>OZ008342.1:13582474-14125631 GCA_963931975.1 Cataclysta lemnata
GTGACTCTCATATGAAAATATAATGAGGAATTGACGTTTTCGAATGAAGATATGACTGTGGCTCAAAAGTCGCCGATTTTTTTCATAGCGAGATTTATGATAACTGGCTAACTAATTAAAATGAAAAGATTCCGAATTAAAAATAATAGTCTTGTCTATCTTTTTAAAATGCTTACTAACATTTCTCCGAAGTAAGACGCCATTAAATTACTCCTAATGAATTGTGTAACATTCAAGAAGATTAAATCTGTACTACTGACGCGAGTTTTATCAAAACAGCGATGATGGTGCACCGATAAAATAAGTTTGCATGTTTCTATTTTAGAAATACAAGTGTTATGCAGAGATTCAACAACTATATAGATATATAAAAATGAGTGGCACTTACTTGTGGGTTAGGACAGTCTATCATCAGGAACAAAGCAGTATCTTGCCACCAAGACTCATTAAGCAACGAATCCAATTGTCCACCACCGAACGCCATACATAATGTCACCACCTCCATACATTCTCGAATAACTGTAAATATTTTTTGTTCTGTTTAGAACTTACAAAGTCACTGTAAAATTTTTTTCTTACTTACAACTTACTACAACTATTATTTATTGTATTCTGAGCTAAATTCTTCAGCAGTTGCATACTAATGTAAATTATTAGTGAACGATGCTGTTTAAATATTGAGTTATGTATAGTCTTCTTCTCCCTGCCCTGTTCCCAGTCTATCTGGGGTCGGCGCTGTATGTTTAATTTTCCATTCATATCGGTCAGACGTCATGAAGCCATCCACTCCCTTTTGATTCTTATCATCCATCACACCGTAAAGGTGCTAGTGATGAATGAATGTATAGAAAAGAGACAGAACGGAATGATGACATTCCAATCCATACTGCTCAAGTTTTGGCTTAGGTTTTACAACAGGCCGCCTGCCTGACACTAACCCTCTTTGGGTATGCTGTTGTTGGTGGTTAGCCCACCACCATTCGGGTGCCCCAAGGTGCTTATTGGTCTACACCGGGCAATCTCCCTTAGTCGACTTTTACGACACCCATGGGATGAGTCGGGGCTGGCTTATTCTACGTTATTTGTTCGCTCCCAGGCCAGCATAGAAGAACGAGTTATGTATAGTGTATGAGAAATAAATTGTTCGTATACTGTTCGTTTTTCCGAATAAAATAAAATAATGCAGTATCATTACGTGTGACATCATCGGGGTGAACCAAGCTGTTCATCTCGATTGGTAGGGCGATCGAATACGCAAGAGAGTACAGCGCGCGTACTGTAGCTGTTGTCGGCACACGCCACCATACAAGCGTAGACACTGCTTCGCTGTCTTCACCACTCGTCACCATCTAAAAGAAAGATGATGATGAGGCACTAGGTATACGACAATAAAGAGAAGATCTATGGCACAATGCCTAGCGTCCTTGTGTAAGCACCGTTCGCAACAGACGGTCATTAGTTCGGTAATCAAACACTAGTGAGCAATAGTATGGAATTGGTAACTTGTGATGTTTTAAGCGATCTATCGGGAAAGGAATATTAAAGAAAATAATAAAAATAAATTAATGAAGAAAACACTAGTATAGTAAATACTCTACTGTGAATTAAAAAAATACCATAACCATTTTAATTACACCTATATTAATGAGAAGCTTTCAAGGAGTAGATATGAAAAAAAAACCAGATTAAATTTCTCGAATCTCGACGCGTTGAAGTGTCAGTTACTAATTTAGAACTGACCTGTTCTCCCAAAGCATTGGCTAGTTTCTCAGATATTGATTTGACCATCAATTCACAATTATGATTTGGTGCTGTTTGGAGTGCTTCCCGCAAAATGGTAATGTCCATCCTGCAAATAAAATCCATTTAAAACGCCTTCGAAATAGTTTTGAATAATTGACTTGAATTTTAATTACCTGAAATCTTTACCGACTATTGTATTTGAACCATCCGGTATGAGTATTTCAAACAAATGACCCAAAGTATATAACGCCAGTTTCGCTAATCTGACTAATGCAAGGTATCCAACCCTGAAAGAAAATTGGTATTTATGTATCATTTTAAAACATAAAAACGTTAATACTTAGATACAGTACAGTAATGTTGTATCGAATTGGTAATATGTTACCTTCTGGTATGCGCAGCTGCTCCATTTAAAAAATCTTTGTCTGATAAGCATTGCACTAATAGCGGAGCTTTCTTTACGCATGCTATTTGAAAACTACGACTTCGGTCAAGCCTCGTTTCGGAGAACGGCATCACCATACTGTATAACACCTTAAAAATGGACATAAGCATTACGAAATCATGACGTTTTGTTATAAATCATTCAAAAACAGAAGCCGATTAGTCCAATAGGCACTGCTTTATTCATAGGGAAGGCCTGTAGCTTATCCTGGACCTGTCTGTATCATGCAAGTTATAAATAAGGTAAAAATATTGCTACAAAATGCCCAGTGGTCAGGAATGAATACTTTTCTTTCTCAAGATGTTATTTCTTGAAAATTATGATCATCTTTTTCCAAAATGTATCCAACAATTTGGTAGATAAAGCTAAAAGTAAGTTTACCTCAATGTTATAAGCCACAGTCGGTGGTGCTGGACCATATAACATATCTCTTAATTTTGTATCCTCTCGACTTAGCAATGCCTCAGTTAACTTTTCAACCTGTAAATTAAATCAAATTAGAACACTATTGTTTTTAAACAGTTATAGTTTGTGATACAAAACTGAAAATTTACATACGGTCAATTTGTGAGCTGGACAGATCTGGGAAAGTAGATGTGCTGCCTCTGTAAGCTGTCCGTGTCCCTTGGTTATACCGATATGCTCCAGATCCAAGATAAATGGTATGTACCAAGAACCTTGTGCGAAAAGCTGAAAATACAAAAATTACATTATTATATGCAACGAATTTAGTCCCTAACCAACCCTATGTTAATCATCAAAGTTATTCCAAAAGCCCATTTCACAATAGTAAGGAATTATAGTTATAAAATAGTAACAATAAATTCTATTAATGGTTACATGTAGTAAAAACTCCCATATAGAAACAATGCTGCTGTATTATTTTGTATTCTGTTAACGGTAAATCTATTTACATCACTAAAACTATGTGTACTTCATGTAGAGGCCTGTCTATAAAGATATGAGTGTTGAAATGACAAATTTTTACTCACGACACCAGGTAAAGCGTGCTCCGGCGTAGGAGGCAGGGGCGGGGATGAAGTGCTGGAGTCACTACTGGACTCATTCGATGAGCCACAACCACCGCTACCACAAACTTGTCCGTCGTACACCTAAATGAACAAAGAAAAACAATTAATTCACTACACTACAACTCACAGTAAATTAGTAAGATTTCATTAAAATTATTCATCCACACAGTTTTTAGTTAAACCAAATCATATAAAAAATCTATGAATACTACTACCACAGAATAAAATATTGATTTGCAAATATTTTGTGTTATTAAATTAATAACATTCAGTATTAGAGTGAAACATAGTAAACGTTTTTATACTCACTTTTGCAATAATCACAGTTTTATCGCGCACTGGTATTTGAGAAAGTATTTTCCGGTCGTGACTTGAATCTATAAGCTCCCCATTGATATAGAGTTCTAATTTATTTACATAAAGCTCTAATTTTATATTGTTATCAGTTGCACATTTGAGTCTGAAAATGAACCATACAATATTAATAAGATTAATCAATAATGTAACTTTTTGTGCCATTCCAAATCAGGTTACTACACAATATGGAAAGAAAACAGAATATGCTTCACCTTCTTTGGATCGCAGCACGTAGAGAATGTAATGTCTCGTTTGTATGTGAAAATAATTCAACATCATCCATTTGTCTTTGGCCAGTTTGAAAGTTAAATCTGACTATAATTGTACACTGCCTCCCCCGGCCCGACCGATATATCGGCAAAATCTGTCGCTCAGCGGAAAATCTTCTATCACATTCGTTAACATATTCCTGTATGGCACGTATTACTCTACACATTCTTGTACACCCTTCTGTTTTATCTGTGGAAAACGCATGGAGAAAACTTATAAGTCTGTAGGGAATTTAATATCGCATTGTACGGCAGCAATGATATCTCGACAAGGTTCTTTCTATACAATTCAGTTATCACTAGCACCTTTCCAGTGTTTCAAGGATATGAATGAAAAAGTTGATGGCTGATATAAATAGAAGTCTTCTATATTTGCACGAGCACTACACATTTGAAATAAAACAACTTTTACGGATAAGACTCGCGTATAATTTGGTGTTTGGCATATTAATTATTTAACCCGACGTTTCGATCACTTTACAGTGGCCGTGGTCACGGGGGGACTAATTGATTGACGGGTTAAATAATTAATATGCCAAACACCAAATTTTACGCGAGTCTTATCCGTAAAAGTTATTTTATTTCAAATAAATAGAAGTCCTTCGAGCCGGATCCACTGTTGAGAGAGATTTTTGCGGTGGTGGCCACTGACCTCTATTATACAAATACGCTGGACTGAATACGTCTACCGATTTGAAGCGCCCCCTCGAGCGGCAAGGGTACTAAATTTGACGTTTGTTGCTTGTATTTGACATTACAAATGCATCTCTAATATCAGTTCCGTGGACGTTCACCTTCGTACACCAGTGCCATCGGCGCCAAGACGGCGATAATCAAATTGACATCATTTATGGATGACAGCCTTCAGTCCAACGTACTTGTATAATAGAGGTCACTATAGTCCGACAAGTTCGTACGCGACCTTCCTGCGGCATTGGACGGTGGCGGGGACGGGGCGCTCTGGATTCAGCAGGGGCGGTTGATGCGGGGAGGAGGAAAACTCGCCGCTATCCCGCACCACCCGTCCCCGCTAGCATTTACTGCCGCACTCAGAGACGTCAATTAACTTTAATGAGTATTTAATATTTATAAAAAAAAATATTTTCTGTTCCCAGTCTGTCTGGGGTCGGCGCAGTATGTTTCCTCTTCCATTCATATCAGTCAGACACGTCATCAAGCCATCTTCTCCCTTTTGATTCATATCATCCACCACACTGTACTCAGACTTTTTTTTTACGGAGTGGAAGCCGCCGCTAGCTAGACGGCCGACGTGTGTGGGACTCGCCCGACTCATGACGGGAATACGCCACTAAACCACTCCGGTGTTCCCCAAGCCCTTCGAGCGGGGAGAGTCTGGAATCCGCCGCGAGGCAATTCACCAGTCTCTCCCCAGACACCGTACTCAGCTCTGACTCATCCCATGGATGTCGTAAAAGTCGACTAGGGGAGATTGCCCGGTGTAGACTTATAAGTACCTTGGACTTTTAATCTAGCCCTGGGTCTATACCCAGCAAGAATAGCGACTG
This sequence comes from Cataclysta lemnata, assembly GCA_963931975.1. Classification (NCBI taxonomy): domain Eukaryota; kingdom Metazoa; phylum Arthropoda; class Insecta; order Lepidoptera; family Crambidae; genus Cataclysta; species Cataclysta lemnata. Next base: position 13,587,846 of record OZ008342.1, read on the forward strand.
GTTTTTAATTGTCATTTTTGACGTTTCTGAGTGCGGCAGTTAGAGTGCCCCGTCTCCGCCACCGTCTCGTACCGCAGGAGGGTCGCGCACGATCTTGTCTGCCTACAATAGAGGTCAATGGTGGTGGCTCACCTTCCTGCTGTTCCATCTCCTTCTGCATGCGCTGCGTGCGCGCGCAGCACTGCGTGAGGAACGCCTCGTGGTGGTGCTGCGCGGAGAACTGCGGGCCCACGCAAGTGCACACCTCGCGCAGCAGCTCGATGCCCCGCGCGGAGATCTCGTCGTCGCACTCCGTTATTACCTGGACAAACACGCGTACATACATAAATCACTCTCATGCTGGGGCTACATTAGTGGCCGGGTAGATCGTTGCAACGCGTAGTAATCAGAGGGATTTGTCGCGACAATATTCGCTTGGGTGGCTACGCCCACGCCACTTCAGTGTCGTCCGATGCGGGCACGATGTTTCGCATCACAAATCTTAGTCCGCTAATGTAGACAAGAACAACTCGGGACACGATGTTTTTAGCGCGCCAACTCGACACGATTTTTCGCCCCCGAAACCGAGACGAATTGTAGCCCCCAAGCATCAGGAGGAGCTCGCTATAGTCCGACAAGTTCGTGCGCGACCCTCCTGCGGTATGAGGGGCGGTGGCGGGGATGTTGGCGGCGGTGGTGATTTGGGGAGGAGGTTAAACTAGCTCCTCTCCGGCTCGCCCGCCACCGCTAGCATCTACTGTACCTCGTCCCCGCCACCGTCTCAAACCGCAGGAAGATCGCGCACGAAGTTGTCGGACTATAGCGCAGTGGCATAGCGCGCTTGGCCCGCGATTGCGTAAATTAAGCAGCATAAGCATAAGATGGACGACAAAAAAATATAATCTCGAGCTCCTTCGTGCTTCGGAAGGCTCGTTAAGCCATTGGTCCCGGCTGCATCTGCAGTTGTTAATACCCACCAACCCACACTGGGTCAGCGCGATGAGTTATGGCCCAATCTCCCTATATTCTTCCATCGATAGGGAAGGGCCGTGCCCCAGCAGTGGGGACATTAAAGGGGTGGTGATGATGCACCGTGCGGGTGCACCGGATCCATAGTGTGCCAGAGAGGGAAGTCGGGAGTAGCGCCTGGGCTTTGTGACCCAAGTGTAGGTTTACGTTCATATAGTATTATTTCTATTGAAGGCAGGTGCAGACGAGCCCATTGCCGTCTGACGGGCACTAAATTGTAGCGTATGTAAAAAGAACGCTGTAGCCCATTACTCATCGTTCTCTTTGTGACTATTCGGACCGCGGGAAAGATATTAAGATCGTCCGCACTTGTTTGTTTTTTGACAATTATCATCAATTATTTCATCATTAAATAAATGAGTTACTGTTACCAATACCAGTTACACAAATAGGTTTGCCTGTTGACAATTAGATAGCAAAAAAAAAAACAACTAAATGTTTTCTACTCACTCTCCATAAATAATCTAATCCTATGAGATCGGCGTCATTAAGCAGAAAACTACGTCGTTTAATTTTCAGTTTGCCTTCTTTGGAGTTTACGGCTTTGAAGAACCTGAAAGTATTTAAATATTGCTTTAAAAAAATAAAAACCTATTTAGTAGATTACTCAAAATATAATGTTAAAACTGACCTTTCAAAGCATTTGATGCCCGCAAAGGTAAGCAAATTTGGTGAGAGAGTCATAATATTTCTTCGAAAAAAATGTAAAATAATATTTGGATCTAAGTCTGGTTCTTCGCCCATTAGTTTGCTAAACCAACGGAAGCACGCTTCCCGATCTCCTAAATGAGCAGGCCGTTCAGCTAGGCACACCCATATTTGTTTAGCCTAAAAAAAAAACAAAATTTGACAAAGTTGTCGAAAAATCTTTGATTTGGACACTATGCATCTAAAAAGTTTTTTTAATTTTTTTTTATATAAAAAAGGTCGAGTTAATGACTCCATTCCACCTGATGGTAAGCAGAAGTGGAATCCAAATGCGAAGATAGCTGGCGCGAGAGATAGACTGCCACGTCAGCTACCGTCGCCTTGCCGACCTGCAAGGTGCTTCTTCACGCCTCTTTTGAATTACCCACGATTGTAGGAAGGAGGAAACATGTGTGCTGGCAGTGAATTCCATTTCTTAATTGTGCGACAAAGAAACGCGTTGCTAAATTTCTTAGTTCGCGTTGGTATGGTGGACACAGTTTGTCGGTGACACCGTAAACCAGCACGCGTAGTCCTTAAAAGCAAGGGAGATGGTGGGATTAGTGAGAAAAGCTCCCCAGAGCACTCGCCGTGATACAGACGGTAGAACGCGCTCAGTGACGCAATATCGCGACGGTTTCTATATCTCATGTATCATGTATAACAAATAAACTGTGAAAGCTGTGGTGTCATAGAAGAGGTTCAGCACTTGGTTGATAGAGTGCATCCGGTACCGAAATCAAAGACCAACGCTTGATACAAAGTATTAAATATACATAAATGACTTTGGCGCTATCCAAAACATTTTGTCTCAGCCGCAGTGTATAGCTTTCTTTTATGTAAAAGATACGTTACGTTAGGACTGATTTATCCAATGTAAATATAAAATAGACTATAAAAAAACTTATTAGATATGCCAAAAGCTAATTCATGATCCTCACTTGTTCCGCACAAAGCCACAGTTGGCCATCCTTCAATAGAAACCTCAGGAAACTTAACCTTTCCTGAACTTGCGCTGCGTGTGGGTATCTACCATCAGGTAACCAGTTCTCCCAATCTATGGCTCCTTCTTCTGTGAAATAAGTGACGTATTTGGTCAACAAAACAGAAAATTACTTTGATTTTACAAGAAAACAATTCAGTGTACTATACACAATAGTCAATTAGCCCAACATAGTAATAATACAATAGCTGTCTTAACGCACAGTCTCATTAGTGTTTCATAAAAGCGACTAAATAACATCTCTCTTTAAACACAAAAGAAATAAAACTCAAAATAGCATTCCTGCAACAGTAAGCCATACCCCCGAATACAGAAACGCTACTCAAATTTTGGGGACTGCTTATCAAGTTAATTGGACAGTACCTGTCAGAATTTGTATGGAAAAACGCCAATTTTAACAATAATTATATGTTAAGCTCAACCTTTGAATAGCGTTTCTGTATTCGGGGGTTACTGTCATAAATTTAGAGCACACAATGTGCCTAAGCATTTTTTGAGTTGCGTCTTGACTTTATTAAATGAGCGACGTACTCATTAAGTTATTTGATTTTCCAAACGGGATAGATCACAGTCCTTAAAACGTAACATGATTAGAATGACAGCAAGCAACTAATGTAAAACTGCTGTAAGTGCAAAAAGGATAGACAAAAAGTGTATGAGTGTGACAGCTGTCGTATGAATCATCCCATATCTTACAAACTGAAGGTAGTTTAAAGCTGATAACTCACCATTAAGCTTATTCCTAACGCCCTCCATGTAGTGAGTAAGAGAGTCGGTGACTAGAATAACAAGCGAGTGCTGCGTCTGCAGGCGGTCAATCAACTCTTGCCTCGTCACATGAGGCCGCACGCCCGTGCCCCCGCCCGCCTCGTACAGACAGCAAATCTCACGCATCATCTTCAGAGCTGGTAGAACCCATTTCTCATTCGTTTTTAACTCTTCGACGCACCTATAATAGACACGATAAGATAAATAAGCTGTCTTGTAGGTGCTCTCAGTTTTTTTTTCTAGCCCAAAGTAAGCCTAAGCACTTGTGTTATGGATACTGGCTGACGGACATATTTTTAATATAATTATGTATATAAATGTGTAAAATATACTACATTAACATATACACAAACATGACTCGGAAACAAACATTTGTGGTCATCACAAAGTTTGCCCCTACCAGGATTCGAACCCGGGACCTTTTGGCCAATACCCAGCAATCTGAACATTCGACCAAGGCGGCCGGCAAGTTTTAAACATTTATAACCAAAAAAGTGTTGTTTATAGATATAAAAGATCATATAACTTTGTTTATAAATGTTATAACAGTAAATAAATTATTTCTAATTAAAATGGTTCTTAGATAAACCGCCTTAGCTGTAAGTATTTACAATTAACACGTGAAAAGCGTATAACATTTGAAATATTATGAACTCCAATGTTTGGATTTTTTGTTTACTAATAATGTAAACTCAATGAATGGATTTGGGAGGAATTTTAAAGATACTATGATTCTGAAATAACAATGCCATCGAATTTGTGAGTGTGATTACTTGTAGTAAATATTTTGCCTCTCAATTCATTCTAATTATTCAACATAAGCAAAGTGTATGAAAAGATAAATAGGCTGTTCATTAATTTGTAAATACTAACTTGTCGAGCCAAAGCGTCTTTTGTGCATCACGATCTTGACTACAGCTATAATCCAAGATTTTTATTAGGTTCGTGAGTGCCACGTCGATTATCTCCGTACAAACTTCATCCGAGTGCGCTAAATTCCAAAACAGAACTAAAACCTGCAAAAAACTACAATTTAATAAATTTCTACGTTTATACATACATGTCGGAGAAACTAAGAATTAAATTTGTTGGATGGCAACACCATCTATTGACAAGCCGTACTAACAATTTCCTTGAGTCAGTAGTTCGGGCTGACTGTACTTTGTTATTTGATGTCATTTTTGCCAATGGCAACTGTCAGTTAATGTCATAGTCACGTGTAAAATGGCGGACGATATATAATGCCTTTCTCCCGCATGGGTAGGCGGAGATCACTGTTTTCCACTTGCTACGATCCTTACACACTTCTTTCGCTATATCTAATCTCATTAATGTCTTCATACATACCTGTCGGTTTTGGGTACTCTTGATGTGGCCCTATTTTAAAAGACTTTCAATTTGATTATGATGATTATCCGCCTAGGCCTTTCCCTTCCCATTTCTCCGTTCACTTCCGCCATATAAATCCGTTCGGTCATTCTTCTTTCATTCATTCTCTCTACGTGACCAAACCATGCGAGCATCCCTTTCTATTTTTACATTCCTCATTATGTAGGTATTATTATAGCCTCTACCTTATTAGCCATTACACCATCTTTATCATCTTCTGCAAGTCTCCTAATGACCTCTAATAACTTGTCGCTTTGTTTCTTGCTGGAGGTCGCCCAACTCGCCTGTAAGTTTATTTTAATTTATGAACATACATAATTCACGGCTATAGAAATAGGTACAAAGGTTTCTTAATTTCGATGAATTATAAGCCTAACGCCCTCTACAGGATACGCTTTTATCAATTTTGCTCAAAACGGTGCTGTCTATTACTCGTTCATATTATAAACCCTTATTTGCGTTATAGGTAGGGAAGCTAAAGAAGTAGATGTGGTTGTAGCGGGCGACTAAACGCAGGTTTGCCTATGCACTGAGCTTTTAAAACCAGACAGTTGTTAATAATAATCAAGGTTCGCCAAGAGTCACGCCTCTCTTAGCAACTACAACATTTTCCAACTACCGACATTTATAACAAAGGAAGGGTTGAAAAAATTGAAGGGTTTTCATTGCGCAAAAAAAATGCATTAGAGCTATTTGTGGTATGCCTCCTGACGTTTCCTGCAAACCTTTATTTCATGACCTTGGCCTACTACCGTTACCATACCTGTATATCTACGAAATAAGCATTTTTGTGTACAGGAATTATGATTTATTTAAGAAAGCATCTGAAGCCAATTTGAGACCTAAAAGGAACCCTAACAGACTTGTACTAAGGGACATTCCCAGGTCTGATAAATATAACAAGTCTTGTCTTGCTATGTGTGTAAAAGTATACAACAATATTCCAAAAGACATGAAATTACTAGGCTTCAATCAATATAAAAAAAAATATGATAACTTGGCTACAAATAAATATGTTCTATGACATCAATGAGTTTTGGAATTGTAAGAATGGTAGAAATTAAAGCTTCTTAACATTTGCATGCAATAGAAATTTGCAAAACATGTGAACAATATTATATTGATACCTGTAACACCTTTTATACCATGTTTTATGCGAATAAAGATATGACTATGACTATAAATCTTAGTGTACAGACAATAGACGAAGGCGGGGTTTTCGGGCGTGGGGCTGTGCTTTTTTTAAAACAGATGTACATTTACGAATTTGGGGTGTCCTAGACTTAAGCTTATTTTTTATTTTTTTTGTATGCACCGTACCCAAATAAACTGCATGTATAATAATTATACATTTAAGTTACCAAAGGAGAATGGGCACTTTAGTACGGAACCCGTCCCATGGCTGTAACAAGTTGCAACTTGTGTAAACATGTTGATTTAGGCTGTGTCATGACTTTCATGTATTTTTTTAATTATTATTCCATGCAGGTATGATTTTATAAGAATACAAGTCAAACAAAACTTTTGTATAAAGTAGGAACAATTTTAGAGGTCGGGAAGTAAAAAGATATGTCTCTTTTTCTTGTAGCCTCGTAACAACTTGCGACATGTAGAAAAGCGTTGTGTCTGACAGTCAAGATTTTTTTTGCCCTTTTTTTTGTTTTTATTTTTTAGGTCTTTTGTTTTATATTGAACTTAAGTACATAGTTTGCCTAATGTTTGCGGCCTGCATGCGTCTCAAGGCTAATGACTACACCTTATGACATGCAAGCCACATGTTTACAATGTTGTATTTAATGTTAAACTTATGTTATATTGGAGCAGTTCCTTAGGCTACTTAGGTGTGTGTTGTATTTTTGGTATTGATTTTACGTAGTGTAAGCTAATAGTTAAGTTTATTATATTTCAATTCTGTTGAGTGTTTGTGTTGTTAATAAAGGGGTTTTATGTTGTGTAGTGCGCTAAGGTTTGAATTAAACAAAAAAATTGAATACATATGATTTAATAGTTACACATTATCAATGATTGTAATCTATAATTATATCATCCAAAAATGTAGCGGGCAACAAAACGTTTGGTTGGTGTCTTGCCCAACCAAGGTACCAGATAATACTCATTAAGTGAGCGCAAGTACCCACTGTTCGTTTACCGGTCAAACAGGAGCAATAATAATTGCTGATTGATGCTCTCAGTGTTTCTGCTGCATTATTCACTAAAATGTAGCAATAATAAATCCAACCAGAAACGTGACGCGACTTTATGCGACCTCTCAAAAAGATACCATTTGGTATTATCCCGTATACCAACGCATTAGGAATTGGCTCGTCGCAAACTTCTATTGTATACACTCCACCCCGAATGTGTTCACTCAAATAAGACCTGGCCAGTTTTATTTGATAACTGCCCAGAGAAATCAATAAAAGATCGTCCGTTGTAAGGATTGGGAATTCTGGCAGAGTATCATCAGCTGTGATCGTGCGAAATGCAGCTCTCTGTCGGTTCACATTATTATCGATGACGTAATCAGCGAGGTTGTTCGAAATGTTTATCCTCTGATTTAGTTCCGTTATTATTTCAGCTGCTTTTGGGTGATCTTTTAGCGGCTCTCTAAATGCATTTAATAATGCAGCAGCTATGCGAAAATCTACGAACATATGATCCATTGCCCTATTAAAATATTCCTGACGGAATATTTTGAAGTCCCGCTTAATCCAGCCATTAATTACTTCAACTACCCATCTCACTATTGTTATTAGTCTTGATTTGTTGGCCTCTTCAGTTTGCAGCTGAGACTCATTTCGAGCTTTAGTTGGTGGCATGTGAGCTATATAGCCCTGAGACTATTGTATCTACAGAGTCCCTAAAACCTCGATCTATAATAAAAGTATCATTCGTATGTAGAACATAATGGATCGGGTTGTCTTCGTCAAGCATATAATTACTCATGATAATGGCATCCGCATGAGGTCACATCTACTATATGTCCATCGGTGCAGACAATCATGTATGGTTTTAAAAGGTTTCTAAACTTGTGCAAACTATATGATTGCTTTTGAAATAAGAAGTTACTACTCTTTTGTATGTATACGTATGTGCCATCAAATATTAAAATAGCCCGTGACTCTTCATCGTCGCCAAATATATGATGTGGAATGGCCAGATTTCTTGAGATGATTTCTTCTCGGCTAATGTGGTTCCATCCTAGGTGTTGAGGAACAAAATCATTAGTTAAACATTCCCGCCCTAGTGCTAACTTTCGTTCATAACTTCGACGGCTTATCTCTAAACGACTTGCCAACCGTTCGTTTGGTTCGCCTGTTCGAAGTTTCATTAATATTGCACCAAGTACAGTTTTAGGTCGGTCTGAGCGTTGTGACAAAGAAGGGGTCTCCATTAAAACTCTTTCGAATTCCTGATGACTCAAACCAGTACAAAAATGCAATTCTGAGCTTGTAATCGACTCAATATTGTCGAAATTCAGTCCTGATCTTTGGCAAACTTCTCTTAATGTATCCAACATGGCTTTTACTTGATCAGCCGTAAAAGATGAATTGCTATGGTCATCTAACTCAGACCAATCATTTGAGGCCAAATGAGACTGACAAATACGTGCACTAGGTGGTATATATAGTTTATTTTCTACCAGCATGCGTGATTTTATTAATGAGGGAATTCTCACTAGATTTTGTGCCCTGCAGTGTAGGAAAAGATAGCTAGCGGATGTATTTGGTGCTCTTCTATAACCGGTTATAGATAAAACAGCTGGTGATAATTCAGGCCCTTGAACTTGAGGACCCTCACGATTTATTTGTTCTTGCTGCAATCTAACCTCATGACGACCAGCCGCTACCCAGCATCGGTGGCACATCAATTGTCGAGAGTTCAAAATCGCCTAGAACAAAACAAAAAATATATATTTTTTTAAATCTAGTTTATTTAGGTGCTTTTGTCACGAAGTGACATGTCAGCCCCATTGAATCTTAATCTATGTACACATACAACTTGTTTAAAGGGTTATAGTAACGCATTTTTAACACTTTTTCACATTTAATATATAATAAAACCAATAAACTATTTAAACATACCTGGTCCATTCTGATACGTTCTAAAACATATTCAGCAAAACCCGGCCTTGCATCTAACTCTTCTCTCGAAAGTTCATGTCGCACTCGCTGTCGTAACAAGGAACGTTCACAAATCACACACTGTTCTGCCATAGTTCATACAAATCTTATCAATGTCCATATAGCTAGCCGAGGTCGAAAGGTAATACGTCTTCAGGGATCCAAATAACTTGCGAATGTCAACGGTAAAATGAAAAAGCACGATCACTAAAATGTATAAAGCGCAGTCGCACAACACAACGAGAGGCTGGAAGGAGACTAAGGATGAGCCACAGCGTAAACAAAGCGCGTCCACTGGAGCAAGAGACAGGCCGAGGCACACGCACGCCGGAGAAAAGGACGGGGCGAGCCTTGCTCGCACCGCATGCGACAAACGGTGCATTCGTATTGGTGCATCAGTACACAGTTTTAAAAGTCCTGTTCGGCGCGAAGGCACACGAAAGGCGCGCGCGAGTGCCCGTGCGTCGCTATAATGGCACGCGATATGACTATCGCCAAACAGTCGTAATCCCTATCTATTTTATACCAAATAAACGAAAAATCTGCCAGTATTTTTTTCATTACAAAAATGCTTATAACTTTTACCGTGCACGAGATCCAAACCAGCTGCCGTAAATTATGTGCTTTTTAATAGCTTTAATATGACATAAGTCATATAGTGTTACAATATATAGGACGAAAGCGCCCAATCTCCTTTACTTATTAATGTGCAACCCATTTATCACTATTATTGAAATATCATAAAACTATCAGCAAAAAAAATTAAATATCCATGATGTCCCACACTACATTGTAGAAACTTGAGTCTCAAATAAGATTATATTAATTAAACAGTGTCACGGTTTCATGCTCTACGGGCGTAAACTCATAAATATAATTAAAAACTTTTTTTTTTCGAATTTAGGCTAAAATAAGGCTAAATAATAAATTACATGTTTAGTTTGTGACGAACCAGAACATTTTCCTATTAACTCTTTCATAAAAATTAGGATTATCACGTTGTTTTTCATAATACCATAGTATTTTTTTTATTTTTAGTTTTGAGAGTATTTTATCAAAAGATATAAGTAAAAATTTTAAAATATATAAATCAGTTCTAGTTCGTTATGTGTACATCTGTTTTGAAAAACGCCTAAGTCGTACAACGTAATCGTATGATTATATCCTGAGTTTCTTGTTGCTCGCTACATCTGTTGTCATCATCAACCGTTTACCAAATCAGGCCGAACCCGTACAATACAGTGAGTTTATAACATAAAGGTATGACACAATTTAAACAATAAGAGTTGTATAAGTTGCCTACATTAATATAACTCACCTTAAAACAGTCAAAAAGATGATCCAGTTGTTCGGGTGTGAAATCCCATGCCAACTTTGCCAACAAGTCGTGTAGATTCTTCACAATAGCTTCATGTTTGCCATGCTGCGCCTTCCATATAGCGTCCAGATCCTCTCTGGTCAGGGAGTTTTCTTTTATCATAAATCGCAACATTTTCTCTAACCTCTCAACATACTGTGGTTGATGCAACGAATCTCTTAATACTATATCGACAACTTTGTTCTCGCGAATCCAATTCTAATAGGCAGAGGAAAAAAAACAAATTAATTAAAAATGTTTCTCTAAAAACCCAGTTGCACTTACTGCCGCACTCAGAGACGTCAATTAACTTTAATGAGTATTTAATGTCGAAAATTTTCATTCAAACCTAGACCATAGACCTGTAGGCTTAGCACGGGCACGCGGACAAGTCTCTCTCCACCACTTGACAGGTGAAAAAACCTGTATCTCCACGGGAGTTAGCACGGCGTCAATGGAGAGAATTGTTTTTTCACTTTTTGACATAATATTGGGACTATTTCTCTATTTCCTTAGAATGGCGTCACTATTATGGAAAACATATTTCCACTTTTGACATTTTAAGAAGAGCAATTTGTCTCCGAGCTATTGAGGTGGTGACAAAGATAGGTCTATGTGATTTCTAGTGATTTATTCGATATTCCCGATTATTCCCTTTTAATTTTAAATAAAATGTCCAGAGGTTATTTTAATTTACTAGTTATGACAGAATTTGTTGCTAACCCTAATGAAAAAATAAAGTAAATTAAAATATTCATCACCAGCCCTTTAATGGCCCCACTGCTGGGGCACGGGTCTTCCTTATGGATGGAAGTATATAGGGAGATTAGGCCATAACATAACCCAGCTAGCTCAGTACGGGTTGGTGGGTTTTAACGACTGCAGATGCAGCCGGAACCAACGGCTTAACGTGCTTTCCGAAGCACGGAGGAACTCGAGATAATGAATTTTTGGTCACCCATCCAATGACCGGCCTTAGCGAACATTGCTTAGTTTAAGCAATCGCAGTCCAAGCGCGTCATGTCACTGCGCTAGCGAGCTCCTCCAAATTAAAATATGATTCGATGTATAAAAATACAAATTAACATAGCTATCGTATTTAGAAACACTATTTTTTTTTCTATGTCGTGTGGTGACGGCAGAGTAGAATATAATTGTCACCACCCCAAATCTCTCCCGTGGGTGTCGTACAAGACGACTAAGGATAAATCAGTGATGAGGAATGGGCAGCAGCGTTCCTCTTATACCATCTAGCTATGTACCTACTGCGACTTTTGTGCCCGATAAATGGCAATAGGCTCGCCACCTATTACATGGGACCTAACATAACTGGCGAAATGTGGGTGCTAGTTCACCTCTGCCTACCCCTTCGGGGATATAGGCATGATTTATGTATGTATGTAATATTAAAATAAAAAATATTGTAGCAGTGATGTTGACTGTTAAAATATGGTGTAGTATTGTGCAATAAGTGTTTACGGCGATGAACAATATAAAGATTTAGTGAAACAAAAGTGCATTTGATGAGAAAGGCAGTGAGCATTTTCGTGGTCGATCTACCTCGTCAGTCTCTATCAATAGGCTGTTTTAGTGTAAATCAAAAATGCATTAAAACGTGATACATCCTCGTTTTAAAGCGATTAAAACTGAAGACAGTAGACTACATCTTGACGGCCGCCTTGGTCGAATGCTCAGATTGCTGGGTATTGGCCAAGAGGTCCCGGGTTCGAATCCTGGTAGGGGCAAACTTTGTGATGACGACAAATGTTTGTTTCCGAGTCATGGTTGTGTATATGTTTATGTAGTATATTTTCAACGTTTATATACATAATTATATTAAAAATATGTCCGTCATCTAGTATCCATAACACAAGTGCTTAGGCTACTTATTTTGGGCTAGATGATAGGTGTGAGTGTAAAAAAAATATTTATTTATATTTATTATTTACATCAGACGAGGCTGTATGTGCTGGTTCCCTTTGCTATCCCTACTAATAAGAAGAATTAAAAAAGAACAAAATCCAAAACTTGTAGAGTGTGCGGTGGATAAGTCTGCGCGCGAGGGGTGGCGCTGCTCGCTAACATTGACACTCCTAGACAAACAAAATAGCAGACGAATTTTTAGTTCCAATTTTGACCACGCGCAGACATATGTGGCGCGATATTCCGTAATTATTTGGTAAAGTTATTAACAATAAAAGTTTGTTTTTTTCCTCGCAATTGTGTTGAAAAACGTCGTATGCAACTCGTATGCATTGATCCAATTTAGCATACTGTATCATAATGTACTATTATCAACTGTCATGTCAATGTCAATTGTCTAAGTTCTGACTTCTCATTATCCTACCAATGTAAAAAGTTAAAAGATTCGAATAAAATAGTCCAGTTGCTACGTATTTTTATTTTGATTAGCTTAAACATCATAGCTCTATTTGTAAAGATCGGGTTCAGTCATTCACTCTTTATTCGCTTAGATTGACGGCACTGTCGGGAGGACTTTATCACTGGGGATAAACTAGTCTCTCCCTTTTGCCATGCTAGCTCTAGAGAAAGAAAAGGAGGGATTGAGAAAAAATTGTCTACTCCCCGGGTGACATATCTCCGCGTCCCGTGCTAGGCCCGCTGGCAAGAATAGCGATTAGTTTTGAATTGTCATTTTTTGACGTTAAGTACTCATAAACGTTATTTGACGTCTCTGAGTGCGGCAGTTAAAATTGTGTATTGTGTCCACATAAACCAACTTCTTTGAGGAGCTCGATAGCGCGTGGCTTAGCGCGGTCGACTCGCGACTGCGTAAACTAAGTAATGTTCGCTAAGACAGGTCATTGGATGGGTGAACATAAATTTATCATCTTGAGTTCCTCCGTGCTTTGGAAGGCATGTTAGCCGTCGGTCCCAGCTGCATCTGCAGTCGTTAATACCCACCAATCCCCGCTGGGCCAGCGTGGTTGGTTTATGGCCCCTTCCCCCTAATATATTCTTCCATTCACAGGGAAGGCCTGTGCCCCAGCAGTGGGGACATTAAAAGGCAGGTGATGATAAACGAATTTCTTTGCCACTTACCGTGATTACGGTGGGTGTAAGCCATTCGGGCTTAGGTTGTTGAGATATTGTACTAATAAGCTGATTGATTTCGTTGAGTGCCGACATCTTCCCATTGAACGATGACATTTGTAATAATCTCAATATCATTTTTAAACGAAACAACTCCAACGCTGAAATTTTTCATTGCATGTATATGTTGTAGAATAATCAAATTCAAAAAGTACATAGATAATGGACACGTTAAACTAAAATACAATAAAACGAAACACCATTATGACACCATTTACCAATATGAAAGAAGCAGCAAGACACACATGCAAACAGTACACAGCAGAGTAGTAGACCCATTGCAGCAATGGTGCATTGGTGAGATGTATGGGATTAGATCACACGCACTGTGGCAGCCTAGGGGTGGATTGTCAACTGCGCCCCTAAGCAGCTACAGGGTATGCGACCCACCCGACGAAACCCAGTCATGATCTGAAGAACATTGATGATTCCTTCCAATCTGTTTTAAATGATGAATATTGAGACATACAACTATGACTACATCCTCTAGAGTCTAGTCTATACTATCAACTCTTAAATACAAAAGATTTACACCTCAAAATTTATATCCTGCAATAGTAAATCTTATTGTCATAAATTTAGAGCACACATTGTTTCTAAGTAGGTATATTTTGAGTTGTGTCTCTCTTGTATTAAATGAGATATTACTGTTTTTATTTTAATTTTAAATAAATGGCAATCGAAATTTATTATACCTTGGTGCAAATTATGTGTGTTCAATTAAATATTTTCAGATTTAAATTGTTATTTTGATGATATTAAAGCTAAATGCAGTACATGTGCATTACATTAACTAACACACTTAAAATATACCATACACTACTATAATAGGGATGACGTCATCGTTTATGACATTCAGAGGACTTTAGTTATAAAAGTTGTGTATTTTGACATATTTAAAAAATGGCATTTTGACATTTTTTAAAATCATTACAAAAAATGGAGTAATAAAAATATAACCGGAGTTGAAGATAAAACCTAATGAAAACAGTGTTAATTAGTAAATAAGTAAATAGTAAAATATTATTATAGAAAATGTATTTACATTTTACATACGTTACGTAACGCAAATACTAGACGCTAATTTGAATCAAAATTATCTTCATAACGATTACTCTATTTTCAACACATTTGTGTGAGTGTGCTGCCAACCAAGGTGACAATCCTCTGTCCTGTACAGAGTAATTTGTATTCTATTATTTAATATGTTTCTTACATTCACACCTATCATCTAGCCCAAAGTAAGTAGGACATCAGTCATAGAGCATAAACTACTAATTGTGACATTACTTATCAACATTTGGTTATGAAACTATATATATTATTACTATATTAATAAAAAAAACTCTCCAACAAACAATATCTTATCTCTTAAAATACACTTAAAAAAATTTATACTTATTTAGATTTTCCTTGAATAAACAGTTACTAAGAAAAAACAGGTCAAAAATATTTCTAATTAAAAATATATTTTAACAACAATAATATAAATATCAATTATGAAGCAACAACATTGAATAATTCAACAATTATGAACACATTTAATTGTGTGTGGGTAGTATCACAATAAACAGGGATAACAGATCAGCATAATACGTCTTGCTTAAAAAAATCATGCATGGAGCATGTAGAAAAATCTGAGGTGGTAGTATTTATTTTTATTTTTTTCTATATCAATTACAATGCAATCTTTACAGTTCAGATAAACTTATCATATCTAAATCTTTATTCTTATCCTCCTGTCTTATCTTCATAAAAAAATATAAGACCATTGTCAAACCAAAATCTGCTATAATAGGCTTGTTTCCACTAAGAATAAATCGGTTGGCTAAGAGTTTTTATTGATTAATTATGATATGTAGTTAACAAAAAGCAACATCATTTATTTTATTATGTAAAGATTAATATTTTTTTTGTAAAATAAAATCGGCAAAAAGTGGCATGTAGCCACGTGGCCAATCAGAAGCCCGTACCACGGAATGTGGAGAAAATCTCCGCTCTAACTTCCACTAAATCCCGAGACAAAACACTGTCGTCAAGTGGCAGAGAGAGATTTTGTCCACGTCCCGTGGTAGAGAACGTGACGTCATTTGCGTATTTGACAGGCAATGTAGACGTTGATTGTCATTTACATAGAAAATGGTATACCATGACGTCATTCAAGACGCCATGACAGCCTTGGCCGTTTTCAAGGCAAATTTAAAATTGGTTATTGAAAACGTGAAATGTATCAGTAAAACGTCTATATTTATAAAAATAATATATTTTTTGTGTAAGTTAGTTATCCCATTTTTATCCCATTTTTCAAAATTTGTCAATTAGCCTAATATAAGTATGTGCATAAAGTATACTTTTGAGATATTTAAATTAAAAGTTGCAGAACTTTCATTATATATAACTCAATTTTAAAATTTATAAATTTTATATCCAGGTGTATTTGAAAAACTATATCAAATCAAAGACATAGTTATTAAGTATAGTATACATACCACAAACTTATTAGTTTTGTAAACATGGAGATTTAATAACGATGATGTATGAGATGTATAACACATAGCAATTATTTGATAAAATTCTAGCTGTTACACAGCATATTTTAATAAGAGATCATAGATCGTCGTACATTGCTCATAAGCCTTAAATAATATTTTTATAAGGTAGATAAACAAAGGTCAAAAAGTAGATTTCTCATAAAAGTGTGCATAGTAGATTTTATATGATAATGGTAACAAAAGTGTATGAAAGAGCATGTAATAATTATCATATTATATTTTGTTCCCAAGCAAAGTGAATAAATTTTAACCTTTCCAATATGCTATGAAAACTGTTACATTGAATGATAAGTTTCAGCAGAATCAGAAGTATTCAGACTTAGAAAGCATGATACCACAGAAATGTAGAATGAATATACTGAATTACTACTTACATTTAAGTAAAGTGTGATGTTGAGGTGTTTTCACTGACACATATTTGCAAGCTCGGATTAAACAAGATACTGTGTCAGTCTTATTTTCACTACCACGAGCTTCCCTCTTAAGTTCTTCATCAGTTAAACTTTCTAATAATGTTGGAATACATTCCTATAAGAAATCAAAATGGTGATTTCATAACTTTTTTCCAATAATTAAGATTTAAGAGATTTCTAGATCTTCTTAAGAGAAAGTATATAATATATAAGTATAATACAAATGTAATATTTTTTTAGACAATATTAAAAACAATATTATTAATAAATGACAACATACCAAAACAGGTAGAAGGTATGTGGTGACAGTATGTGGTGTCAGTAGCTCATGACAAAGACCCAATGGCCTTATCAGGTGCCATACAGATGCAACACGTGTCTCCCCACTTACAGGCTGCTCAAGAGATAGTGGCTGTTCGTGGCGTGATGGTGTTGGTAACTATAGATAAAAATTCACATTTCACCACCATGACGGTAACTCAAAAATTTTTGCCCAAATAAATGATACTTACATCACAGTTATCTGAAATCACTGGGGTACTATCAGTCTCATCAGATATTGCAACTTTCGTATCTTCATTTTCTTTTTCGGTAATCTCCAAAGACACTTTCTCTTCTGAATGCACTGATGATGTTAGATCTGGCTTTTGAAAACCCATAATAATTTCGAATCTTTCCCTTAGTTTTACAAAACCTCCAGCATGACCAAATCTGAAAACCAAATCATATAATAGTATTGTTTAATTTTAATTTACAAATTAATACACACCTGAGAATTGAACCTACATATTAATTAGGTGGACCAGCCATCCCCTTGGCGAACGGTGATCCTGTGACCTTGCAAATACTTCTGGTTCTTCAGTGCACCCCTGGCTTATAGAAGTTACACTAGTATTCACTGAGAGCCCTTCACAAGATCTTGAAGCATTAAATGTGTGAAACTTGTTGTTAGGATTGAACAACATAGACAATAAATGCAAAAACCTGGGATCATCCAACTTCACAGAACACAATTTCACCAATTTTTCACAATTTGATCTTACACATTGTTGAATATTGTGTTTCCAAGATGATACAGCATCATCCGTAAGGATCTTAGTGAAAGATACTGTGAGAGCTTCATTATAAAACCTCTGGCATAGTGAGTGATTTACATCTTCTCCTGTAAAATTGACAGAATTTTCTTTTAATGGAGTGAATTTGCAAAAACTATTCAGCTATAAAAAAAGAAGAAAGCTGACCTTTTGCTGCCAATTCTATAGCTGCAACCAGCAGTGCTTCCAGCTCCTGTTCAGGCAAAACAGGGACCACCCAGCGGGAATGTGAAATCTTTTCTTCTAAAGCTTTTAACTTTGCCTCAGGGAAGGTGATCTAAAAATAAATAAATATTAAATCACTCAGAAATGCTGATTATTATTTGTTTATTATTTCAACAGTATACAGAGAAAGGGTATAGTTAGTGATATTAGTTAGTGAGTTTAGTAGGTACTTGTACAAAGAAGTCCACTGCTTATTGTTCATTTTTTTTTAATTAATTTAAAAAAGATATTAAAAGCACAAAGTTTAAATACAAGTAAAGCCATATGCCACTCAGATTACACAGCTGTTGGTACCTAAAATATAAGGTCTACAAGGAAGACAATATTTTTTAAGATATTTTTATGGCAAGTGACACTTAATTGGAGGAAAGTGTGAAGTGACAAAATAGACAAATTGAAACAAATAATAGCTGTAAATTAAAGGTCATTACCTTTAATTTACAGCTATTATTTGTATTGTATATTGAGTTAATTTACCAGCTCTGGTAAATTAACTTGATATATGTATTCCATTTAAGGCCCTCCAAAGACCTTGATAAAGTTGGATAGAAATAATATTTTTTTAACAGTCATACATATTAATATGCAGTAAGAACATATATACTATGACCAACCTAATAAAATATTCATTAAATTAGTGGCATAATATCCTATACAATATGAGACTTAAGATTAGAAAAAGATTAATAATACATTAAATATTGAACACAACACATACCTCCCCGGGCATTTGATCTTGTTCTTTCATCGAAATTGTCATCATTTAATTATAAAATCATTCATTTCCTCCCTGAAATCAAACTTATTGATCAACCCAATAAACATATAAAATCATGACTATGATATTAATCATAGACAAAATACTATTTCCAGACTATTGATTATATAATAATTAAAAAACAATGTTTTAAAGAAATTGGACTTACATAAAAGATAACTGAGAAAGTAAAGTACTAAATAATGGGGATGTACAAAATACTACAAACAGACCTGCCACAAAGTACGCACATACTTCTAAAGATTTGATTAAGTATACAATTACACAGTAAATTAACGTGCCCAAAAGTGATGTAAGGAAGAGTATGCTTGATATTTACATCAAAAAAGTTGACTACAGTAGTGATTTGAAGAAAAAATAATAATTGGAAGCGATCAGCCGGCGCGACAAAATGGCGTCATTTTATCCTAAACAAGACAAAGTAGATTATAACAATAACTTTCTCAAAAGTAAACTTAAATCAACTTTAAATGAAACAATTATAAACGTAACTTACTTCTATCCACGGCATATATTTAACAAGGAAATTTTTTTGAACTAAATCACAAATAGAAATCACTAAACCTTTTTGACGTAAAGAATAAAAATAGATGAAAAATATATCAAAACTCTAGGTTCGTTCAATGTGAACATTACTTAATATTTTATGTGTAAAAGTATTTTGTAATCATTGAAAAAGGGTTTGGTAATATAATAGATGTTTAACTATTCGTTCAGATTTTTTTTAATGTATATTGTTTAATTTTCTGTTTTATTGTATGATTCAAAATAATGGTTGTGTTATAGGGAATAGAGCGAGCATGTGTTGTTTTGTTAAAAAATAGTACGTCTATTAATTATAAAAAAATATATATAATTCCTTTTTCTTATTTATAATATTTTAAAATTGTTATCTGAATTATTGTAGTAATTGAAATAAAGTTGACACGGAAAGAACTCATTAAAAATGTTGAGTGGAAAATTTATTGATTTGTTTCATACGAGAGTCAAGACTAAAAAAATTAATATGATAATCATTAATTTGCTTAAAACACTTGATCCCTCCTTGATAGAAGCTTTGCTCAAAAAACGGTTAATTATTTCACCCATCTCCCAATTTTATTTCTTATGCGAATTATCTCAGCTATGATCCCATAAAAGACGATTATAATACAGGTATATTATAAATGGCCGACATTTTAATTTATCTAATAATAAATTTTATATAAATAATATATGGTAACCAAAATAGATGAAATGATTGATCAACCACTGGATAAATAGTCAGGGCTTTGAAGCCACAAATATTAAAAAGACCGTAGAGCAAAGAAGATAGAATTTTTAGTCTGTCTGTCATGGGCGTCAGAGTTTGTTCCAAAGAGTAAAGTAATTCCATCCGAATCCTCTTCACTTCACTTGCTTACTTTTATCTGACAGTTATGTGTTAAATTTTAAAGGTGCGTTGAAAATTTATGTTGATCTAAATATTTATATTTTAAAATAAATCCGTTCTTATGTTAGAAAGTGTAACCACTATTAATCCTGATTAATCTGTGCCAGTTACGTGTGTCTGCTCTGCCTTTAAAAATAAAGCAAGCCGTAGTTTCGTATCGTAGGAAGGTAAGTAAAACAATATTTAATCAAACGAGAAGAATAGTAGGTAAGTAAATAAAATAGTAAATAGTGCCTATCATTGAAACGAAAACAAGTTGCTAACTTTTTAAACCTCTTAAAATAAACATTTTCATTATAATTTACATAATCTGTGATAAATGTGATATGTCACGTCTCAAAAAGATCTCGTTTGCGGTAAACTTCACTCATCGAAATGTTTTTCTAGTTATCTGTGCCATAATGGCGGGTTTTTTTTTACGCACGCCAAAAGAGATTTTTAAAATTTAATCAGGCGTAAGACTATGTTACAAATAACAAGGAATTATTTTGTTTTCATGAAATCAATGGAATTAGTATGAGTTCGGCTCAAGATAATGATGCCGTCGATGATCCAAGCAAGCATGTATGTCGAGCTTGTTTGCAGTCTGTGGAAGCTCTTAGTTTATTTAATTTGTTTCAAGCTTGGTCTCCAGGGTGGGAAGGCATGCAGGAGACTATAGTTGAGGACCTAGAAAAACTTTGTAATGTGCAGGTTAGTGTGAACATCTAAATAAATGTTTACAGTTGCATTAATTAAATTTTGTAGGCGATTGTTGTTGTATTTGTAATAGTTATTTTTCTCCCTGCCCTGTTCCCAGTCTATCTGGGGTCGGCGCAGTATGTTTCCTCTTCCATTCATATCGATCAGACGTCATCCAGCCATCCACTCCCTTTTGATTCATATCATCCATCCCACTGTAAAGGTGCTAGTGATGAATGAATGTATAGTAAAGAGATGGAACGGACCATGTTGCAAGAACTATGAACGGATAGAGTGATCGGAATGACAATCCAATCCATACTGCATAAAGTTTTGGCTGGTTTTACAGCTGGCCGCCTGCCTGACACCAACCCTGTTTGGGTATGCTGTTGTTGGTGGTTTGCCCTCCCCCATTTGGGTGTCCCAAGATGTTTATTGGTCTACACCAGGCAATTCCCCTTAGTCGACTTTTACAACACCCATGGGATGAGTCGGGGCTTACATATTCTTTGTTATTTGTTTGCTCCCAGGCCAGCATAGAAGGCTGTATTTGCAAAAGTTATGGTGTAGTAAATTTTTGGAGTTCACATTGTGCACTTTTATTCTGAAATAGGTAGAGTGTTTAAAACTGTACAGAGGTATCATTGGCCTTTGACGAATGTTCCAGAACTTAATACATCTGTGCTTGTAATTGCTATTTTATGTGATATCGTTTACTGTTGACTAAAACCTTTAAAGTAGGTATAAAATAAGCATATTTTTATTGGAACACCTTTTTAACTTGTGAATTGCAATAATAAATAAATAAAAAATATTTTCTACCTACTTTAAAGGTTTTAGTTACCTTTTTGTCAACTTTCCTTGCATTTTAGATTATTTTATTTTTTTATTTATTGTTTAATAACTCAGTTTTTTTAAGATTCTTGGGGAAAGCCTATGTCCAACAGTCTCTCGGCTGACTTAATAATAATAATAATAATAATAAGCCTTTTTATTCTGAACTTCTTGGTTACATACTAACTATAATTAATAATAAGTACAGTTTGTTATAATATATCCCGAAGCTCAGTTTGCCTCTTGGCATAGGCCTCCTCTAACGATTTCCACTGGGACCTGTCATGTGCTACCCTTCTCCAATGTTGTCCAGCCGTGAGTTTTAGGTCGTCTTCCCATCTTGTTTGTTGGCGTCCTCTACTTCTCTTTCCATCCCTGGGATACCAATCAGTGACACTTTTACTCCACTTATCTTGTGGGTCACGAATCATGTGACCTGCCCATCTCCATTTTTGTTGGTCTATTCGGGTAATTATGTCAACTACCTTTTTTTTTTCCCTTATTGAGCTACATCTCACTCTGTCTTGTATCTTTACCCCTATCAAACTTCTTTCCATGGCTCTTTGGCATCGTTCCAGCTTTTCTCTGTGGTGTTTACTGAGGGCCCAGGTTTCACATCCATAGGTGATGACCGGAAGTACGCATGTGTTGAAGACTTTACTTTTTATTTGCATACTTAGTTCTTTGGATTTCAAGACTTCTTTCAAGGACCAGTATTTCTTCCATCCGTTTGCTATCCTTCGCTCAATTTCCTTAGTGGTTTGGTCTTTATGAGATATTAACTGTCCTAAATAGATGTAGTCTGGTACATATGTGAGTGGTTGGTGGTCAATTTTTATATCGACTGGTTCAGAATTTGTAAGCAGTTTTGTTTTGGATTTGTTCATGGATAGACCTACTTTCCTACTTTCCATGTTTAGTGATTCTATCATTATTTTTAGGTGCATCGGATTTTCCTCGAATAGGACTATATCGTCCGCAAATCTTAGGTGGTTCAGTTTGACACCTTGGATGTTAAGACCGTATTCTTTCCAATCCAGTTTGCGGAAGACACTTTCCAGAGCAGCCGTGAACAACTTTGGTGATAGAGGGTCTCCCTGTCTTACTCCTCTCTCGATTTTAAACTTTTTTCCCAATGTTTCTAGTTGAATTCTTGCTTCACAGTTCGAGTAGATGTTCTTTATAATATTGATGTAGTTTATAGGAATCCCCTGCTGTTGTAGGCTGTCCCATATAGCTGTGTGGCTTATGCTGTCGAAAGCTTTGGAGTAGTCGATAAATGCCATATAGAGTTCCTTATTATACTCATTACATTTTTCTACTATTTGTTTGACTGTGTATATGTGGTCCAGGGTGGAGTATTTTTGTCTAAAGGCAGCCTGCTCCCGTGGTTGGTTTTCATCTAATTTTTTGCTTATTCTTTCCAGGATAACTTTGGAGAATACCTTGTAGATATTTGACATCAAACTTATTGGTCTGTAGTTTCCTATGTCTTCCTTTTGACCTTTTTTAAATATAAGAATTATGTTGGATGTCTTCCACTGTGCAGGGATTAGACCCGTAGTTAATATTTCATTAAATAATGATGTGAGTATTGGTAGTAGTTCTTTAAGAGTTCCTTTAAGAAGTTCGTTCGTCACTTTGTCTGGACCTGGAGCTTTTTCCATCTTCTGGCTATATATGGCTTTTTCTACTTCTCTGGGAAGTATTCTTGGTTCAGTTATCTCCATCTCTTGCTTTTTGTTGTCATGTGTCCTATGATCTTGGTTTCTTTTTTTATCCGGATTTGAATAAAGGTCCTGGTAAAATGTTGTGGCTATTTCATTTATGTTTTTTCTATTTGAGGAAGAAATCCCATTTTTGTTTAGTTTTGGTATCCATTCTTTATTTGATTCCCTTAGTTCTTTAAGCGCCTTTTTCACTCCTCCCGTTTTTGCTATATGCTTTTCTAATGTCTCGGTCTTTCTTTTTTAATGTCTTTCTAATGTAATCGGCTGACTTACTGACGACAGATTATTTGTGGTATCACTTTTTCATATTGATGTGTCTGCACTTCATAAATAAATTGGTTTGGTATTTTCCAGATATCAGAAACTGACAGACATTCCAAATATATATGTAGTACATGCTGTGAGAAGCTACAACTTGCCAGTAATTTCATATATTTAGTTAAAAAAAATGATAAATCATTAAAGCTCAAATACATTCAGTATGAAGAAGAAGCAGAGAAAGAATGGCCAAAGCCTATTCAGATAGACAAAAAAATTGTCAACAATTCATTGGATGTAGAAATAAAACAAGAAGTTTTATCAGATGAAGAAAACTCTTTTACTACAGGGGAAGGTTATAAAGAAAGTTATAATGATTATATTGACATTAAAGTGGAACCTGAAGAGATTGTGGAGCCCCCATCCCTCAATATTACAGTTAATGGTATGTATGAGATTTTCTGGAAGTCATAAAATTTTATATCGTAGCACATGCTTGGTGTCAGTAACAAAATACAATCAACTACTATAAACTCCATTAATTTAAGAAACATCCATACAACAACAACCATGCAACAACATTCTTGCGGTCAGCAAATGTTCTAAACAAGAGGGTTTTATGCCAATTAATTTTGCTACTAAAAAGGCTAGAAAAATTATAGTTTTGATTCGGGAATCGAACCTGCGGCCTCTTCAATCTAGGCAGATGCATATACCACTTACCAAGGAGTTAGGTAACTTGTCGAAATTTCTCAATCCTTTTCAGTTCACATTTTAATCCAACAGATACCCTCGTAATGTAGAAATAATTTTCTAACACTCTAAAGCAAGTCTTTTTACAAATACCAGGCATTTCGTTAAGCTTAGGTTTGCTTTTTAGTTATTATTTTGATTTAAATTTTATTTTTTATTTATTTCCAGGTAGTTCATTGAAAATTTTTCAAAATGATAAACTTGATAATAAGGTCGGTTTCATCAAGATAGTTGATCCAAACTGTGACAATAAGGTACCACTTCCACCTAATGATTATTTTAGCTATTACAAATTAGGGTAACCCATCACCTCACTTCCTGCCATGTTATCTAGGGTTGGTGCAGTATGATTTCTTGTTCTTTCCTAACGGTCAGACATCATTAAGCTGCCCTTTGATTCATATCATCTCCACTATTGTAGTGGCCACCTCTGTGGCCACTACAATAAATAAATTTGAATTTGATTGACTGTGCCGTAGACATGTGTCTAATGTATTGTATTATAATTTGTCAATTAATAAATATATTTAATTCTAAGGTACGTTACTTATTTAATTTTGTAGATCACTAGAAAATATTTAACTAATGTTAAAATAAATACAGCTTTAGTGTTATCATGATTACTTTAAGTTAAAATGGGAATTAACGCGATTAGGGAATTATTTATGCCTGATGTTTTAGCCAGGTTGCTCCGACCATGGTCACAGGCGGACTGATGGTTGGTGGTATGGCATTAAAATGGGTTAATTCCTGTTTTAACTTCAAGTTGTTTGTCTAGTCTGTCTGTCTAGTCGAATGAAGCTTATATGCCCAAGGTTCAATCAGGCATAAAAAATTATTTTATAAAATTACCTAATTAGAATAAAACAAAGTTACTTAAATTGATTATAATGTTTTATAACTTAAAAAAGTTTTCTTTTTCAAGTATTTACACACTGACATCAAAGAGGAGCCAAGCAGTGAAACAGAAGATGCAGATTTATCGTCAAATCTGTCATTGGAGTGCATGCTGTGCATGAGGGTGTTCAATAGTGTATCTGGATTGAAGGTAACATATTGTTGAGAAAATTGTAGTTGTAATAATTATAAAGTTGTATGTTCGAGACATATGTACTTATTATTTCAAATTTACACTGAATAGTAAAATAACTATTAACTATTAATCTTTACATTATGACTTATTTTATAGGCCCATGTAATTGCCCAACATTCATATAAAACTGTCAAAAGAAAAACAAGCAACAATTCACCACGAAAGGCAATGAAAACGAAATATTTATGTACAATATGTAAAAGAAGTAAGTTGTTTGCTTGGTCTTGATAACTTATTATTAAGTTTTGAATGTGTCAACTGGGGTGTTGCTTAATTTTGTGATAAAATAGTTTTCTTTCTCTGTTTTTTCAGTATTTGCAACTTCCACCGATTTGATGGTTCACGAAACATGCCACAACAAGGATGTGTGCTATGGATGCAATGCTAAATTCGATTCATTTGATAAGCTTGTGGCTCATACAAAGAAATGTAAATCATGTTTCAATGCAAAAGTGAAACTGCCTAAGAAGTTGGATGATGTTATTAGGTAAATAAGAGTTGCTTCGAGTTTTATTAAATCTGAACATATGTTATCGACGGTAGGTATTACTTAAGTGTATAAGTAAAATATAATATAACATAAATTGATATCTTTTCATACCAATTTTAGACTTTTCTCTAATGAAAAGTAAACAATTCCTTTATTTTTTATTTTAAATTAGCAAATATTTGGTTCTCATTCACTTCATGCATATTTAATTTATTTAGGTAAAGAATTAACGAATTTATAGGTTAATATTTATAGGTTTTTATAGGTTAAATTTTAAGGTAAAGAATTAACGAATTTATTTAGGTAAGAATTAAAGAATTAGGTAAAGAAGAGGCCTCTCGTCTGTGGAATGACGGAAGCCGACATTAGCGATCCCTTTTTTTTAATTCTCCCTATATTTTAGGGAAGGCAAAGGGTCTAGCCCATACAGCCATGTCTTTAGCGTATATTTTATCTATATTCTTATGAAATAATGAGTGGGTGAAATTTATGAATGAAATGAATTTTACGTTAAAATATGGGTGTCACACATTTTATCGCACCTAGGGAGTGCTTGGCGCGAATTGAATGGTAACAAAGTTCATGATGGTGACTGATGAAATGGATAAAACTACTTTTTATAGTGATCTTCACCACAACATCAAACATCATAAGACTTGTTTTCAATGATTCTGCATAATTGCACATCGACACGGATGCTTGTGCATCAAAATAACATCACTTTCACTGCACAAAATCCACTCTGTAACAATTTTAGAATTGACAACATTTCATTTTTTCAACATACCTTTATTATGATGTTATATGAAATTAAACCGAAAATGAAGATACCCATATTTTTTATTTCTTCTGAATTCCGTCGTTTTCATACAAAAAATCATGATTGAAATACCGGTCCTTCGAAACAGACGTAAGTGCCAAATGACGTCACTGGCGTAGACGAATGGCGAAATCACTCTTGACTCGAAAAATAAAAATATCAGTTGTTAAAATTGACGAACTGGCGTTTCCGGTGTCGAAAATAAAAACATTTTATCTGAAATGTTTGAAATTAATTTTAAAGTCAAATACGTTTTAAATTAAAGTTTATGAAGGATTTTATTTTATTGCTGCTCTAATATTCTTAATTTCGACGATGACAATCAATAAACATTGGATTTGATTTATGACTGACGTTAGTTAGTTAGTTTTAAATTCTCCCTATATTTTAGGGAAGGCAAAGGGTCTAGCCCATACAGCCAAGTCTTTAGTGTATATTTTATCTGTAGTCGTATGAAATAATGAGTGGGTGAAATGTATGAATGAAATGAATTTTACGTTAAAATATGGGTGCCACATATTTTAACGTATCAAGGGAGTGCTTGGCGCGAATTGAATGGTAACAGAGTTAATGATGGTGCTTGATGAAATGGATAAAACCACTTTTTATAGTGATCTTCACCACAACATCAAACACATCATGAGACTTATTTTCGATGATTCTGCATAATTGCACATCAACACGGATGCTTGTGCATAAAAATAACACCACTTTCACTGCACAAAATCCACTCTGTAACAATTTTTGAATAAGTGAAAATAAATCTGACTGACACCACGAAACGCGCCAAACACTCCTTATGACTGACGTCTGTCATCATGTTTATGATAACTTTTTTATTCTTCCATCTGGGAAGGCAAACATTTTAATTCATACATCCCCGCCCGTGACGTCATCGCATGATTTTTATATTTTTTTTTTTTTTCTCTGTAATTAAGTAATAAAAAAAATTAATAAAAATATTTTCGAAATCAGGATTGGAAAATAAGGAAACGGTATTTTTATTTTGGGAGGTTGTCATTTTTGAAATGTTGTCAATTAGCGTAAATAAATTTGACTGACAACACGAGACGCGCCAAACACTCCCGCAAAAGTGCTTCGTCTGTTGCCTGTCGGAAACCGTCACGGAAGTTGCGGTGTCGAATTTTATTGTTTATGAAAAAACTATGGTGCGTTTCTGTTTAAACGCAGTGTAGATTTATTGTAGATAAAATAAGCTGTACGTGCTCTGTTTCTTTGCTACACTACTGAAACAAAATTTAAAAGTTAAACGTGAGTGCTTGGCGGGCTTTCAATGGCGTCAGTCAAATTTTTATTTCAATCATTCAAAAATTGTTTCAGAGTGGACTTTGTGTAGTAAAAGTGGTGTTATTTTGATGCATAAGGATCCGTGTTGAAGAATCATTGAAATAAAAGTGTTGTGCCGTGTTTGATGTTGAGAATTTTATAGTGGTTTTCACCACCTCATCGGTCACCGTCATGAACTGTTACCATTTGATTCGCGCCCAGCACTCCTTAGATGCGCAAAAATGTGTTTTACCCATATTTTAATGTAAAATTCATTTCATACATTATTTTCATTCATTCATTTATCATTCATTCAAAATTAAGAAAAGTAAACGAAAGTATACAAAGACAGTTCCTAAAAGACTTGTATCCAGGAACGTTAAGCCAATTAAAAAAAAGTTGAGAAGAGTGTTTGGCGCGTTTCGTGGTGTCAGTCAGATTTATTTTCACTAATTCAAAAATTGTTTCAGAGTGGATTTTGTGCAGTGAAAGTGGTGTTATTTTGATGCACAAGCATCCGTGTTGATGTGCAATTATGTGGAATCATTGAAAATGAGTCTCATGATGTGTTTGATGTTGTGGTGAAGATCACTATAAAAAGTGGTTTTATCCATTTCATCAAGCACCATCATCAACTCTGTTACCATTCAATTCGCGCCAAGCACTTCCTAAATGCGTTAAAATATGTGGCACCCATATTTTAACGTAAAATTCATTTCATTCATACATTTCACCCACTCATTATTTCATACGACTACAGATAAAATATACACTAAAGACTTGGCTGTATGGGCTAGACCCTTTGCCTTCCCTAAAATATAGGGAGAATTTTAAAACTAAAAAAAAAGTTGAAAGGAGTGTTTGGCGCGTTTCGTGGTGTCAGTCAGATTTATTTTCACTAATTCAAAAATTGTTACAGAGTGGATTTTGTGCAGTGAAATTGGTGTTATTTTGATGCACAAGCATCCGTGTTGATGTGCAATTATGCAGAATCATTGAAAATAAGTCTTGTGATGGTGTTTGATGTTGTGGTGAAAGCCACGTAAAAAGTGGTTTTGCTCACTTCATCAGTCACCATCATGAACTCTGTTACCATTCAATTCGCGCCAAGCACTCCCTAGATGCGTTAAAATGTGTGACACCCATATTTTAACGTAATATTCATTTCATTCATAATTTCATCCACTCATTATTTCATGAAACTACAGATAAAATATACACTAAAGACATGACTGTATGGGCTAGACCCTTTGCCTTCCCTAAAATATAGGGAGAATTTAACAAAAAAAAAAAAGGAGAGTGTTTGGCGCGTTTCGTGGCGTCAGTCAGATTTATTTTCACTAATTCAAAAATTGTTACAGAGTGGATTTTGTGCAGTGAAAGTGGTGTTATTTTGATGCACAAGCATCCGTGTTGATGTGCAATTATGCAGAATCATCGAAAATAAGTCTTATGATGTGTTTGATGTTGTGGTGAAAATCACTATAAAAAGTGGTTTTATCCATTTCATCAAGCACCATCATTAACTCTGTTACCATTCAATTCGCGCCAATCACTCCCTAGATGCGTTAAAATATGTGGCACCCATATTTTAAAGTAAAATTCATTTCATTCATACTTTTCACCCACTCATTATTTCATAAGATTACAGATAAAATATACACTAAAGACTTGGCTGAATGGGCTAGACCCTTTGCCTTCCCTAAAATATAGGGAGAATTTAAAACTAAAAAAAAAAAAGTTGAACGTCATTCAAAAGTCAATTCGCGCGCCTACTCGTAGTGCTTGTACTTACTTGTGACTTACGGATTTGATTTGAAGTGAATATCGAAAGGAATAATGGTGGGGTAAGTACCAATTAATTTTAATTACATATCTAACGTAATCTTTTAATTTTTCTGAGAAAATTTGCCAAAACCAAGCAGAAGTCCCCTTCTCCGAACTGTGCTCACGATTTTGTTTGTGTGTTTTATTGCCAAAATTATGATTACATTATTGTTCATGTATTTAAAACATTATAAAATATGTTAATGTAGCATAGTTAGCCATTAAATAACAGTAACACATTCACAAATGTGTACATTTCCTATAAAAATTAATCGAAGTCGGCCCCGTCCTGTAGCCGACATATTATTAACAGACAGACTTTTGACAGTTTACGACCGCGTGTCATTTAAATTTTTTATCGTTATTTATTTGTTTTATGTTAGTAAGTTTTTATGAGTTTCAAATATTTTTTTTCGCGCATGGGAAAAGGAAAGGGCAACATTTCAACCTGCGAATTTCTAATATATTTTTTCATTGGAAGTACTTTTATAATATGTATCAAATTTACCGCTTTTTTGGGGTGACGGGGAATAAGTCTTTCAGTTTAGTGTATGTTCCAAATATAATTAAATCATCAATAAAAAAGATTGATATATAAGAGATACCTCTTATAAAAGACCACCTAATGCACTAATTTGCATTAGAACACTTTTGTGTTTTTCTGCACCTATTTGCATGTGACGTGTTTTTTTTTGCTTTTTTCATTGCTTAGCCCTGCAAGAAGAACATCTACACGCGGACGTGGTCGTCGGCCTGGCCAATCTGTGGCAGCCGCAGGTAGCGTGAATAATACGCGCTCGGGTGGTGGTGTTCGCGGAATACGAACGAGGGGTGGACGTGGTCGCACAAACAGACCAAACGTTGTTGGATCGTAATAGAAACTTTACTAATATTTTCTTTCTTAACTTTTGATTAACTTTATGAACTTTATCTTTAATTACTTATGTTACGTTTAAGGGTTTTTACTGCCATATTAGAAGACTTGCCAAAAACAGCCCCCATGGAGCCTCCCATTAATGTTAAAAAGCCACGAACACGTCAAAGTTTAAACCAACCGGCTGGGTAAAAATTATTTATTTTAAATAGAATAGAATAGAAATCGGTTGTGCATATGCAGGAATTAGACATTTGTTTCATTTTAAGGTCCACGTCGCTGTGTAGCTCATTAGAGGTCATTGCACCAGCACTCAGACCCCAAGCTGATGACAGTCCAGTGGATTGTAGGGCTGCGATGGACTGTACCGAGCCCGATTGTCAGGCTCTGCTGCCGCCAGTAACTCCGGTGTCGTCAGTACCTCCGTCGTCGCTAGTACCTTCGCCAGCTATGTAATTGTTTTTTACCTAATTTGTTTTTTTTTTGTCTTGTTGTGCCGGCAGAGTATCAGTGGGGAGAATTATGAATGCTGATAAAATAATAATAATAATGCTTTTGCAGGTATATGGAATGTCGAATATCCTCAGCCGCTTCCACTCCAACAACGTCACGTAGTCTAAGACATGAGGATCCGGTGTCGTCGGTACCTTCCCCAACTATGTAATTATTATTTACTTATTTACCTAGTTAGTTTTTTTTTCAAACATTTATAAAATTGTATGCTTTTGCAGGTATATGGAATGTGGAATATCCTCAGCCGCTTCCACTCCAACAACGTCACGTAGTCTAAGACATGAGGATCCGGTGTCGTCGGTACCTTCCCCAACTATGTAATTATTATTTACTTATTTACCTAGTTAGTTTTTTTTTCAAACATTTATAAAATTGTATGCTTTTGCAGGTATATGGAATGTGAACTGGCCTCGGGCGCCTCAAAGCCAACATCGACCATGACAACATCACGTCGTAGACTGTGTGACGAAGAGATAGGAGATATACTCGACTTTGGTAAGTTAATTTCGTTATCAGTTCTATAACTTAAAAAGTAGTTGAATTAAAAACTATTTCGGAAGTTACTAATTCCAGTTGTTAAATATCCAATTTTATTTATCAGGCAGTGAAGAAGAGTCAGATGATGATGACACAAACGAGCTACACCAGCCTGACTTTGCTATACCCCGTAGCAAGAAAATCTTTTTTGAAGATAATGACTTGGAGGAATACGTGCCAAGTAATGCAAGTATTTCCTTCGCATGGCCACCTACACCTAACGTCTCCTCCGCTCCATTTGTTGCTGCTCCCTCTGCGCCACCTGCTATTCCGACCTTCGCTCTACCTGCTGTTTGTCCCTCGGCTCCATCTGCTGCAGCTCCCTCCACTCCGTCTTCTGCTCCATTCTCTCATTCATCAACTTCTTCTTCCACCACTCCACCAGGCGGTGGAGTGGTGGAAGAAGAAGTCTCTACTACTCTCTCTACGCCGTCCTCTCCTCCTTCCAGTTTACCCATTTCTTCGTCCAATTTGGACAAATTTGACTTTAAATGGAAAGCTTTCCTGCCTTCCCAAATTCCTCCAGCGGCGCGGAGAGAACGCTTCACTGTTGGCAACGTGGGACCCACCTTCACATATGCAACCCCATATCACGCTTTTAGCGCAGTATGGGATATTGAAATTATGTCGAAAATAGCGGAGGAGACAAATAAATATGCGCAACAATTAGCTGAAACCCTGATGCACGGTGGCGGTATGCAGCCTACCAGCCGAATTAATAGGTGGTGTGACACCAATACAGATGAACTATTTGTATACTTTGCGTTGGTGTTAGCTACCGGGGTTGTAGTTAAAACCAGAATCGAGGAGTATTGGAGCAAATCAAATGATCTGTTTAATACTCCTGGATTTGGGGCAGCAATGGGTATAGACAGGTTTTTATTATTAAGTAGATGCCTCCATTTTAATGACAACAGCAGTTGCGATCCCAACATACAGTCGCGAACTGAGGCTAGATTGTACAAAATATTGCCTATTGTAAAACATTTAAATAAAAAATTTCCGCAACTTTACACCATGTCCCAAAATGTCGCTTTAGATGAGAGCCTCACTATGTGGAAGGGGTGGCTTGACATAAATCAATTTATAAAAAACAAAGCAGCTTCAATAGGAATAAAAACCTATGAAGTTTGTGAAAGCAAAACAGGCTACCTCTGGCGCTTCGAGGTCCACACCGGACACGAAATGGATGCCCAAGCATCAGAAAGTCCAATCTCAGGCAAAATACCATCCCTTGTGCTCAGGCTATTGAATGGTCTTGAGCACAAGGGATACACAGTCTGGATGGATAATTTTTATAATTCACCGGCCCTGGCGCGTGAGCTTAAAACTAGGGGTTTCGACTGCGTAGGGACCATTCGGACAAACCGCCAGTTTGTTCCAAATGAACTTGCCAGTCTTACCAAACGGGACATGCCAGTTGGCCAAGTGAGTGGTTGCACTGCTGGAGACGTTGATCTCGTGGTATGGCGAGACAAAAATCTAGTATCTTTTGTCTCAACGTACCACGGGATTGCGAATTCAACCTGTGGGAAGCCCTCTATAGTTCCCGACTACAACGTGTGCATGGGAGGTGTAGATCGTAAAGATCAAATGTTATCGATGTACCCAATAGAGCGACGCCGTACTAGAGTATGGTACAAAAAATTTTTTAAGCGGCTTTTCAATGCCAGTGTTTTGAATGCATATATTTTATTTAATAAAAATCGTGATATTAAGCATAGAAATTTTAGAAAAATTTTAATCACCGAGTTGATGGAACGGCATGGCCTTAGGCGTCCTGCATTGCCCGCACCAACAGTAGAACTGCTACATTACCCGGCTCAATATGATTTTTTATCAGAGAGTAGACACGAACGCCGTAGGGCTGCCTGCAAGGTGTGTAAAAAACGCACAGTATCTTATTGTAAGGGCTGCAACACACCCTTGTGCGTGTATACATGCTTCCAACCATACCACGCATCTCTGGAGTAAAATGTACTTGCACCGGGCGTTTAATCGTGTTTGCTCTCAGATAAAAAAAACATAAATTTTCCCATATGGTAACCTGCAAAACCTGAAGTTTCTTTTTAATCCAAAAAATAACATGCAAAATTTTGTGTATAAAAAAATAATCAAACTTGACAACTCTTAAAATGAATATGGACAAGACAAAAATCATGTAAAATTCCCATGTCGTACCCACTCACACTTCACTATACAGGTTGGAAGCTCTACACTGGAAGTTGTTACGTTTACCTAGGACAAATAGTCCAACTTTCACAAAGAGGTCAATCGACGGATCTAACTCGGCTGGGCAGTAGCAGTACCGCAGTGTCTCAAGACAATGTGTGTTGCCAGTGATGACATTCCGAACCGAAACGTGGCCGCTTACAATGGGCCTGATAAGAAGAACCTCACGTGTCGCAGGTTATCGGGACCATCGATATCATTTGATCTTTATTTTGCGGTTGCGAGAGCACAAAAACAATTGACAACGAACAAAACCTTCGTAAATTTCACCAATTAGGTAATATTGATGAAGTTAACAATGCACTCGCATAAGTAATTTATTTGTTAAATGTTAGTAACTTGTTGGAAAAAACCAAAATAGTTAAGTTTTCTACAAAAAATGTGAGACGTGTAGAAACGAATTACAAATAAATGGAGTGGAATTTAAGCTTGTGGAATTAACAATTTTCTTGGGAGTAAATTTAGACTCTAAATTTCAATGGGGTCATCATAATGTAAAAAACGCAGGTAAAGTTAGTTCTGCTGCATATGCAATCAAAGATATTAAGCGGCTGGGATTGGTGCAAGCGTCTTCGAGTAATCGGTAAACACGCCTAAAAAAGTTAAATACGATTTGCGAAACTCCTCTCTTTTTATATCGGTTAAATAAAACCCACTTCAAACTATTAAAACGACAAAAAAAATAATTAAGTCGTGGGTAATTATTTTTTAAACTTTTTAGTGTCCTGAAGTCGGTTTAAATTTAAAAAAAAAGTAAACTATTTTTTTTATCAATTTTTGGTTTTACTTTTTGTTTTTTATTTTAATCTACCAAATTTTAATGCAGAGTTACCTAACAAATCATATTTCACATTTTTCATATTTTGATCAAAATGTCATCATCCAGTCTTTGTTATATCGATTGATCTATGGTGCAATAAATCAGTTTTTGTCATTGAACTACTATTACTTGCGTATAGAAACGACACCGCAAACAAGAATTGTAGTCCGTGCGTTGATGCTCCGGAGCAACAACTCATTTAGTCATTCGCCAACGCTCGAAGCGATTGCTTGCGAAATTGTGGCTACAGATCGATCTAAAAATGCCTTCTTGCGTGTTAAAAACATGCAACAATCAATCAAAAACAAAACAAAGGTGTGACTTATCATCGTTAATTGTAACAAAATATTAATTAAAACATATCAAATATTAATTTAATAGCATAATTCTACATTTGCGATGCATATAGATATCTAATCTATAAGGATATTTTTGTTAGACTGCGTTGAAAGAAACGCGAAAGCGTCATGAAATCGGCGGCGCTTACGATGTTTTGGTCGCGAGAATACTGTATTCTATCAGTGATCAGCGCAGCATGTTTTAATACTTTGGTTAGACGATAATCGACTGCTAATTGTGTTAGCGCCTAAGTTGTTTGTTTAGCGCTGCAGCTTATAACTGATCTCGCTCGCTCGCCCCGCACACCCCGCCACCGTAGGTAGATTCTAGTTGGGAGAATATTTTTGTTTGGCATAGCGTCTCTACCTTATAACTCAATGGTTTTTGTTACTATTTTTATTACCTTTTTATTTCAAATATTTATTAGAAAGTATTTTTTTTAAGTGTACAAATACCTAATTACATGTAAATATTAAATAAATTGTAGTTCTTTCCATAGTTATAAGTTAATTCATAAAATTTTGAACTTTTTAGAAGTACTAATTTTGTAGTCTGAAATAAGTACCATATTCAATGACCTTGTATACAAAGATGAATGTAAACACTCTAGTTAGTTTTAAAGTTGTAGCTGATAAGATTAAATTGTAAACAAAAAACCATTGTATCAAACGCCATGAATCATCTCATGTAACAAGAAATATGAGACCGTTTTTTGTACACTTAAGTGGCAGCAGTTTTTGTACCCTTGTTTCAAAGCAATGTTATTGGAAAAAAACATATGGTAATAAGTGGTATTTTGTTTTTATTGTATTAAGAACTCAACAAAGTGTAAATAAAAGCATAATAAATGGTTACCAGTTGTTTTATTTTTATTTTATGCAATTAAATGTGTTGTAGTATTAGGGACCCCATATAAAACATCATGATTCAGTTGCAATTAAATATTATAGTGACAACCAATGCTGAAAATCTGTAAAATACTTTATTTATATTAGTAATTTAACAAAAAACAAATAGTAGTCATGTTATAATTAGAGAAATAAGGAAATCACTGTCTGTCGAAATGTCGCGTCCCGTCTCAACAGGATGGGGGGTCTCTAAATGTCACTTCCTCAGACGAGAGGTTCGAAGACGCCTATGTCTAAATCAAGTGGACTGCCAGCTTTTAAGGCAAAATGCCTCTTTCTGAGAAGAATGGGCAAGAAATTCTAGTTTATCACTTTACATGTCCTGGTTTTTTCCTTCAGTCTATCCTGTTATTTGTCATCCTCTCATGCTCTCTCTCATACACACACATATTTTTAAGCCTGCATTTCATAATATATAAAAAAATAATCAATAGTTTCTGTTGTTTGCAGGCCAAACTCTGTGCAAGCTATATCTGGTAAAGACTGCAGAAATAATTCAGCGGAACAGTTATCATGTCTTCAGTGTAATGAAGTGTTTAGTGATAGTTACTATGTAAAAATTCACCAAGAAATACACCATCCTGTGAATGAGGATACGAAATTAGACAGTGAAAGTAAACTTGTCCCTATGGAGACTGAAGTATTGAAAGGCATATTTAACAATTCTTAATTTGTATTGAGTATTTTTCTAATGTGATTGATATTATAAATAATACATTGTTAATACTTTTACAAAATTTTGTTACAACTAAATATTGTATGAAAAGAATGTGGTTAAATGGTCAATTTGACAAACAGCAAGAACAGAATATTTTATGCTTTATTTCCACTTTAATTTTAATGTTGCCATTTTATAATAATTTATCTTCAGTCTGCCGTATTTGTTCTTCTCACTCCATTCAATCATTGAATTTCCATTGTTCCAACCCTATTGAATGAATCTAATTTTGATTGAATAATTTTATAAGAAGTTTCAATACTTGCTAATGAAATCATGAAAATGTATAAGATGTTCCTTAATGCATCATATTTTTATAGATATGTGTATTCATCTGTAATTGTACAAGTGTGTTACTTAGCAATAATTCTAGCATCTCACCCCCAAATACAGAAACGCTACTCAAAGTTTGAGTCCTGCTTAACATTTAAATATTGTCAAAATTGATGTTTTTCCATACAAATTCTGACAGGTATTGTCCACTTAACTTTATAAACAGTGCTCAAAATTTGAGTAGAGTTTCTGTATTTGGGGGTTAGGCTATCTTTAAACTGTGTTGTTAAATGTATGAAAGGACGGATAACGGATTGATAAGTATAAATAATGCTTTGATGAATATAGGTACCCACTTTTCCCCAGATGTGTTAGATCCAATGTATTATCGAGCATATTGTCAATCATGCTGGCCTGGGAGCGAAAAAATAACCGAATGTGCTCCAATTCACCCCACGTCGGGAAAGTTGAGTAAGGAAGATCGCCCTGTGTACCAATAATCACCTCGGGGCATCCGTGTGGTTGGTGGCAACAACAGTATACCCAAAGATGGTTGTTGTCAGGCAGGCGGCCGTATGGATTGGAATGTTGTCATCATCCCAATCCCTCCTTTCGTATGTCTGTCTCATGGCGTGGTTCTTCATCACTTTCTTTCTTTATATTCATTTATCGTCTTTCCGGTGAGGTGGATGGTGTACTAAAAGGGATTGGATGAATAGATGACATCTGACTGATATGACAGGAAGATAAAATATACTGCGGCAACCCCAGATAACCTTGAAACAGTGCAGCAAGTTGATGATTCATCACCAGCCCTTTTAACGTCCCCACCGCTGGGGATAAGGGCCGTACCTACGGATGGAAGAATATAGCGAGAATGGGCCAGCATCCACCACGCTGGTTCTGCAGATGCAGCCGTGACCAACGGCTTAACGTGCCTTACGAAGCGGTGGTTTGGTTTACTTCATGTTAAATTCCTTTTGGGCGAATGAACAAAAACCCGAGTACACACTGCCAAAAAAAAAACAGAACTTAACTCGCTTTTGTACATTCTATTCATATAAAATATCCCGTTCATCGTTTTAATATCAATTATCACTTACTTCTTCTTCAACCATGTTAATACTTTAACATGTATGTATTTTTAAACATATCTACTTAAACAGCCAGGTGTTTCAGTATGCTTTTGTTGATAAAACGACTCCTCCGTGAAACGCTTTCAGCTGATTTACAAACTCCTCTGTACCTAGGCCTAGCACGGCACGTGGACAAAATCTCCACCGGGAAAAGGAAATATTTTCCTCTCGCTCTAACTCCGACTAAATCCCGGGACAGAACAATCAAGTGATGGAGATATTTTGTCCACGTCCAGTGCTAGGCCTGCCTACCGTCATTAAAAAAAAGAAATCTGTCAATTCCAAAATCACCTCTTCAGGTCCAGTCAATACAGTTCCATCAAAAACGCATGGTCTATTTTTTATATGGATTAATTAACTTTCATATTAGGGTCAATTCTGACATGAATCTTTAAACTTAAAACTAAATTAAATATCAGTCTCTCCTCTTCATTCTGTATTGAGAATGAAAGAGAAACACTGTTGTCAAATTAATCTTAGGTTTAGAGAACCATTGCCAGAATCGACCCTATTATAATATAATTATGTAAATTGTTCTGTAATGTAAATATGCACTTGTTATTTTTATGTATGTACTTAAAATGTAGTTTCAAAAAGAAAACTGGCCAGAGCTTTTTGGAATTTAATCATCGATTTGTGTTGTGTTTTACATAAATTAAAATTAGTTATTTATAAATTAAATACGTTACCATTGCAGAACAGGCAGGACGAAAGAAAGTACACATACACAGACTATTATATTTTTCTGGTAATTAAATATTTGATTTAAAAAATCTAGAACTACATTTTGTGGCCCTAATCGTTATGTCGGTATGTAGTATTACTTTACGTCACTACAATGAATTTTAATATACATCTCCCTACAAAAGCGGAATACATTCATCGACTGTATGTGTGATTTCCCGTCAAATGTCCAATTCCCGATTCACCACTGTAAATATTTTGTAAGGTTAATGTTAATTATTTTAATTGTAATGTCAATATTAAATTGCAATTGGCAGAAAGCGTGTTTTACTTTCACCTTCAACTACCCACAATTCAAAAACGTAATCGGTAATTGCGTATTGAAATTGGTGCCATGTGGTGACGGCAGAGCAGAATACAATAATTATTGTCACCACCCCCATCTCTCCCCTGGGTGTCGTAAAAGGTGAATAAGGGTGAAGACAGCAACGAGTAGCTAATA
This sequence comes from Cataclysta lemnata, assembly GCA_963931975.1. Taxonomy (NCBI): domain Eukaryota; kingdom Metazoa; phylum Arthropoda; class Insecta; order Lepidoptera; family Crambidae; genus Cataclysta; species Cataclysta lemnata. The sequence continues at coordinate 13,627,099 of OZ008342.1, forward strand.
GGCAGCAGCATTCTTATATCACCTAGCAATATACTGCGATTTTTCTCTACCACCCCGCTGTCAGTCAGGGCTGCCCCGAGTAACGTGGGAAGCGGCGCGGCGCCTTACGACCGTACACCCCATCGTACATAATGGTCCATTTACATAGGATTTTTGGCGAAACGTCATAATCACCAGCCCTGTAATGTCCACACTGCTGGGGCACGAGCCTTCCCTATGGATGGAAGAATATAGGGAGATTGGGCCATAACCCACCACGCTGGCCCAGTGCGGGTTGGTGGGTATTAACGACTGCAGATGCAGCCGGGACCACCAGCTTAACGTGCCTTCCGAAGCGCGGAGGAACTCGAGATAATAAATTTTTGGTCACCCATCCAATAACCGGTCTTAGCGAACATTGCTTAGTTAACGCAATCGCAGGCCAAGCGCGCTGTGCCACTGCGCTAGCGAGCTTCTCTTGGCGAAACACGGGTGTTGTTAATTCACCTATGCCTACCCCTTGGATGGTAAATAGGCGTCATTTGTGTATGTATGTATGTACGAGCGGGAGCGAGCGGTTGTAAGGCGCCGCTTCCCGCAGGTACAGAATTGTTGGTGGATAGGAACTACTCCAGGGAGTAGCCCTGGCAAGTAGCTGGTATATGGTAGGAGGAAGCTACCCCAGGGAGTAGCCCTGGCAGGCAGCGGGGAGGGAGTAGTGAGAGCCAACACGGCCGATTGGAATCTAATTTATTGTATAAATAATTACAGTATTTATTTGGTTTACATGGTCTGTACACATTGATAGCTTTTGTATGTCTCTCATGGGTGTAAACTGCCGACGGTGCGCTTGGTGTGTGTAGGTCGCCTCGCTGCTGACTCTGCTCCTCGGGTTAAGTCCAATGTTCGACTCGTGGCTCGAATAATGTAGATTTCAATCTCCAGTGTAGGGTCTCACTCCTTCCACCGCTGTCTGTCAGAGCTGTCCCCAGTAGGTCCTATCCAACAGTGCCTGTGGGAAGCGGCGCGTTACGGCCATCGATCGTACATAATGTGGTCCTTCGAGCCGGATCAATAAGTAGACAATTGCTACAAATATTTAAAAAAATGCTTAGTGCCGAGAGATATCTATTATATGTATGGTCTCTTTTGTCACGAGCTTAAAATAACGGAATAATTATTTTACTAAATTTTTCTATTTACTTTTTATTTAACAGAACCAACTGATTTGTCCAAATGGAATAATTTTCCTTGGTGTATCGAAGTTCCTGGATTGAATATTACTAACATAGTGCGATGCAAAATAAAATCCTATTTGGTTACAGCGCAGTCGTGGTGCGCGCTATAATGATAGATACCTAATAGAAATAAATAAGAACATACGAAATAAAATATACATTTTATTCAACAACATTGACAATTATAGTGATCACGCTTGACAATTTGTGCCTATTTTTCACTTTTACAAATTTTAATTCACTAAATTAAGGGTGTCCAAAAAGCGCGGCCGCAGTTCGTGTTTAAATAACATAGGCGCTCTATAGATACTAGTATTGATAATGAATAACTAACAATGAAGTAAATTGATATAATAGAGTCAAATATATTAAATAAGACATTTTTGATACGGAGACTGAATCAGAGATTGAAATGAAAAACGAACAGAATTCGTAAATTTGCTGCCTACGTGCCGCGTGTTGAAGCCACACTATCCGCACACCCTATATAATAATTACTTCTCTGTCAATAATAAGAAAATAAAGTACAAATGTTGAACTCCAGTGCTGAATTGGTTACTGATTGATCTGGCACTAAAATGGATTAGAGCATGGACACAAATATTAAAGATTTTGCTTCACAGCCTTTAACATCAAATTAACACTTTAAATGCATTGTCATAAATCAGTTTTGGTTAATTTATATACAGTTAATATCATCATTATATAAATACATATAAAAAAAATTATAAATAAAATAATAATACTATGTACATTGTGCAATTAAATTCAAACTAGTCGAAGAAACAGTGGAATTGAATTACACTCAAAATATATCAATCAAACAAATATTTCTATTATGTAACAGTCAATTACAACTAAGTATGTTCAAATGTGTGACATAAACGCACACCCGGCATTTACTGTTGATAATTTGATACGAAATTGGTTACTATGTTTTTTTTAACGGTTTTAAAGTTTTAAGAAAATTAGTTATCCGGAATTAAGAACTCCTGTATCATGCAAATTTTTCAAACATGCTACGCTATTTGTTTGTTTAGCTGCACATAGAATCAATGACAGTGGTACTACTTTCGGGCTGAGCATTTTATATTACACATTTATACATTCTACTTCACAGAAAACTAATTCCTATTTAATTCATTCAAGATCCTGAGAATGTAGAGGAACAAGTTCAGTATGTCCAAGTAGAGGTTGATAGTGGCTATGATGTACTCTTCGGGTGAAAGCTGGGTCATCATTTGCTGGGTGTCATAGATCAGGAACAGGCTGAATAGAACAGCACCAGTAAAGGATAGTGCTATCTCGAATACTGAGCTCTGGACAAAGATTTGTATCAGGCCACCAACTAAAAGAACGCAGAGGCCGGCAAGGAGGCTGAAAATTAAATAATTGTTTTCAACCATAACTTGTTTTTAATAAGGCACAAAGTCAATTCAGAAAAATGTGATATTTTATAGTAGCCTGACCTGCTGGTAAATAACAATATTGTACTATTATTATAATAAAAGTATTGTGTTAAGGACATACATACCCATAACCAATAAAAGAAAAGTCGCGTTTTGTGTTGAAAGTGTACAGAGTGAGCGCGAATACGACGGTGAATGTGATGGCTATTGCTTGAAGCACCACATATGTATCACAGTAAGATACCACCACGCCAATCGAATAAGCTTGGACGACAGTCTGAAAGAAACAAAAAAGGACATTAAACAAATATTGTATCATAAATGTACGACATGCATAAACTTCTTTATTAAATAGTACGGAAAGAAAATAAGAGCGCGACAGGGGAAAATATTAATAAATGGAAGTTTTTGACAAAATAATGAATTGTATACAGGATTATTTAAGTTAATTTTAAAACATCAAAAACCTCCCATGACTTAATAGCTGACATCATAAAGTTTCAATATAGCGCAATACATGCTCAAAATAATTTTTTAAAGTTTCTATTGTACTGTTCATTCATAAACGTACGAACGACGCTACGCTAGGCCCGCGCGCTGCCTAATGCCGATGCATTATATTATTATTTATTTTTGTATGAAAAAAAATCTTACGAATTAACAAAAGATGTAGAACAAACATAAACTCCTGAGAGGTTTTTGATGATTTACAAATAACTCTGTATAACATAATATGATTTATTTAGCATATTGTATCACCGTTCAGATTGAAGGTTTGGAATATATCTATATAAATAAAAAATACTATTTTTAAAAATAAATAACAAAACCAAGTATACTTACAAATGCAGCCAGAAGGTATAGGTTGGCAGGTGATTCTCGTCTCTTTACAAAGAGTGCAATCAAGGTAACCATACTCAGTATGAAGGCCACAAACATCAACCATTGGCTAAAAAAAGCACACTGAATAATCACACACATAACCAGGAAATAAAATTAAAATCAAATACTTTTAATAAATAAAAGTATTTGATTTTAATTTCAACAATTTGAAATATTAGAAAAAGTTAGAAAAATTATGGTCTTGATGCGGAAAGTCTTGAGGCCGAGACCACTCGGCTAACCAAGACCGAGCAGATTAGGCACCTGCCCGGGTTGCAGTGGACGCGGGTTCGATTCCCGCATCAAGAACATGATTTTATAACTTTTTCTAATAACCAAAATCTTTGTAAATAAATAAAATTTAGTAACAGTCATTCATATCTGTATGCCCATGGTATTAAAGAAGGAATATCTAATCTTATATATCATCATCTTCTTCTCCCCTGTGTGTTATTTGTAGTTGGCATAGTATGTCTCCTCATAACAATCCTCCTATTCAATTATAATAATAATTATTTTGATTGGTTGGCTGAGCAGATTAGGCCCCTGCCCGGATTGCAGCGGACGCGGGTTCGATTCCCGCCTTAAGATCATAATTTTTCGAAATTCTTTTCTAACCACCAAAATCTTTGTAACAACCTTCCTCATAGCATATAAATAAATAACAATGATATGACGTCATTGCACTGGGGAAAGTGATGGACAGGACCATGTTTAATGACTGATAAGTGGAGAGAGTATATTTTATTTATGCATATCATATAATATTTATTATTGTGCTAAAATAACTTGGAAATAAAAATAGTTAAATTGTCCATCAATATTAAAAATAATTTGTTCAAGGTAGGTACAGTACTGAATCGTGTAAAATATAGTAAACTCTAATATAATTATTTTGTTTCCTAAAATTAATCATAACTTACTTCTCATGGATAAATCCCTGGATAGGTTTAACAAGCATAAAAACACTGGCTATTGAAAATGTAGCCAGTAATTGAATGGAGAGTAATCCATAGACTTTTCTTATAAAGCCCAAACGTATCTCCTTAGCTGCATTAGCCACATTGTTGCGGTAAGAAAAGTCATCCTGTAATAATAAACAATGTTATTAATAACTTGTATTACAAAAGCTATGACATGGTTTGAAACAATATCTGTATTTAATTTTGTAGTTATCAAACACATTAACCAAGAAAAGAGGATATATAGTAGATAGATAAAAAAATATAGACAGTCATAAAATTTTATGAGTGCCAATAATTTTATGATTCTCTTTAACCAAGTAATTATGCGAAAATGGTTTATAGGACTTACATTGTTCCTATATTATTATTTGCCCTAAATTGAATGAGTCCAAAAAAAAGGTTATCTGTAATCAATAGTGCCTCGACTACACTTTAAACAATATTAATACCTGTATGGAGGAGCTTGCTAGCGCAGTGGCACAGAGCGCTTGCGTAAACTAAGCAATTTCGCTAAGGCCGGTCATTGGATGGGTGACCAAAAATTTACTATCTCGAGTTTCTCTGTGCTTCGGAAGGCACGTTAAGCCGTTGGTCCCGGCTGCATCTGCAGTTGTTAGTACCCACCAACCCGCACTGGGCCAGCGTGGTGGGTTATGGCCCAATCTCCCTATATGCTTCCATCCATAGGGAAGGTTCGTGCCCCAGTAGTGGGGACATTAAAGGGCTGGTGATGATGATGATGATGATGATGATGAATACCTGTATGAACTTATAGGAAATAATAAATTACATCCCTTATACATCCCATGAAACCGATATTTCTTAAAAGTCCCTTGAATAGGAAAGATGAGATTCATATTATCTGTATAGGTGAAGACCAATGATGTGTGTGTATCAGTACATTTTTAACAACTTTGGGTACAACCGAAAAATTTAAGTAAGTATTCTAAATTATCAGTTAATAGATGCAATCACAAACTATCTTATGGGTAACTTTAAAATGACTAATGCATTGTCTGAGAAAATAAGCAAGTAGTGTCATGAGATGGCAATGAATCGGGGGGAAAGACATTAAAGCAGGAACGGATTAACAGCTGATAAGTGTTGACGTAACAATATAAAAATTATAAAAATGATGTCTTTGAGGTAATGAGATTCTAATCATTGGTGTGTTTCAAGAATATTCTACCTAAATATTTGCATTTCAAAGGTGTTGTGTTATGAAGGTCATTGTGGAACCGTATCATATTTTTACGTTGAAAGTGAAGTGAAACAGTTTGCTATTAGTAAACATCACGAAGATACATACTCACCTCTATTGTCTCTTTACCGCCAAGCTCACAATCCTCTTGTGCATACATCAAAGGTATGGAAGTCATGGTAATTAATTTTTCCACTTGGACCTAGGTAAATAAGATTTCACGAATTTTAGATAATTAAGCTGGAATATTGTTGAATTTGTTGACGTGAAGGAAATTATTGAATGAATCTATTGAATGAAAGTGGACGAACAACATACATAGATTAGAAAACAATTGAGTGAATGAGTGAACAAACATTTCTCATCGTCACATTTTTTTGAGGATTTTTGGCCTGGTTGTTAAGACTTTTGAGCCTCATAGTCACACAAAACAAACAACAAAATAAAACTATTACATTTTACTGCCTCCGTGGACTAGTGGTTCGCCCTCCGGAAAATGATATCGATACCTACGTATCTCTAAGTAGTCTGTGGATCTCGTGGTTGGCGACGGTACGACTCTTTCTAGTTTACCTGGCAAGCTACCACCATCTTAATTAACAGCATTAAGGTTACAGCTCATTAGACCCACCCGGCATCCGACCAGTGACCTACTGGTCGGATGCCGGGTGAGTAGGAATATACGAATATAACTAAATAATTCAATAATGAAAAAATTCAGTGCATCATTTTTATATATTTTATTGTTACCTATATTATATTGACATTTTCATTATGAAGAATAGCTTTGTACATGGAAGTCACTGGCATAAAATAATTGTATACCCTGAAGGTATATGATAACACAACGGTTATTACCGTAAGACGAAAAAGCGTTCATTTATCAATCGACAAATAATATTACATGCATGGGATGAGATACATTAGAAAAGGCATCCACGCGGCGACACAGGGCGTCTCCCCGCGGCGGGCGTCAACGCGGCTTCCTCGCAGCGACCATACGTTAACCACGCGGCGAGGCGGTGCTGTAGGCCTATTCCCTTACTTTTTTTCACAGTTGAAAGTGATGCTGGGCTGCTGATGAAAGGCGAAACGTGGGTGCTAGTTCACCTCTGCCTATCCCTTAGGGGATATAGGCGTGATTTATGTATGTATGTATGAAAGTAATGATCACCTAACTATTTACTTATCCATTACTACTTTACTATAATGCTATTGCGACACTTGTCCTGTGATAACAGCAATGTATTGGGTATGATGAGCGTCAACCTTTATTGTGTAAAACATTGGCTGACTTATCAACGCACCGTCCAAACTCTAGGGGCGGCCTGTACGGGCCGCCAATCTACTTCATACACAATGAATCTGGATCGTGATTATTTATATTGATCCACGGATCGCGATTAAGATTGACTGTGTATGGGTCCGCTTTAGAAACTTAAAATTTTGCACCATGCTTCCTTTTAAAGTGTATGTACTAAGGAAACACTTTTGGAAATGCTACCCCCAAGGGGGTGAAATGGGGGTTGAAAGTAAGGGAACCAGTCAGTTGTTTTCAAACCTAATTCGATAATAGTTATTTGTTGTACGTGAGTGCAAAGTTGTTTTTTAACCGCGTGCTCAATTTTGATGACCGTGCCAGCGAAGGATTCTAAAATTGAATCACGAGCGTAGCGAGTGATTCAAAAATTAGAATCCTGGAGGCTTACCACCATCTTTTTAAAAGCGATTGTTATTCCTGTCCTTTGAGTGTAGGTTCCTAAACTGCATCGTTTTAATTCGTACCATCATCTTCTTAAAACGTGTCGCTTAAAAAATCGCTTGAATGAACGAAAGATGCCGCTGGTCTGCATTTGGTCTGTTACAGAGTGAAAGAAACAGCGCTATATAAAAATGACATATAGCTGTCTCAGTTTACTGATGCCGAAGTGCGTTCAAAAACTGTTGCGTATTTTCTTACCGGTAAAAACCGTATTTCTTGAAGAGTCATTTAAACATTTGAAAAAATATACTTTATTGTGTGGAAATTAAGTAATATATATATTATGTATCATGTATTAACAAAAATATATAAAAAGATATTATTATTTCAATATATATTCTTTTTGATAAAATAAATTGAATACGGAATAGTGACTTTGTAAGATGTTCACACCAAATGTTTATCTTGTTTGGCGTTGTCATTTTTATGTGTTGACACCGTTGGCACATGAAATTGAGTCGAGTGAGACCCGCGGTGTTTAAAATTAGATTTATAAGTTTTTCAACTAAATCAAAATAAACCTGACAAAATGTCGTAAGTTATAAGATATTTATCATATTATTCTTAGGCTTAAATCTAATAATTGCTTAAATTAAGCTATAAAATATTTATGTAAGCCATGACAAATAAGAAGTTTTCTTTCAAGTGGTCTTTCTATCTATACCATTTTTAGTTTGGAGCCTCGTCGCAGAGTCAGTTATACCCAGTAAGAAGCACTTTGGAAGCACTTAGATCAAAATATGTAGATCACTCCCGACGGGTATAACAAAACCTCGCAAGCGATAGAGTTTTCGAAAAGGATGTGGAGTAACATTAGAGAGAAATTAAATGCATACGATGAGGCTTCCAAAGACTCGAAAGGTTAGTGCAAGGCAAGTAAAGTACTAACTGCCGCACTCGAGAGACGGCAATTGACGATGATGAGTACCTACTTAATGTCAAAAAATGACAATTCAAAACTAGTCGCTATTCTTGCCGGGTTTAGGGTCTAGATTTCTTTGAAATTTTTTGACATTAGGTATTCATTAAAGTTATTTGACGTCTCTGAGTGCGGCAGTAAGTGTTACATTGAGTTTCGCCAGAGTTCGCTAGCGAGCTCTGTATAACCGTAATAAAATAGTATTGTATTATTATTTTATAACGGTTGCGAGAGCACAAAGGAAACTTACAACCAACAAAAGCTTCGTAAATTTCACCAACCAAGGATCAACATTAGGGAGCTCGCTAGCGCAGTGGCATAGCGCGCTTGGCCTGCGATTGCGTAAAAGCAATGTCGCTAAGGCCAGTCATTGGATGGGTGACCAAAAATTTATTATCTCGAGTTCTTCCGGGCTTCGAAAGGCCCCGGCTGCATATGCAGTCGTTAATACCCACCAACCTGCACTTGGCCAGCGTGGTGGGTTATGGCCCAATTTCACTATATTTTTCCATCCATAGGGAAGGCCCGTGCCCCAGTAGTGGGGACATTAAAAGGCTGTTTATGATGATGATGGCTCAACATCGAAATCGAATCACAAACCGTACTCAATTTCAGGTTCGGCTCCGGACTGGACTCTTCTGATGGACTCGTATGAAAAACACTACAAAATACCAAATGACGTAGTAGCGGTTTCAAGATCTAGACCGGATATATTAGGTACTTTACTCGAGACTACTCAAGCGTGTACTTCCAGTCGAACTGACCGTATCATGGGAAACGAACATCCCCAAAGACCACGCTATCAAACCAATAAGATTTAACAACTTGTGTTGGTTGGAAGTGACGTAGATGAAAACTTTTGGCTGCGAAATGTCCATAGGTGAAAAAGACTGTTGGTCAAACGTAAAAAGGTAAATCGTCCTGTCGGCGAACAGTCCAATGATGAACCGGCCGTCGGAAAACCGGAGCGGAATCTGTTAAATATGTTAAGTGAATTTATAATTAAAATTAAAAATATCAATGTCAAGCCATTACTATAACAAAACTTGTTGAATACACGGCCGGTCGTTTGGGGGGCGGAAACCACGTCGCCCTTCAACAAAACCAAAACGCCGGGGTGTTCCTACGTCCGTGATACACGGAGCTAAAGGGCACGTTAGAATTGCCTATAACTATAAATAATAAAACAGACTCACTATGGCAAGTGTCCCACTCGTCACCTGAACAGCAGCGAAGGGAGGAGCGCTCCTCCGTCGGACGTCGAAAGTGGTCAAAGCCCACCAATGGGCCTTGGATGTCTTCCAGGAACACTTGCTCACAACACAGTGGACTACACAACCCTCTAATACACATACAGGGACCCTAATTAGGCTGCCAAGACACCTGATATAGCCAATAAATCTCGCGAGCCGGAAGCACAGGTTCTACCGTGCGCACTGTCACCGACCTATCGATACGCGCGTTAATTCACGACTACTGTCGTACTGTTTTACATACGGGAGGGAATCTAGGCGCGTGCCCTCAGATTTCCGAACATCCCCCCGTCCCGGACCGTTTCGAACGGTACGCTAATCTACGGGTAAGCGTGAAAGACTGGTGACCGCTCTCTTTAAGACCGAATCTCCAACCAAGACCTCCGCAAAGCGAGGGATGCCATCTGCACCGCAAATTAATTTTACTATTCGTCCTCGACGCCAAAACAAGGGCGGAAGGTTAGATTCCTTTACTAAAACGAGATCACCGGTCTTGGGGGGAGTGGTCTTGTCGGTCCACTTGACACGCTGTTGCAAAATGTGCAAATATTCGAGCGACCAGCGTGCCCAAAAACTCTGAGACAACTGTTGCAACAGCTGGAATCGCGACAATCGAGTTGATTTTATATCTTTTAACGGATATTCCGGCAGGGCGTTAAGAGGCTGCCCGATCAAAAAATGTCCTGGAGTTAACACCTCCAGATCATTTGGGTCAGAAGAGAGTGGGCACAAGGGGCGCGAATTGAGGACGGCCTCAATTTTACAAAACACCGTGTCAAGCTCCTCAAAAGTAAGCACGGTTTCGCCAATGACGCGCCGCAGGTGAGTCTTGGCCGCCTTTACAGTTGCCTCAAATATTCCACCCCAGTGTGGACAAGCTGGAGGACTGAACTTCCAGATTATCCCACGTTCAGATAGGGTGGTTCCAATGTCTACTTGGTTAGCCGTTAAAAACTTACACACTTCTTTCAAATAATTATTGGCACCCTGATAATTCGTACCACAATCAGAGCGAATTAATGTCGGCAATCCCCTGCGGGATACAAATCTGCTAAGTGTCGCTATGAAAGCTTGCGTTGACAATTCCGACACTACTTCTAGATGCACAGCCTTGGTGGACAAACAAACAAAGACACACAAATACGCCTTGTAACACTTGGCGTTACGCAGTCGAGATGTTTTAACCATAAAAGGGCCAGCGAAATCCGTTCCAACGCCAGCAAAAGGTCTACTCTCCGTGACTCGATCCACCGGCAGATCTCCCATTTGAGGTTGCATGGTTGTAGCTCTCAACCTATAGCATGGCAAACAACGGAATACAATGCTGCGGATAGTCCTTCTGGCCGACAAGATCCAAAACTCACGTTGCATGATCGCTAGTAGGGCATTGATGCCGGCGTGTGAGTTTTTTAGATGGCGATCTGTCACTAACAGACTTACCAAATGTCCATCTTTAGGCAACAACAGTGGATGGCGAGCTCCAAAAGATAGATTAGCATTCCTAAGCCTTCCTCCGACCCTGATGAGACCATTCTCATCGAGAAATGGGTTCAGCCGTGAGATACCGCCTCTCAATCTAGACCGACCTTCGCGTAGTGCGACAATCTCTAATTGGAAGGTCTCAGACTGTACGACTCTAACCCAATGCAACAATGCCTCCTGACGTTCCTCAGGGGTTAGAACGAGCGACAACGATTTATGTTGGGGTTTCTGGGGTTTGCAGTTGTGATAGAAGCGTCGGATCCAAGCGGTTACTCCTAACAGCTTATCTAGTGTGCTGTACCGATTCAATAGAACCTTAAAATCTAATCCGGGCTTCTGCAAAACCGAACACCGTAATTCCGGTAGCAATATAGGTGACATGATTTGACTAGTCGGCCACTTGGACTCTTGTGTTAGCCACTCTGGACCCCACCACAGGGAATGGTTCAAAAGCTGCGAGGCCCTAAATCCACGAGAGGCACAGTCAGCCGGATTCAGCTCACCGGGAACATGTCGCCAAATCAAATCGACAGACGAATCGTGAATCTGTGCCACTCGGTTTGCTACAAACACTTCCAAAGTATGGATTGGAGCCTTCAGCCAACAAAGGACAATTTGACTATCAGTCCAAGAGTATATGCCAGTGAATTCTATAGCACGCCCTAAAGTAGACTTGACATGGTTCAATAGACGAGCAAGAAGCACTGCCCCACACAGTTCCATCTTTGGAATTGTAAGACGCGTTCGAAGGGGAGCAACTTTGCTTTTAGCCAACACCAGATGTACAGCAACCTTTCCGGTAACAGTTACGGTGCGGATAAATACAACCGCAGCAAATCCTCGTTCGGAAGCATCTGAAAAGCCGTGGAGACTAGCTTTAAACTTCCCAGTCGGAAGAAATAGTCTCTGCAATGACACCTTATTCAAATCAGGAAGAGATGACACAAAATCTACCCAATCGGAAAGCAACTCACCGGAGAGGGGGTCATCCCATGAAATTCCAAGAACCCATAGACGCTGCAAAAAACATTTAGCAAGGAAGGTAACTGGGCTTATCCATCCATTCGGGTCAAATGTTCGCGCTATGGTTGACAATACTAAACGCTTTGTCCACAATTTTGGAATCTTCAAATCAATACAATACGTGAAAATATCCGGAACAGGTCTATACTGAACCCCAAGAACGGTAACATTGTTAGGATTGTCAGCATTCTCAAATAGATGAGGATTTTGCTGGTGCTCTTCAGGCAGGCCAACTAGGACTTCAGGTGAGTTGGACAACCATTTCCTCAACTCGTACCCTCCTGCCTTCATAATAGCAACCAACTCATTACGCAAGACTAATGCCTCTTCTATGCTGGACGCTCCTGTGCAGATGTCATCAACGTAAACGTCGTTAGTCAAGATTTCTGCAGCCCGTGGATAATTCAAACGTTCCCGCTCCGCCAACTCACATAACGAACGAATAGCGACAAACGGACTAGAAGCCAATCCATACGTATTCGTATTGAGCTCGTAAACCATAACGGGATCGTTTGGAGATTCTCGCCACAAGATCATTTGATAACGGCGATCATCCGGGTGAATAGCTGTTTGTCTGAACATCATGCGGATATCTGTCATAAAAACAATCTGGTGTCTACGAAAGTTGGTGAGAATGTCTGAGATGTCCTTATGCAACTTGGGACCCACATGCAGACATTGGTTGAGTGAGACACCAGAAGACGTGGGGGCAGAACCATCAAAAACTACCCGAATCTTACCAGAACTTGGTTTCAAAACTGCATGATGCGGAAGGAAGTAATGCTCCACCGAGCGCCAGTCCAAGGCCGATACTGACATGTGTCCCAACTCCTCATACTCCCGCATGAAGCTAATGTACTTCTTACGGAAGGCCGGGTCTTTACTCATGCGGCGTTCCATTGACACTAGCCTCTTTTCCGCTAGCATTCTGGATTCACCCAGAGGAGGTCGACCGGCACGAAAGGGTAATCGGGTCAGAAGGCGACCAGAGCGGAGACGAGCCGTATTATTCTGATAAAATAATTCACATTCCTCCTGTTCTGGGTCGACCCGTGGCTTGGACGGGGGTTCCTCTACTTCCCAAAACCTCTGAAGGGTGTCAGTGAGAGATGACCCGACTACAATGGCGTCATCATAACTAGGTAGGGAAGAAACATGCTGTACAGGACCCATTACCACAGAACCGAGGACCGTTTGAACGGCAACCAGACCACCAGGCTGTAATACACATTTGTCCCTCAACAACAACCGCCCTAGGACGTCTGCCCCTAACAGCACATCAACAGGACCTGGGGCGTAGAATTTTGGGTCTGCCAGTTTTAGTCCTGACGTCAAAGATAAAATGGAGGGATCTATATGTACCGACGGTTGTCTGCCTACAACCGTATCCAAGACAATAGCAGATGTTGTGATACTCGGGGATGAAGAAGAGACGGAGGTGAAAGTGAACTGAACCTCTCCAACCAACTTGGGCACTTTCACGTTACCAATACCCCTAATCCCTTCACGGTGAGGTTGTACTTTGAGACCCAATTGTCCAACCAACGAAGAAGACAAAACACAACCCTGAGCACCAGAGTCCAATAAAGCCCGTGCTTTGACAATTTTACTCCTCAGCCCTCTAACAATCACAGAGGCAGTCGGCAGAAGAACAGTCTCTGGGGATGGCTGGGGAGATGTTAATTGTTAACAAATGGATATGTGGGCATCATCCGACGGAAACGGTCGCTCGTAGCGATCAAGCACGTTCCATTTTGGTTGATACCCACGACGACGCTCTAGGCGTGGACGGTCAACAAGGGGCGGCGACACATGCACGTTTTTAGTAGTGACACCATAATGGGTAGGTTTGATCTTATCGGGGGGAGAGTTCTCTCGCGGGCCCCCGTCCTTGCGGGTATCACGCCTAGCATGGGGACGCCTAGACCCCATTGAATCACCGTCGAAATTCGATGGGTAATCATTTTGCTCACTACCCCCGCCCGTGCGGCGTGCCTCCCTAGCCCTAGAAGGTGCAGCTTTATTTACATAGTCTTGTTCACTACCCATCCCATTCCCATTCATGCACAGAGACGCATGGTGCTTGCCACTACAAAATTTACAAGGGTGGGGCTGAGAACATTCTCGTTGATAGTGGGAACCCAAACAGGAGTAGCACCATCCTCTTTGTCGAGCTATAGCCCTACGACCTTGTATACGCTGACTTAAGAACTTTCCGCAGCTAGGCATCAGGTGACCAGGGTCCTTACAATACGTGCAACTCGAGTTTCCCTGGGCCACGGAGTACCGTTTTACGGGTCTGGGATCCTGCCGTCCCGACTGAGGAAGTCTACCCGAAGATGCTGGGGAATATCTAGTCCTCATCCAGGATGGGCCAGCCACATCGGAGTTATCCGCTAGCCTGCATTCATCCTCCATAAACTTCAAAAGGTCCTTGAAAGGTGGCAAATATGTGGAGCTATCCCCACCATATCTCTGCTCAAATCGCACCTTCACATTATCCGGCAATTTTGCTAGAATAATATGTAGCAATAGAAAGGACCATTCCTCGACAGGCAGGTTTAAACTGCGTAAAGCATTTACGGCCACAAGTAGGGGGTTTAATATGTCAACCCGTAACCGCAACACACTGGCAACTCGTGGGAGTGCTAAAATAGTAGCAACATGAGTGTCGGCCAATCTCCTTACATTTTGATATCGTCGTGTTACGATATCCATCGCCACCTTGTAATTCTCATCCGTAGGGGCTAGGTGCTGGACCTGTTCGCGGGCCTCCCCTTCTAACACGGTGAGAAGGTAGGCGAGTTTTTGTCCCGGTGTCAAGTCATCCCTAGCATCAACGAGGCTATTAAATAAATTGGAAAAACCCTCCCATTCGTCGAGCCTACCGGAGAAATGTCGTAGATCAAGAGGCGGAAGACGTGACCACAAAGCAGGTATTGACTTCGTCACTTTTGTCGCATCCGAATCCGATTCCCTACCTTGAAGAAGGGGTCGAGCGATCTCTGCAATACGGTCCGAGAGGTCGTAGCACTGGTCAACATCATTTTCGACCTCCTTTCGGACGACATCATCGACACTGTGACCCTTTTCCAAAAACAAGGCATATTGCTCATCTACTACCGCCATGCGGATCGGAAGATCAACATATCTGTTCAATAAAGCCTCCTGTCTATCCGGTCTATCCAACAAGGCTGCGGCTGTTACAAGCCATCGCAACTCGGCCCTAATTTTAGCTTTGCTGGAGAGTGCCGACATTATAACAAGATATGTTATTATACAATGCAATGTGAAAATTACCTTATTAAATGACTATAAGTTATACAAAGTTTGTTTGAGTGGAAGCGTAAATAATATTTTTTCTCAATTACTTATAATGAATTATCTTTACAATAATGTTATTACTTTTCAATATTCAAATCTTAAATTTCCATCATAAACAACAAAATTCAAACGAACATTAAGTTAATGATTTCAATTGAACGCAACAAAGAGAAAAAAAATCTTTCAACAAAAAATAAATGCAAATTTTGCCAAGTACAACCGACAGTATTCTAAACAGCGTACGGTTGAAAACCGCATGAATACAATTCGCCGGCCGGCTTAACGTAAACAAGTAGCACCAGCTATCATTCACCGAGTGCGTGATTGTTTTTTGCCGTAATTATTATTTAAATTCTTAAGTACAACATTAAAATATGGATTTTAGACAATACGATAGGTAGACACTGGAACAATCTAATCGACGCGACCTAAGAATAGGCAAATCGAACGTGCGGTCCAGTGCTAATAAGGAATTATAATTTATTATTCAATGTAAAAATATTAATGAACATGTAAGCCCAATTGCTAAACAAGACAATCAGTGGTGTTAACCACGCTCTGCTACCGATGTTGAATACACGGCCGGTCGTTTGGGGGGCGGAAACCACGTCGCCCTTCAACAAAACCAAAACGCCGGGGTGTTCCTACGTCCGTGATACACGGAGCTAAAGGGCACGTTAGAATTGCCTATAACTATAAATAATAAAACAGACTCACTATGGCAAGTGTCCCACTCGTCACCTGAACAGCAGCGAAGGGAGGAGCGCTCCTCCGTCGGACGTCGAAAGTGGTCAAAGCCCACCAATGGGCCTTGGATGTCTTCCAGGAACACTTGCTCACAACACAGTGGACTACACAACCCTCTAATACACATACAGGGACCCTAATTAGGCTGCCAAGACACCTGATATAGCCAATAAATCTCGCGAGCCGGAAGCACAGGTTCTACCGTGCGCACTGTCACCGACCTATCGATACGCGCGTTAATTCACGACTACTGTCGTACTGTTTTACATACGGGAGGGAATCTAGGCGCGTGCCCTCAGATTTCCGAACAAAACTATTTTATAGAAATTTAGGATTAAGTAATATTTTTAGGGTAACTGGCCCTTTTAGTATAGACAAACATTAAGGGTCTCCCATATGGTGATAAAAAAATATAACCCTGCCTTTATTTATATAAACAATGTAACTGTGATTATTAAATGACTGATCTGTAAGAACAATGATGGAGAGAAAAGACTAACACCCATATGTATAGTCGGTTCTTCGAGATTTCCTCCACTCGGCCTTAGGAGGGAACACCTCAAGTAAGTTTTGACATAACAACTTCTTCCTTGAGGTTGAGTCGAGCGGAGGAAATCTTGAGGAACCAACTGTACCTAAGAGTGTTACAAGTATCATCACTTTTTATTTGATTGATTATTAAAAGTTAATTACTTTGAAGAAAACAATTTTTATTCCTGTAAAATTTTTGAAATAAAAACTCGATTCTACCTAAAAGGCTTTTTATTATATGTATTTTCATACATACATACATAAATCACGCCTATATCCCCCGGGGTAGGCAGAGGTGAATTACCACACACTTTTCGCCAAATAAGTTAGGTCCCATGTAATAGGTGGCTAGCCTATTGCCATATATCGGGCACATAAATCGCAGTATATTGCTAGATGGTAAAAGAGGAATGCTGCTGCCCATTACTCATAGCTGTCTTTACCTACCCTTAGTCGCTGTACAGGAATTGAGATTGTAAAGATGCAAATAAAAAGCTAGTAATTTAATGACTATCGTGCGTGTAATATGGTATTAGAAAAGTGAATGAATGGTACAAAGAAAAGGGCGGACATAATATGTGAGGTCACCCCCACACATGTGAACAATTACTAATTCAATTAGTTTAATCTTAAGCTAATCCCCTACCTAAACTCAACAGCAATTATGCAAAAGCAACTATTTAAAACCAATAATATTCTTTTGGAGAAAAATGAAAATTATCATAATATTATGTATTTTAATGGTTCTGAACAGTCGTATTGTACGACACCTACGGGAGAGATGGGGGTGGTGACAATTGTGTGCTGCTCTGCCGTCACCACACGGCTATATGTATCTGAGAATACCTAAATGTACCTAATTAAGGAATTTATTCTTGTAGTAGGAAATCTTATCAACAATTTAATTATTTAATAAAATAGATGAAAAATTTGTACTGCGATTTATGTGCCCGATATATGGCAATAGGCTCGCCACCTGTTACATGGGACCGAACATAATTGGCGAAAAGTGAGTGTTAATTCACCTCTGCCGACCCCTTCGGGGATAAAGGCGTGATTTATGTATGTCTGTATGAAATGAAACACATTCTGACAAAAAGCCGCGTGGTGATGGCAGAGTAGAATACAATAGCCACCACCCCAAATCTGTCGCGCGGGTGTCGTACAAGGCGACTAAGTATAAATCAGTGATGAGGAATGGCCATCCTATATATCTCTTATACCATCAAGCAATGTACTGCGACTTTTGTGCCCGATAAATAGCAATACGCTCGCGACCTATTACATGGGACCTAAACATAATTAGCGAAACGTGGGTGCTAGTTCACCTCTGCCTACCCCTTCGGGGATATAGGCGTGATTTGTGTATGTATGTATGTATGTTAACACAATCTGTAGAAATAAATTTTTCAGTGTAGTGCTCCAGGCAATTCGGAAATTCAGAATACGAGGCTTTGTACACAATAAAATAATATATTTACGAAACGAACTAATAAATAAATCACTCACAATAATATCTATTATTCACTAACTCACTATCTACACTGTATTTGAGACCTAATCCTAAGCCACCTATCACAGTGACTTAAAGCGTGGTTAAAACGCTGCACCACTACCTGCACTTGTGCGGTTTGCCTTTTGGCAACTTCCGGGGCATCCAAACGATGACCTTTCGCCATTATTCGCGACCATTTCGTCTCACGGCATCAGAGAACTTCGATGGGTATGTTTTGGAAAGGCAAACATCATCATCATTATATTTCTTTGGGCTTTGGATCTGTCTGCAATCATGAAAATTATAACGACTAGGTAGCAGGCATTCAGCGCCATGAAACTCTTCACCATCATCTGCTTCTTCTAGATCATCATGATCGTAATTTAGTATTACATTCCTCCCTCGAAAGTACGTTCATTACGATCCGGGTACGACTGCCCGGACTATTGACAGTGTCTCCCTCGGGTTTCAATTTATCTGACATTTTTCGATGTCTAGGTGAAACTGATTCATTACCAGCAGTGACTAAACGAGCCTTATACGTCGCATAAACTTCTGGGAGTTTCTCAGGCAGTATGTTTTCGACTTGGAGGCTGAATAAACCGCCGTGCTTATGTCGTTTTCCTTTCAAACAGTCTTCTCCATTACCAAAAACTGTGCATTCTTTGAATGTGGAAGAGAAAACGCTACTACGAGCTTTATCGTGGAGTGCGAGAACCGAAAAGAGATTCTTGGTTTATAGCTGGAACATACCAAACATCTTGTAGGGTTACATACTGGTGATACTGGATTGTTTCCCTTCGAAAACTCTTCACATTATTTTTTCACTTCTCAAACACTGATAATTGTTAATATAAAGATGTTTAATTAATACTTAATAAGCCTCAACATAATTAATTCAATAAAAACATCAAAATTCACTTCAAATTGCACGTTTTACCTACACATTCCTTGTAGAAGACATTTTTAGGTTCCAGAAATGTCACTTTTATTCGATTGCTTAGAATGACAGATCAGCGTGTCAGGTTATGCTATTTACGAAGGTCATGGTATGAATTCTCCATATAAATTGAACGAATGATATAAAGTTTACGATTCAACTCTAAGCTCAATCGCTGTCAAAAGCGGAAGTCAAAACAGTGTCACGTAGATAGCGTCGTAGTACGAATTAGCGATTCTACTGAGTTTAGGTCCTAAACTTGATCGCGTTAAGAGATGGTGGTAAGCCTCCTGAGCGATAGCGAGGGAATCAAAAGAGCACAAGGTGAAAAATCTTTGCACTCGAGTGCAACACGTAACTTTTCATCCCCCCCAACGAGGAAAATGCAAAATACAAAAAAACAAAAATTCAATCACAACAGTTTCTGTTTTCACCCAGAAACTTCCACAACACCCTCCCATTAACCCAAACACACTCTCAACACCCACCCAGAAACACCCACAACATTCACACCCATCCACTCAGACACACCCAAAAAACACCCATTCACCCAGAAACACCCACAAAACACCCATTCACCCAGAAAAACCCACAAAACACCCATTCACCCAGAAACACCCACAAAACACCCATTTACCCAGAAACACCCAAAAAACACCTAGAAACACACACAAAACACTCATTCACCCAGAAACACCCACAAAACACCCATTCACCAAGAAACACCCACAAAACACCCATTCACCCAGAAACACCCACAAAACACCCATTCATCCATCCAGACCCGCAACATTCATCCAGACACACCTGTAAGTCCCTAAAAAAATTACCGTCCCTAATGGAGTTCCGAGACGGTCAATCAGCTTGAGTCAAGCACGTTGATTTTCTGTATGTTTTTGTTCCGTTGCTAGCGTAAACAAATCAAACAGACCTAAAAAGCTTTTTAAATGCTTGACTCAAGCATCCAGCAAGCGTTGTAGACGATCAAAATGTTTAAAGCAAGATTGACGCCAAGCTGATTGCCCGTCACGGAACTCCTAGGTTTTAACAAATTTATGACGTGAAAAGAAAATGGCGCGCGCAAAGCAAATTACAAAAAAAGTACACCAAGAAGGTTCCGAGTCTGAGTTTTTAACAAATTAAAATAGGTTGCATGACAATTTCGGCACCATGGAGGTAGAAATAAATATGTATAATGATGTTTTGAATTCACAAACTCATTGCACACGATGTTCTAAATTCAAATTTACTTTAACCTCTAGAGGATAAAAACGGCTTTTGCACTCAGATATCGAAGAGCAAAAACGCTTTTTCCGAGATGGTGGGATGAAAAAATTGTTATTTACCATTTCCTGCTCCTCCAACCATCACCGGTGGGTGGAGTGCAAATTTGCGGATTATTAAATTATGAATGAATAAAATATTCGTTGTTAGAAAAATTGTCGTCTTGGTTGGTCGAGGGGTATTAGGCATCTGCTCGGATTGCGGAAGGCGCGAGTTCGATTCCAGCATGAAGACTATAATTTTTCCAACTTTTTTGGAATCTATTTTTCTTTCCTTGAATTTCTTTAGCTGTCTACGCGTGACAATGAATTTATTTAATGTTGACAGCTTTATGATTATACCAAAAGGCAGCTACTAGGCAAACAGCGGGGTGTAAGGTACACACTGCCCTACATAATTTGTAACTACTGTAAGTCGGTACCGGCGAGTGTAAATTTGCGTACCACGCCCGTTGTGTAAACCGCCGGGCCTTAGGTACACAGCGAAGGCCTTGAGGTGGGCCTCTGAGAAGGCTACGGGACTTGGAGCGTGCTACAGACGTTACGATGTGCGCAGTAGGCCGTAGCTACGAAATAGCTACGAGAACTACACTTTTTTTTATATGTGAAAACTTGCGTAGGCGTAGGGGTAGGCAGAGGTGAATTAGTCCCACGGGTCCCACGCGATAGGTGGTGAGCGTATTGCCGTCTGTGGGGCATGGGAAGCGCAGTACATTGCTAGGTGGCATAAGAGGAACGCTGCTGCCCATTACTCATTGCTGTCTTAACCCTTAATAGTAGTTAAGTAAGTAGCTTGTTCAACATCCGTGAAAGAATTTGTATACTGCTCTACTGCTCTGCCGTCATCACACGGCCAGTAAAAATATTTAGGACTTCCTTATTTGTTTGTTGACACATTTCGGATTTGCACTAGAAACCGCATTTTTTTAAAATATGATTTCCTTATTTTGTTTTACCCCAATATTAAAATACTGTTTTATAAATTAGTAATTTGACCATTTTCTACCGTTATTATCCGTTTGAAATCGGACACCTTATTGCGCGCTTTAGTGCGTTACCTACTGGCGTATATCTATACATTGAAACATAAATCTATAGATACACCAAGTAATAGGGTCCATAATAAACTATGTAGATAAGGACTGAGCTGTGCGGTTACATTTAAATAAAATAATGACAATAGATAAGTCGGGAATAGTGTATTTTTCTCTAAAGAATAGATGTCGATTCTTCGAATACTTTTTTAAAGGTTCTGAGTCTTAGGTTAAGTTGTTTTATATTAAGGTTTTAAGGAAGAATAGTGACCCTGAAATATAAAATCTGTATCCGCGCACAATTTGATTTGAGCAACTTACCATCTAACCCAATTCCGCACTTGATTCAATTATGTTAAGCTTGGAATCGGATTAGATTATTCCCGCCTGTGTCTACACAGGCACAGACCATTGTCCGAAAAGCCTCCAGTCGAGCTAAGAGTATCGATTCTGTGGTCGGCCATTATTTTTACTGCTAATAAAAGTTTACTGTCATCGGTGGCGGGAAAGGTCGCGGTAATTACCTCTTTTATAGTACCCGCTTCTACTGCAGTAGTTTAGTATGCGGTCGGCTACTTGAGAGGGTTTTTAAACTACTGAGGGCAAGAGTTTTTCACGCATAAGGAATATCGATTATCGTACCTATATTTTATTTATAAAGTGCCGTGTGGTGACGGCAGAACAGAACACAATGGCTACCCTTACGTGTTTCGAATTTATAAGCCACCGATATGTAATTCATCAAGCTATACGTACTTTCATCATCTTTTTGCCCTGTTTCCAATTTAAGTCGGTACTTAAAGATCTGGACCGATAGGTCAGACGTCATCGAGCCATCAACAAGAAGCATCCTTGGGTATGTTGTTGGGGATTTGCTTTCCACCGTCCCAAGGTGCTCATTGGCCAATTGGTCCACTTTTACGACACCGCTGGGATGAGTCTGGGCTAGCAGGTTCTTTTTATTTTTTAGCTATCAGTCCAGAATGGAAACAGATTAAGGCTGGAGTTCATCAACACCTAAACAGGCGATTATTACTTCACCGACGGTTTTTAAAATTTTAACGTATTGAAGAACTGTTAAAAACTAGCGGATGTCTTTTGATCCCTTGTTTAACGTGCTGGTGAACTCTAGGCTTACAGTGGTAATGTATAATTATTTATTGCGGTCATTTTGATGTGATTTGTGATGTGTGACGGCAGCTCAGATTGCTGGGTATTGGCCAAGAGGTCCCGGGTTCGAATCCTGGTAGGGGCAAACTTTGTGATGATCACAAATGTTTGTTCCCTAGTCATGGTTGTGTATTGGTTTATGTAGTAAATTTTCAACATTTATATACATAATTATATTAAAAATATGTCCGTCATCTAGTATCCATAACACAAGTGCTTAGGCTACTTACTTTGGCCTAGATGATAGGTGTGGGTGTAATATATTTCTATTCGGATACAATTGAGTGAAGGATGAGTGGTAAATAAATATAATAAATGCAAAGATCAATATTAGCAGAACAATGGAATGATTAAATGCTTCTCTGCATATGTTTTCAGGAGCCGGTTCATTAATCTATATCGTGAATAGTGAAATAAATAAATGAAAAATAGTTACGACTATTTGGCTATTTGCAAAGAGAGTATGATTATTCAGTGGTTTATAAGTATTTTCCTATAACAGCTTATGTTCAGTTCCTTTACAGTTTCATGACTTATAAAAAAAAGTTCCTTTTTGAATCGAAAAACAATCTCATACGCAACGTAGCTCAGTGCAAAGTCTACGACCTACTTTTCTCACAAAACGGGCGAAACATTATACATATATTCAAAATTAGTTCACCACACCATATTAATCAAGCCCATTATAAAACTTTATACCTAACGGGTCCACACAGTCCGCCGCAAACCGTAAATTTGCTTCAACAAATTGGACACAGGGCCGCTGGTGCAAGTTACAGAAGATTGGTTTTAATGTCACATACTTTTCATGTTAGGCAGGGAAGCTCTTGCCCTTCATCTCACCTGATGGCAAGTGACGATAAGGGCCGAAGATGGGATCGAGCTTCACCTGGAACCCTCAACCACAGAGGGGCTAGCTATCTTATCACACATTGTCGGAGCACAATAATGCTATTACAAAGAAGTCCTACCACCAACCAAACCGAGCACAAATTTGTACCCCCCTTGGGGATTGAACCCAGGACCTCTGGATCTTAGTTCCGGTGGGCGAACCACTAGACCACTGAGGTGGTTACTCTACAGATCGTAATACCTAATGTGAGGATGAATTAAAAATTTACTTAATTATCCAACCAACCAGTGGCGGCTAGCTTAGTATATATAGCTCTTGGTGAAGTACAGGCTCTCCTTTTGACTGGAAAGAGGGAAAGAGAGAATCGTAGACCCGTAAAATGACTCGAATTACAAACTCACGCTGTACATTATCTTCTATTTTGATTGTTCTTAAAATCAAGATAATCCTATCCGATAGCCACCTTTAGGAAATAAAACACCGCTGTTAACAGTTTGTTAATGTTTTTTTTTTATATTTTTATTTTGGAGTTTATGAATTTGGTTATGGACTTCGACGCCACAACCACTCACGTCGTGTTTCAAATATTTGAAATTCCAGCTTTTTTGCACTTTAATTTCTTACTCATAAAATTTTATTGAAAATATTGACGGATGGCTAATTTTAAAGTAATACAGTTTAGGTAAAATAAAATTTGAGCCATATAGAATTTACAAACAATTTCCTTAATGTTAGAACCAAGAGAGAAAGTAGCTCACCGAATCGCTAAACGCTCCACACTTGACACCCATAAGCTGGCTAGGCTCGCGAAAGCCCATTGTCGTGAGTCGACTTCTCAAGAAATTTAATTAGAATACTCACGAAAATTCCCCCCATAAAGATGGCCCTGATAAAAGAGTTCGGTCAAATGGCTCGCTCGCTCGGTCGGGGAGACGGCTGCGATTTTAAAACTTATTAGCAGTTCAAATTTATGTGCGCGTTAATCGAGTTACACCTCCGCGATGTCTTGTTCTTTGCTCGAGTTTTCGGATGATCATTTCCCAACTGCGGTCGTGATATGATTTCTTAAAGTTTAAAAAGTGGCTCAGATAACCAAGGCACTTGTCGTCGTTGGCCGGGCGGTATAGGCACCTGCCCGAATTGCAGTGGACGCTGGTTCGATTCCCGCATCAAGACCACAATTTTTCGAACATTTTCTAACCACCAAATTCTTTGTACAATTTTTTCTATCATTTATATAATGTTGAAATTAAAACCAAATAGTTTTAAAAAGTCTATTTGTTAATGAGCCAATTAAATCCCGATAGTTTGGCCGCGATTATGTTGAGAGCTAATTGAAAAATACCGCTGATTAAGTATATCGCTCCCGTTAACTTGCATTAGTTCAGCAAATATTTTGTTGGCGCTGATAACCAGTTTATTTTTGAGAAGGTATTAATTAATTTATACTAATCTCTTCTATACTATCTATCGTTACTATTGTCTTCGATGCCCGCGGGTTCGATTCCCGCACCAAGGCTATAATTATTAGAACTTTTTCTAACTTATTTTTCTTCCTACTAACTTTTCTAATTTATATACCGTTCCAATAAATACCTAAAACATGAGGAAATAAATAAATAAAATAAATAAATAAATAAATATTTTTACACTCACACCTATCATCTAGCCCAAAGGAAGTAGCCTAAGCACTTGTGTTATGGATACTAGATGACGGACATATTTTTAATTTAATTATGTATATATGTATATTTTAAATATCATGTTTAATGAATTTTATGGCACGTACAGCAGCAGCAGCAGACAAAAAAGTGTAGGTGAGACCAAGGTTGTCACTCACGCAATGCTGAGTATATAATAAATACGGTCTTAGGCAATTACATAGACAGATCGAAAAATTGAGAAGCAACAGGTTAGCTAATAGTTGGTTAGCGTGGTACGGGCATGTGATGATGAGAGCTGCATCTACAGTCGCTCATACATAAAATAAAATAAAATAAAATTAATGCCCGAAGGATAAGGCAGAGGTGACTTAACGCCCACGATTCCTATGTAGGCCATTGCCATATTTCGGGCACGACATTCGCATTATATTTCTAGGTGGTATAAGAAGAACGAACCCATTACTCATTGCTGTCTTAGCCTTAGGCACTTTTCACATGCACACGTTCATAGCACGGTCGCCGTACCGTGTACAGTAGAAATGTATGAGCTACATAAGACAGCTTTCACACGGCACGGTCACACATTTATACGGTCTCTCATACATTTCTACTTTACACGGCACGGCGACCGTGCCGTGACCGTGTGCATGTGAAAAGGGCTTTAGACGCTTTGTAATTCACACGCAGTATGGCCCAGCAGTGGGGATGTCAGGGCTGGTGATGGTGACGACCTGTATGACGCCTCAACACTTCCAACTTAGGATTGACCGTGGACCTTAATGCCTAGTGATCTTAATGCTTTAATGCTGATTTAAGTATACATTTTGTATTGCAATTTTATGCGGGATAATAATTGTATGTTTCCCAAAGAACAAATAAATAAATAAAAGAGTCAACCCTAGCCTGGCCGCATAATTACGAAGCTTGCATCGGTACCGCATTGCGTCCGATTGCATTCGCACTGCGCACTATGATACAAGAGCAACACAGATTCTCGCAAATCTTAACTGAGCCTGCCCGTTTGATGTGTGGTGACGGCAGAGCAGAATAAAACCGTCACTACCCTCACACTCTCTCCGCGGGCGTCGTATAAGGCGACTAAGGGCAGACTAAGGGCAGCAGCGTTCCTCATATTCGACCTAGCAATATGCTCTGCAATTACCGTGCCATAGGTACAGATTGCAATAGGCCCGCCGAATTGCGTCTGGGGTCCGAATATTGTTTCAATAGTATTGCTTCTTGAAAAAGTTTTTATTCGAAATTCTTTTTCTAACCACCAAAATCTTTGTACTAATTTTTCTAACATTTATTTAATGTTAAAATTGAAAATCGAAAAGTTTCCGCTACTAAAACCTAAAAATAACAAACCCTGAAACATTTTCGTTAGAGAAATAAGAAATGACTACACAAATGTATTAGTTGTTTTCATAAGCACGTTCTTCACAAACTTATTAATTTATTTGCCCGATAGTCAATGCTCTAACCATTCGACCAAGTCGGCCTTCATATAAATTATATTATTATATAATAACCTTTTTATAATTAATTAATACAGAATTTTTGCTTGCGTTTGAATGTCGAATAGAAAAAAAATGTTGTACAGATAATAATAATAAATAAAAGAAAAAAAACGCAATGGAAAATATCGACACATGGTATCTTAATCAGCTAATGTGCGTTGAGTAGTTGGGGAGCGCAAATGTAAGTAATTTCCTGTCTACGGCAAACCAAAGATACATTTCCGACTACTTAGTTCATGTTCCTATTTATTATTCCTATTATTTAGATGTCGGTTCTTTGTGTGTGTGGTTTCTTTATCTATTCTATTCATCATTGATATCAAAGCGTTTGGTAATTAAATGAAATGAATTAAGAAGACGTGTGATGACGGCTGAGCAGAATACAATTGTCACCACCCCCATCTTTCCGGTGGATGTCGTACAAAGCGTGTAAGAGTAAAGACAACGATGAGTAATGGGCAGCAGCATTCTTCTCATACCACCTAGCAATATAATGCGATTTATGTGCCCGATATATGACAATAGGCTCGCTACCTATTACATGGGACCTAAATTATTTAGCGAAAAGTGGGTGTTAATTCACCTCTGCCTACCCCTTCGGGGATAGAGGGGTGATATATTGTATTTATTAAGAAGACGTAATGACAAGAATTGAGGAAGGAATGCACGCATAATTTGGTCAGAGGTAGCGAGGACGAGTGAAATAAGAGTGACAAAAACGATATGTCGGAAGTGAATGGAGAAAATGACAGGTTGACGCCTCAGCGGATCCTTCTTAATCAAATTCAAAGTACTATTTAAAAAGGCTCGAAGCCGACGGGTATGCTTGAAGACAGGTATGAGAATGTATGAAGCCAAAAAAATACGCATGGACCGTAGCAAGTGGAAAGAAGTGATCTGAAGTGATCTTTGCCTACCCCTGTGGGAGGAAAGCGAGATGTATGTATTTTTCATGCCCAAGGTCAGTTGACGTGCCGTGTGGTGACGGCAGATCAGTATACAATTGTCACCACCCCCATCTCTCCCGTGGGTGTCGTACAAGGCGATAAACAAGGGTTAAAACAGCAATAAGTAGTGGGCAGCAGCGTTCCTCTTAGACCACCTAGCAGTGCACTACGATTTCCTTGCTCGATAAATGGCAATAGGCTTGCCACATGGGACCTTAATTAACTGGCGAAAAGTGGGTGTTTAATTCACCTGTGCCTACCCCTTCGAGGAGATATCTATGTATGTATGTAATATTAGTTAGTTCGTGAACAACGTAAAATCATGTTTCAACATCCATATTGGACGGTATAAACTGATTTAATTGGCAAAAGCATTCTTCAGCCCGAGGGGTACAGTGCTGTCCGACACATGCAACTAACATATCCTGACCCCCTGCCCCTCTGCTATCGGAACTCGCCGATTGACCAATCCGACGCAGCTAATGAAATACCGGGGCTCTTCATTAATCGGCTGAACTCACGTGGAAAACACTGGTTGGATTCAATTTAATTTCAGAATGGTCTCGCATTGTTTCCCTCGCATTTCGAATTTAGAATTGCAGCATTGTTGATGGCGGATGCGAAATCCGTTTGCGAAATGGAACAACGTGTGTCCATCTCGCTCGCACAGCTCGAATGACGCACGGGATGACGCAGATAATAAAACAAAATTATTGAGTGTCCTATAAATAGTAGAAAAGGTGTTCGTTTTTTGTGAACGCTTTAATAGCCATGCTTTAGTTATTTTAATGCAAGCCACTGCAATACGAATTTTGTAATTCATTTTTTTTGTAGTTATATAAACGTGTTTTTAGATGGAAATAGACACGCCGCAAGCCCCCTATTACATTGAATCTTTATAAAGTTGGCGGAAAGTGGAAGTTAATACACTTCTTATAATACACCACCACCGTGTGGTGCTGTATTTTGGGAGGCATTAAATAATTACATAATCAACAGATAATAATATTAAACGTAATTTATTCCAAACTTAACCCAACCACCTTAATTTCTAAGTTTGTTACCTTTGTACTGAACTCAACTAAACAAATATTTATTGCACTCACACCTATCACCAAGCACAAAGTGTAGCATAAACACTTGTAGAATACTAAATGAGGTAAAACTACATAATAATTATAAAGAATATTGTGGTTAGAAAATGTTCAAAAAATTATGGTCTTGATGCGGGAAGAAGGAAGACTATAATTTTTCGAACTTTTTCTAACCACAATATTCCTTTCATCCCCCCATCGCGGAAAGAGCGTTTTTGCTCTTCGATAAGCCGTTTTTATCCTCTAGAGGTTAAAGTAAATTTGATTTTAGAACATCGTGTGCATTAAGTTTGTGAATTCAAAACATCATTAAACCTATTTATTTCTACCTCCGTGGTGAAATTATGGTGGTGAAATTATCATGCAACCATTTTCAGCACGCTTTATTATCTTGTTCGCTCCCAGAATTTATGACAACTGGCATAACCCATCTGCTCCATAAATCTGGTAGTACTACGCAACCCAAAAATTATAGACCTATCACCTGTCTGCCAACAATTTATAAAATTCTTACATCCATTTTGAGATCCAAGATTAGTAAACATATTGATCAAAATTCTATTATGTCCGCCTCTCAAAATGGATGTAGGAATGGGGCTCGTGGTACTAAGGAGCTACTCCTCATTGACATGGCTATTAATCAACAGGTTCGCCGAAACCGAAGGAATCTGTCAACTTCCTGGATAGATTATAAGAAGGCCTATGATTCCGTGCCGCACTCGTGGCTCATGAGAGTGCTAGAATTGTATAAAATAGATACAACTCTACGCACTTTCTTGATATCGTGTATGCGACAGTGGAGAACGGTCCTTTTCTATCCAGAAACCCGATTTGTGAAAAACTCAGACTCTGATACTTCTTGGTGGTTTTTTGTAATTTGTTTTGCACGCGCCATTTTCTTTCGCCATAAATTTGTTAAAACCTTGGAGTTCCGAGGCGGTCAATCAGCTTGGCGTCAATCTTGCTTTAAACATCTGATCGTCTACAACGCTTGCTTGATGCTTAAGTCAAGCATTTAAAAGCTTTTTAGGTCTGTTTGATTTGTTTGACCTAGCAACGGAACAAAAACACACAGAATATCAACGTGTTTGACTTAAGCTGATTGAATTTTTATTATGTACTCTCAGGTTTTAGGCAAATAGAAAATAATATTATGGTGAGTATGTCTGGATGAATGTTGCGGGTGTGTCTGGGTGGATGGGTGGGTGTTGTGGGTGTATCTGGGTGAAGGTGTTTTGTGGGTGTGTCTGAGTGGATGGGTGTGTATGGGTGAATGGGTGTTTTGTGGGTGTGTCTGAGTGGATATGTGTGTGTTGTGGGTGTTTCTGGGTGGATGTTGTAGGTGTGTCTGGGTGATTGTTGTTGGTGTCTGGGTGGGTGTTTTGGTTCTGTCTGGGTGTATCCTGTGGGTGTGTCTGGGTGGGTGTGTCTGAGTGGATATTCTGGGTGTCTGGGTGGGTGTTGAGGGTGTGTTTGGGTTGATGGGTGGGTGTGGTGGAAGTTTCTGGGTAATAACAAAAACTGTTCTGGTTGTTATTTTTTTTGTATTTTACCATTTCCTCGCTTTTTTCACCTTGTGCTCTTTTGATTCTCTCAGTCATCACAAACATTTGCCGCTACCAGGATTCGAGTCCGGAATCTCTTGGCTAATACCCAGCGATCTGACCATTCAACCAAGCGGGCTGTTTTTGGTTTGTGATATTAATTTGAACATTATGTTAATGTTAAAAAAATTGTACAAAGAATATTGTGTTAAGAAAAAGTTCGAAATGTATTCCCGCATAATGATTCCAGCAATCACAATATTAATTCTTTGCATTAAACTTTTTATAATTAACAAACTAACTGCCGCACTCAGAGACGTCAAATAACGTTAATGAGTACTTAACGTCAAAAAATGACAATTCAAAACCAGTCGCTATTCTTGCCGGGTCTATGGTCTAGATTTGAATGAAAACATTTGACATTAAATACTCATTAAAGTTAATTGACGTCTCTGAGTGCGGCAGTAGAACTTTTGCTTGCGTTTGAATATCGAATAATAGAAAAAAGTTTGGTCTATGTACAGATAGGTAAACAAAAGAATAACGTCATGATACATAATACGATAAATAAATACGATATTTCTCGTCGGTGTTCGTTGGTAAGTATACCGTCGTCATATGTATCGAATAGTAGCATCAACAGAATCATAACGTAAAAATGAAGGTCCCGACTGACCTCTGTTGTCGTTCCGTAAGCTGCATAAACCCGAACGAGGTCATTTCGGGGCTGATAAAACACGAAGTCCGCTGTTACTTAGTCTTGGAAAATGCTGAGGAGAAATTGCTTTGTTTGCCCTGCCCTCACCCAGTGTGTAAGATAAAACATAATTCTGTTTTTTGTCAAATATAACAACATAAGATTTAATTAGATCGATAGATACATCAAATCATGATTTTTATTTGAAAATCCTATAAATGTTAGGAAGAAAATAAAACGGCAGGTGCCAAGTGATTAGGCATCTGCACGGATTGCTGGTTCAATTCC
Source organism: Cataclysta lemnata (assembly GCA_963931975.1). Lineage (NCBI taxonomy): Eukaryota > Metazoa > Arthropoda > Insecta > Lepidoptera > Crambidae > Cataclysta > Cataclysta lemnata. The sequence continues at coordinate 13,658,343 of OZ008342.1, forward strand.
TGCATCAGGACAAATAATTTTTTCTGACTTTATTTTCTTTGTAATCAATTAATAGGTACTTTTAAGAATAAGAACCTATAGTTTTTTATAATTATTAATATAAAGAGATCGAAACATCGGGTTGAATACTAACAATGTCAAAACTTAAATACACGCAAGTTAAATCCGTCAACCTTTTAGAGTTCTACACAATCTAAGGATACAAAACTACAGGGAGGACTGCGCTATATGAAGCACGAAAGTGGTGTTGGATACCTCAACTATGGAAGACGGGTTTACATCAACGACATTGGCGAGGATGAAAATGTTAAGATATTAATGTAAGCGTAGCACGTAATTAAATATTTATTTAAATTAGAAAGTAGTGCTTTACATGTTTTTTAATCGATTAATTTGCCGTGTGGCGACGAAGAGCTGAGTATAATTGATACCACCTCCTCCAGTGGACAGCAAAGATCTAACATGTAAACAAACAAATAAGTCCTAACAGCATATCACACAAATCTTTTATGAGTTTTGTGTTAAATAATCTATCATCAACTTTCTTTCTCCCTGCCCTGTTCCCAGTCTATTTGGGTCGGCGCAGTATGTTTCCTCTTACATCCATATCGGTCAGACGTCATCATGCCATCCACTCCCTTGTGATTCATATCATCCATCACACCGTAAAGGTGCTAGTGATTAATGAATGTCTAGAAAAGAGACAGAACGGACCATGTCGAGAGATCGATGAACGGAGAGAGTGATTGGAATGACAACCTTCCAATCCATACTGCTCAAAGTTTTGGCTTAGGTTTGACACACCATCCCTATTTGGGGATGCTATTGTTGTTGGTTTGCCCTCTACCATTCGGGTGCTCTAAGGTCCTTATTGGTCTACACCGGGCAATCTCCCTTAGTCGACTTTTACGACACCCATGGGATGAGTGAGGATGAGTCGCCAGCATAGAAGACAGAATCTACTTCTTATATATAAAAAAATAATTGGTGTGCGTTTGTGCGTGGCTAGCATAGAATCTGTCATCTACATTAGCCCTGTAATGTCCCCACTGCTGGGGCACAGGCCTTCCTTATGGATGGAAGAATACATAGAGAATTTACTGGGTTATGGTCCACGCGATATAACAAAGCATGTTGCAACTCAAGATACCATATTTTTGGTCATACATCCAACCTTTGTTTAATTTACGTAATTGACCCGTTGTAAATAGGAAAGATATATTTTATCCATTTTAGAAAATCAAAATGATTAGAGACTTTGAAAAATAGGTATTACAAAATTTTATTTTTGTATTTAATATCAAAAGACTCAACATTGTTTACGTTGTTTATCTCGTTATAATGGCTGGAGTATATAGGTGCTGATGTGGTCGGCACACATTGCTTTATCCTCTTTACAGTCGCTATAACACGGTAAAGGTTCTAGACATTTTCCCGAATAAGTTTCGAGGAAGCAATCATAAGTTTTAAGCAATCAATCATATCTAAGATCGATTGCTTAAAAGTTCGGAGAGACAGTCTCGAAAAGGCGTCAAGTGACGTCGATATGTCAGTAGGTACTTGAGATGTTTAGTAGGTAATTTTATATCACTAAAAAATAAAAATAAAAAACACCCTAAAATAAATGTGTATGCATCATCGTTTTCAGTTGTCTTCATCATCATTAACCAACCACTCTGACTCTTAAGTAGGATTCGTTAGTAATAAATAAATAATTAAAATTTTCATTTATTGATTGATTTTTATTTGAAGATGTCGTTTAGCTGAATGTTGAATACCCACCCTTTAAATCCCCACTACTGGGGCACGGGTCTTCTCTATGGATGGAAGTATATAGTGAGATTGGGCCATAACCCACCACGCTGGCCCAGTGCGGGTTCGTGGGTATTAACGACTGCAGACACAGCCGATAACAACGGCTTAACGTGCTTTCCGAAGCCCGGAAGAATTCGAGATAGTAAATTTTTGGTCACCCATCCAATGAACGGCCTTAGCGAGCATTGCTTAGTTTTCGCAATCGCAGGCCTTTAAGAAATGAACTAATAGAAAAAGTAGAATACTGCTTCGAGCTAACATTATTTATTGTAGCTACGCAAATGTTAGCAAAAAATTCACAACGGTCTACGGAAGTGCAGTCAATGCGACCGTAGCGTTTGTGCTACGCCGTAGCACGTAGACCGTAGCGTTGCAAATGGGCGTCGGTCTACACGTTTTTATTGCGTTGATGGCGAGGCGAGCTTATGTCAGTTTTTTAAAACGGTTTGGTTATTTCGTGATATTTTGATGTAATTGAGGTCTTGTGTAAATTGGTATACTGTGGTAACAATTTTTTAATTGAAAATCAGTTGTAAATTAAAGTAACTGAATTACCATAGTATCATTTTCGGACGGCTTTTGGGACAGTTTAGTATTACTATACCAGGAGACTTTTTGGTCACTGCAAAAATTTTTGGAATTCGTTCAAAAATATCAGCTGTTTCATACAAAATGATAATACCTACTTGACCCAAATGTATGAAACAGCTGTTATTTATTTCGTGAATTTGGAGTTGCTCCCATAGTGAAATTTGTTCAGTTTGATGGTCTGAACGAAATCCAAAAATTTTTGCAGTGACCAAAAAGTCTCCTGGTATAGAACTAACGGCTTGACGGACCTTCCGAAGCACGGAGCACCTCAAGACAATTAATTTTGGTGGTTAGAAAAATAATTTCGAAGACACGTGTCTTGGTTGGCCGAGCGGTCAGGCACCTGCCCGGATAGCAGCGGACGCGGGATCGATTCCCGCAACAAGACCATAATTTTTCGAAATTATTTTTCTAACCACCAAAATCTTTGTACTCATTTTTTCTAACATTTATATAATGTTAAAATTAAAATCGAATAATATATTTTTGGTCACCCATCCAATGACCTGCCTTAGCGAGCGTCCCTTAGTTTTCGCAGGCCGATCGTGCACAGCTACACCACTGTCGAGCTCTTTACCATATTACTATTTTAATTTGAACATTATTTATAATTGTTAAAAAAATCCCCGCATCAGTCTATAATTTTTCGAACTTTTTCCAACTACAATATTCTTTGCACTAATTTTTCTTTATCTTATGTTCGTGCACATTAAATTCCACATAAAATTAGCCAGGAGTCCGCTTACTAACCCGCAGCAACACATACAGCTCTAAAACAAATGAATAACGATGGCAGTGATAAAACACATCTGGGGACCAACCAACGTATGCCGCGGCCCTTAGTGAATGTTTCACGAGGCTGCAGTGCGGCGACGCAGCGGATGCGACAACTGCCTTTTTTGCCAACTGTACGTACACCCCGTAAATTAAGTCGCTTTTCGAGTGTCCAAGTGTTCTGAAATACGAGTGTTATTCGCAGGTTATTATTACTGCATAATAATAAGTTGGTATCAACACAAAAACTCTTGACTCGTTAATTGTTCTTGCAAGATATGTTCCTCTTCCATTTATACTGGATTGGTTAATAAGTCATCCTCTCCCTTTTAATTCATATTATCTTTCACAATCTGAGAGGTAAAAGGTTCTAGTAATTAATGAATGTATAGAAAAATGGAATGACTATGTCGAGAGACCGATGAACGCAGAGTGATTGGGATGACAACATTCCAATCCATACTGCTCAAAGTTTCGGGTCAGGTTACAAATCTCAATGGAGAAGGTACAATACCTCAATTCTCTCTATAGATTACAGTTCACTACTATAAGGCTCATGAGTATACACGTTATATAATGAGACTAGTGGTTGCCCGCGGCTTCGCTCGCGTTAATGTCGGTAGCCATAATATAAGGATATCCATTTTCATTCGCCACCTATTACATGGGACCTAGCCTAATTGGCGAAGCGTGGGTGCTAGTTCACCTCTGCCTACCCCTTCGGGGATATTGGCGTGAATTATGTATGTATGTATGTATTTATTGAGGAAGGCTGTAGGCTATATTTTAGCCAAAATATAGCCTACAGTCTTCCTTCAGCCTCAATTTGAACCAGTAGTTTATGAGATTAGCGCGTTTAACCAACCAAACAAACAAACATACTCTTCAGCTTTATAATATTAGTATAGATAGCATATTATTATGTGATGTCACAACTCGCCTCAACTCTATCTCAACTTGCCAGCCAAACACCACGTTTGGATGGCGAGTGGCGAAGAGTGGAATGTGGCGATTGTGACATAATTTCATAATAATGGCCAGTGTCGCCACATGTCTGTATACATTTCCACTTACACAAAAATCGATTATCCAGAAAGAAAACATAACAAAGCCATCCTATTTCAATAACAAAACCAATGTTACAATTGTTAATATTGCTCAGACAACAAAACGTTTTTTTGTCCATGAAAATGAACACAAATCTTTGTATTTGTTTTTATTTTAACAATACAGAAATGATAGATAGATATTACAAATCGTTGGTCCATTTATTACAAACAAGAATTAGGTAAGATAATTTTAGAAAAATTACGCCCTTCGTTTTTCGGATTTTTTTTCTGTCGTTGATGTCATGCACTAATAAAATAATAAAGTGCTTTCCTGACAACCACCTTATAGATACATAAGGTTGTCTTGTATAAGAAGTATCCGATTTAACCACAAAATATTCAGTTGAAGTCATTGAGAAAGTTATTATCATATTTATTATCAACCTATGAGTGACACTGGTGGATCAGTGTCACTCATAGGTTGATAATAAATAATACAATGACACAAACATTCCAAAACTCCTCTTTCCAAGATACCAGTCTGAAATGAGACAGTCCAACGGAATAATATATGGCAGTGCCTCCGTTTCAATTGCTAACGTGAATTTCATGGCGTCTCTCAGACTTCTTATATATTTCCACGGAACGTGCACGGGTCAAGTGGCACTGTGAAATATGAATTTGTACGCTCGGAATGTTTCAAATTGAAACAGGTTTCTTTTGAGGCAATTTTATGCAGTTGGGGTTTAAATAAATTTGAATATTTACCAACCTTTCGCTGCAACACCGAGTTTACAGTAAAATTGATACGAACGGAGATACGGAGGAGACTTACTTGGGAGGTAGTTCAATTTGCTACTCGGAATGACTCTTGTAAATGTATGTAAATTACCTACACTTGAGAATCATCCGGGGTGGTAACTTATAATGTAAAAAAGTACATAGTGTATTTATTTCTTATTTATTCAAGACAAAACCAGGCTTCGATTGATTTCGGAAGGTCGATAGTTGTTAAGTGCTGACCCTTCTTAGTGTAGGATAAAAGCAGGGGGAAGAAGAAGAAGAAGAAGATAGTTGTTAAGTTGCCCAAACTTAACAACTATCTTCTTCTTCTTCTTCTTTTTTATTTAGCAAGATCGCGACGGACGAATCCATTTCTGTTAAAGACATGGGAGCTAAATTTTGTCTTCCTCATTTTAGGAATAAAGACAAAATGCTAACCGCATTCTGTCTCTTTAAACACCTAAATGGTGCAAAGGGTATTGTCATCCGCCGGAAATATATAGAGATAATGAGTCCATAAGGACATGAGTTAGATAGTAATAGATAAGGACAGAGGGTGTAGCCGGGGCCAATAGCTAACCGTGTCTTCCGACGCACGGAGGACCTCGAGACTACATATTTTTGGTCATCCTTCCAATGACCGGCTTTACAGAGCACTGCTTAGTCTAAAACAATGATTAATCCCCGTTTATCTTCACACCCGATACCACCCACCCTTAACAGAAGTTCCATTTAGATTATATTATTCAACATTAACCTTTATACCTAAACGTGTCATTCGGAAGGTTTTCGTCGTGGATTACCCACGACTTCTTTGTTTCGGAATGCGGTCAGGGCCGTATTCGGGAATTATGCATGGCCACATTACCTTACCTCTCCAATTTGAGGATAAATGTAGGATCGGGAGTACGGCCACGGAACTCGGGGAGCGTTCATTCCTTTTTTAGCTGCTCGTTAGCGAGGAATCCCGCTTTTTTGTTATGTAACGATGTCGTTGAGATTAGGTTATATTATGTACTTGGAGGGATGCTCGCTAGCGCTGTGGCATAGCGCGCTTGGCCTGCGATTGCGTAAACTAAGCAATTTTCGCTAAGGCCGCTCATTGGATGGGTGACCAAAAATTTACTATCTCAAGTTCCTCCACGTTTCGCAAGACACGTTAAGCCGTTGGTCCCGCCTGCAGCTGCAATCGTTAATACCCACCAACCAGCACTGGCCCAGCGTGGTAGGTTACGGCTCAATCTCCCTATATTCTTCCCTCCATTGGGAAGGTCCGTGCCCCAGCAGTGGACATTAAAGGGTGATGGTGATGATGATGACGATGTACTTGGAAACTGTAACAAACAAGGTAGGAAGGTGCACGTTTTGATTGCTACGAAGCGGTTCTGTTAAAAAATTGTCCAATCAAAAGCGTTATATAATTATATTGTTATTGGGAATATTACAAAAGAAGAGGCCGTGTGGTGACGGCAGAGTGGAATACAATTGTCACCACCCCAAATCTTTTAACCCAGTAGCTTGCGTGGGGAATTGGAGTTGTGACAACTGTATTCTGACGTCACCACAGGGCTTTCGCAATTGAGGTGCTAATAAAGGTTTAATATCAAGGTTCGATAAAGCTATTAAGATACATTGTACTACGCAGAATAGAATATAATATGGTATTTACCACTAATAACCGGGTAAGGATTTTTATCGAAAATCTTTATAATATCCTCATATAATACAAGAGTGCAGTAAGCGGTTTACAATGTTATTAATGGCTTTACATAAGGTCAGACATATCTTAGTATTAGCCTGCTTACTTTGTCACCGCATGTTCCCTACACAAGTAGTGATTATTAAATATCATTAGGAGTGTCACTGTACTGTAATTATGCCCTGAGTGATAAGTACTTCTACTTACAAAGAGTGGTTAGAAAAAGTTCGAAAAATTTTGTTGCGGGAATTATTAGTTTTGATAAACTTTTTCTAACCACAGATTTCTTTGTGATAATTTTTTTTATATTTATTATATAATATTGCAATAAAAATCAAAAATAATACTTTAACTTAGTTTTCAGACCCCAAAGCCTCCTATGAAACAGTAGGTAAAACGAAACGTGACTTTGTGTATGTAACTCTAGCTATCCGTTAAAAACAAATGCCAAACTTAAAAGCTTACATAGGTAGCTATATTATCCTTATTAACTATTCCCTTAAGGGGCGAATATTTGGAAACTGGGTGTATGTTAAAAAATACACACAATCGTACCACATAGAGCAGCATGCCTGCATCAGGTAACTTTTATATACTATACAGGAATCAAAGTCCTCACCATCACCAACCCTAAAATGTCCACACTGCTGGGGCACAGATCTTACCTATGGATGGAAGAATAAGTAGGAAGAAATGGGCTATAACCCACTACGCTGTCAAAGAGCGATTGATGGATGGGCATTAACGACTGCAGATGTATCCGGGACCAACGGCTCAACGTGCCTTCCGAATCACGAAGAAACTCGAGATAATATTTTGGTCATCCAATCTATGATCGCCCTTAGCAAACATTGCTTAATAAACGTAATCTCAGACCGAGCTTCAACTGTATCAACTCGTCTCAGCTTAATCCACAATTTATTTATTTTCCTTTCTTTGTAAGCTGAGCGAGCGAGCCCCTGTCTGAGAGGCGACGTCGATATTGTTGTCACAGTAGATTGATAAATGGGATATTAGTTCGTATGAAGACTTGTTATTTATATTAAACAATACACGTTCCAATCACAGCCAAAGTGGTGGTACTGGATTATAATTTTCCAGGATTTGTTACGAGACTTAGGTAAATCCAAAATCCATAACGTTGGACTATCTGTCCAGTGAATTTATTTGATATCCACTCCTCTCGGCTAGGTGGAATTGACAAATATCATTCGTGTGTACATTGCTTGTTGTGTGTTGTCGTTGCGTGTTTTGCGTTGTACCGGGAGAACAATGGAGCACTGGTAAGGTTGGAGCGTCGTTCCGGTTGTATGTGTGCGTGCTAAGGAGAGCGGGTCCACAGATCGTGCCCACAATGCACGTTGTTTATCCGCTAGGGCGCGGGGCGGGCGGGCGGCGGGCGGCGGGGCTCCCGGCCGGGCCCAGTCAGCCGCCGTCGCTCGTAGCACACGCCTGTACCGCGAGTGCACCCGTGCCTCCTCCTAACTGACACTCCGACCTTCAATCCGAGGGACCGAGATATCTATATCAGGTACGTTTCGATTTAAAAAAAATGTCGCCACGGCTTTTTTTCCCACTCACCCCTCTCTTCTCCGCAATCTGAGATAAACAGTATCGACTAATCAAAAATAATGATGATACTCTGCGGCTGGTAGCGTCGGAGCTTTCGGCAGAGCAGTACTACGGAAATATTATCGCGTCTACGGTGGGGAAAAAGGGCCGGTAGCTGACAATGGCTTTTTCACGGTCAACACAAGGTCTTGGGACAACGGGGTAAGTGGATTGTTGTCGGCCGGGTCCTGCGACGCCGCCAGTGCGGTGGGTACGAGTATTTTGGCGACTGCATTGCTGTATGGGCACGCTGGATTTTTTCTCGCACCGTATAGGACGCATTGGCCATATAGCTCGATGACCTACATCCACGATTACTTAATCGCACTTAAACTTTGGCACGGGAACATTCAATAGCATTATTATTCATCTAAATAAATCGACGGATTACTGCGAATTTCAACTGCAGTAGAACTTGGAAAATAATATAACTTTGTTCAATAACCGAGCATTTCTTAGAAACGCTATCATTTTCAGTCGGTCGCCATTGAACTCTATAGGTAATTGTTAGCTAATGCCACTGAGTTTTCACGGTCAAGAATATCGGCGAGTTAACGGTGAAGTGGAGGCCCACCTTTAGTGTCTACGTGAGGCAAGGACAATGCAATGACAAGGCATTTTTTTATGTTATGAAAGCTACTTGTCTTTGGTTTTCGTTTGGCATATGTTTCGATTATTCCAAAGGTTTTCAAACTTAACATGACAGCTGTAAATCGATTGGAGCATCAATGACACATTTTCAAAACTGGATGCGTTGTTTATTGTAGTACGTTTCGATATTGATTATGCTATTGTATAAGGTGTTTCACGATAGTACTACTCTATTGATTTGTGTTTTATTGGAAGTCCAGACAGGTAAAAGAGCTTTATCTGAAAGTATATCTTCATTGTTTTCATATTTTTTGAACGAAGCATGTGATTAGGGATAGATATGTGTAATTTAACTAAATAACTTAACAAATTAAATTTTGTATATAATTCTTATTTTTTAAGAAAACTATCAACCAAAAATTGTTCAAAAATATTATTTATAATAAAGCACATTACTGTGTTAATACTGGATTTGTCTTAAAATACATAAAGTCCTTTGATGCATACCTGAAATAAAAATACCTGAACCGACAATGCATACCGACTCAGAATTTTAACAATAATTTCAAATAAACTAATTATTAAATAATTTCAATACCTACATAGAGCAAAATCATCTAATAACTTATTGGACTCTTCCTCTTCTTTCTTCCTTGTTCCAGTTTATCTGGGGTCGGCGTTGTATGTTTCCTCTTCCATTAATGTCGGTCAGACGCCATCGAGCCATCCACTTATTTGATTCACATGAATCACGGCTTTAACTCTGAAGAGGTAGGCAGAGGTGACCTTGCAAGCTGACATAAGGGGAACACTGCTGCTCTTTACTCATTGCTGTCTTAACCCTACGTCGCCTTGTACGACACCCGCGGGAGAGGTGGGGGTGGTGACATTGGTATTCTACTCTGCCGTCACCACACGGCATTACTCTAATTGACTTTTAAAGTTAACTAAATCAAACCTCACAGCCCTACCAAGAGAAATTTCGTTAAAATGACGTCCCGCATAAAAATTTTAGTGCATTTGTATGGCGGGCAAATAACAAACAAATTATTAAAAAGAAAATGAGGACAGAAAATTTTCGAAAAATTATATCCGGTCGATTCGTACTCGCGTCATCCGCAATTCTGACGGCTACGGTTGCCCATACCAACCAGTCGACCTAGCACGGGACGTGGACAAAATCTCTCTCCACCACTTTACAGTGTTTTGTCTCGGGATTTAGTGGGAGCTAGAGCGAGAGAAAAACATTTTCATTTCCCCGAGGACATTTTGTCCATCCAAGCTACGGGAGCGGAACGGTAATTAACTTACTCGGCAAAAAAAGTATATTATCTCGAGTTACTCAGTGCTTCGGTAGGCACGTTAAGCCGTCGCTCCCTGTTGCGTCTTCAGTCGTTAACACCCACAAACTCAGAGCATTCTGGTGGGTCATGGCCCATTATCCTACACTGCTTAGTCCCTGGGAAGACCTGTGTCCCGTATAACGTTCCAACGACTGATAATAATTGTCGCGGCGTCCACACTGCTTTTTAAAAAATAGACAAATTCAGAGATGACATGACATGACGTTTGTCTGATATTAGACGAAGACAGAAGACTGTCGAGGAAGGGGTGACATTGCCCACTCACTCCTTCCTCTTCCTTCTTTTCTTCCCCTTCCCAATTACCTAACAAAACGAAAAAAAAAACTACTTTTTTGAATGAAAATAGGTCTAATGGAGAGACGGAAAATCGACTGGTGAGCTCATAACGTCCAAATTTTGACTCGTATCAAAAATACAGATCCTAACAAAGGTGTTAACTGACAAACATGTATACATTTAACATTTTCAAACAGTCATAACTCATTTTGAATTTCTTGTCAGTTAACACCTTTGTCCACTCACCCCTTCTACGATAATTAGTTCTACTTTATTAAATATATTTTACGACATTTTTTTCAATGAGACCTTCAGAACAGACTGTCTAATTTTATTGTTTGCCATGCTAACCTAGCCTAACCAACCAAACCAAATCACATCACAACTACTTTGCTACACCGAATCGCCAGGTCGCTGGCTATTGACCAAGAAAGAGGTCCCGGGTCCGAACCTTAATAAGGACTTATGTTCGTTCAATGAACGTTGTTAATGTTTTTGATGTTGTTTATATGTGTATACTGTATTATAATTTCAATATTTATTACTAATTATTATGTATATTTTATACGTCCGCCATTTAGTTTCCATAACGCTGATTACTTTGATAAGTGCCAGAATTTGAAATACGATTGATTAATCGCTTTTTTTATAGGGGAGCAATTATTTAATGCCTATTTTAATTTTGGCGTGTGGTGACGGCAGAGCAGAATACAATTGTCACCACCCCCATCTCTCCTGTGGGTGCAAGGCGACTAAGGGTAAAGACAGCAATGAGTAATGGGCAGCAGCATTTTTCTCATACCACCTAGCAACATAAATTTGTACTGCGATTTATGTGCCCGATATATGGCAATAGGCTCGCCACCTGTTTCATGGGACCGTACATAATTGACGAAAAGTGGGTGTTAATTCACCTCTGCCTACCCCTTCGAGGATTTAGGCGTGATTTATATATGTATTTTAATTTTTTTTTGATGAGCAGCATGATATTTTTCTTTAAAAAAAGAGCGTCTGACTTGCCTTTTGTAATAACATATCACGCACGTTCGATTGGACCCGCAGTCCGGTAATAACCGGTTCCCTCCCATTCCTCTTCGTTAATAAGGTTATTTGATACAACAGACGATAAGACCTCGAATGCCACTGTTTATATTTATCGTATATCAGCCTGTTTATCTCGCAAAGTTATTCGCAGTCACAGAGGAATTGTGATTAGTTCGCGTCTGGAAAGGATTTGTGGTTATTATCGTTGGAGGGGTGGAGTCACACTGAGTTGACGCCGGAGACAGGATATTACTTTTTAATTTTTATTTACAAGCAAACTGTATGACGATTTACACACATAGTGTATTGTGTGTCGACATTCATCATCATCATCACCAGCCTTTTAATGTCCCCATTGCTGGGGTACATGCCTTCATGCCACACGATGAAAGAATATAGGGAGACACCGAGAATTTTAGTGGTTTTACCACCTCACAAGTCGCCATCATGAACTCTATTACCATTCCTTTCGCGTCAAACACCACCCATTAAAATATGTGAAACTTTGATTTTAATGTAAAATTGAAGAGAAATAATACTAAAAACATGGCTGTATGAGCTAGATCGCTTTGCCTTCCCTGAAAAGAGAATTAAAACAACTAAAAAAATATTGACATTCGTTCGATAGAAACGTTGTACCGTTGACTCTAGACAACCTCAAGAGGTTGTCTAGAGTTCGCTGCACGAAATAAGTACCTGGCCTTAAAGCCGGTTTTTCACTCTGATGACTACTCGAACGCCGACATACAATCTGAGACGCCCGAGTAGTCATCAGTGATCAGTCCACTCAGTCCGAGTGTACTCGGGCTGTGAAAACCCGGCCTAAGCCTTAACTTTATGCAATAAGAGCAAAGGACTTCTTTTGTGGAGCGAACTCTAGTTGTGACAGATCAAACTACGCCAGTTGCCGTATAATTACACGTGACCGTCACGTGGCTGCCGGCTGCGTGGGTGGCCCCAAAATAAATGGGCGCCGTGCGTGGGCGCGGTTCACGGCCACGCCGGGGCAACCCCCGCGGAACGCCGCTGTGAGAGTGCACAATTCTCGGAATCGATTCGCGGAGATAACTGAACTAAACACATTATTGTCTTCAAACATTCCTGGGATTCGTATCTGACATTTTCGTGCCAACATTCTTGAAATACAAACACAGGGGTAGGCAGAGATCACTTCTTTCCACTTGCTACAATCCTTACATACTTCTTACGCTTCAACCAATCTCATCAATCTCTTCATGCATCCCTGTCATTTTCGGGTACTCTTGACCTGGCCCTTTTTTTAATAGATTTTCAATTCAATTCAAATTTGATTATGATACATTTGAGTCGCGATTTTAGTGCGGACATTAAAGAGCTGGTGATGATGGTTCTTGAGATAGAGAAAGGTGGTGGTATAAATATTTTACTACTATTATAAAAATGGTGGAAATACTACAAAAAAGATAAAAATATGTAGCGAAGTTAAGGTTCACATATTAGACAGTTTGTACAGCCTGACCTGTCGTTGAAATTTTTACAGCACTTTGAAGAATGTTTAAACTAAAATAAATATCTGTTTTGATTAACTAAACTAAATAAACAAGTATGAAATAATTGAACTGGTGAAAAATTACTCAATATAAAAAAATATGGACTTTAACGTCTTTATGGCTTCAGAACGTGTCGGAGGCACTAATTTATTTCACGCCTGACAAAACAAACAACAAAAATATTTTAAGACCTTACTGCCGCACTCAGAGATGTCAAATAACGGTAATGAATACTTAACGCCAAAAAAATTACAATTCAAAACCAGTCGCTATTCTTGCCGGGTCTATGGTCTAGATTTGAATGAAAATTTTTGACATTAAATACTCATTAAAGTTAATTGATGTCTCTGAGTGCGGCAGTTAAAGGAATTAAATAAGTAAATGTCACACAACATGCAGTTCCAAACAATATCAATCCCTGCTTTGACGTAATAGAACTTGAGTGGCAATAAATTCTATCTGACACTTTTTAACCAAATAATCTGAGCCAATAACCCGTATCTACCTTATACTACCTTGAATTCAAAGTTTATAAAAAATACAAATATTCATCAATAATAGAGATAAAAATAACAAATTTGGATTTTCAGTATCTCTTTAGTGAAACTTGAAAACACAAACAATATTGTGCAGGATAATCATCGTAGTAGCCGTAGTATCGTCGTAGTCGTTGAATGTACAATGCATCTCCCGCGGGTCTGTTCGCGACATATTCATACAGTACATTAAGTTCTCTAATTTTCCGGTTGTTCCTGTTTTAATATCCGCCGACCTATAAACTCACCCACTCCAAGGAAACCCGGACTGAACTCTTGTTATATAACAATAGTTATTTGTTGTACGTGAGTGCAAAGTTGTTTTTTAACCGCGTGCTCAATTTTGATGACCGAGCTAGCGAAGGATTCTAAAATTGAATCACGAGCGTAGCGAGTGATTCAAAAATTAGAATCCTGAGCGATAGCGAGGGAATCAAAAGAGCACAAGGTGAAAAATCTTTGCACTCGGGTGCAACACGTAACTTTTCATCCCCCCCAACGAGGAAATTGCAAAATACAAAAAAAAATACAATCACAACAGTTTCTATTTTCACCCAGAAACTTCCACAACACCCTCCTATTAACCCAAACACACTCTCAACGACCACCCAGAAACAGCCACAACATTGACACCCGCAATACACACCCATCCACTCAGACACACCCAAAAAACACCCATTCACCCAGAAACACCCACAAAACACCTATTCACCCAGAAACACCCATTCACCCAGAAACACCCACAAAACACCCATTTACCCAGAAACACCCAAAAAACACCCATTCACCCAGAAACACACACAAATCACCCATTCACCCAGAAACACACACAAATCACTCAGAAACACACACAAATCACCCATTCACCCAGAAACACCCACAAAACACCCAGAAACACACACAAATCACCCATTCACCCAGAAACACCCACAAAACACCCAGTCACCCAGAAACACCCACAAAACACCCATTCGCCCAGAAACACCCACAAAACACCCATTCACCCAGACACACCTCCAACACCCACCCATCCACCCAGCCACACCCGAAAAATTTATCCAGACACACATGTAAGTACCTAATAAAAATTACCGCCCCTAATGGAGTTCCGAGACGGTCAATCAGCTTGAGTCAAGCACGTTGTGTATGTTTTTGTTCCGTTGCTAGCGTAAACAAATCAAACAAACCTAAAAAGCTTTTAAATGCTTGACTCAAGCATCAAGCAAGCATTGTAGACGATCAAAATGTTTAAAGCAAGATTGACGCCAAGCTGATTGACCGTCACGGAACTCCAAGGTTTTAACAAATTTATGACGTGAAAAGAAAATGGTGCGCGCAAAGCAAATTACAAAAAAAGTACACCAAGAAGGTTCCGAGTCTGAGTTTTTAACAAATTAAAATAGGTTGCATGATAATTTCGGCACCATGGAGGTCGAAATAAATAGGTTTAATGATGTTTTGAATTCACAAACTCATTGCACACGATGTTCTAAATTCAAATTTACTTTATCCTCTAGAGGATAAAAACGGCTTTTGCACTCAGATATCGAAGAGCAAAAACGCCTTTTCCGAGATGGTGGGATGAAAAGAATATTATTGTAGTTGGAAAAAGTTTAAAAAAATTATTGTGCGGTTAAAAATTGTGATGCGGGAATCGAACCCGCGTCCTTTGCAATCCGGGCAGATGCCTATACTATTCTTGTTATATTGTTTATAATATAAAATATCAATTTTGCTGCTTGCTTCGCTACTGAAGGTGCTGTATAATGATTACGCTTTGTACATTCCTTTTGCTAGGAGAAGTCAGCCCAAATCGTCCATACATACATACATTAAGTCTTTATCCTAGAAGGGGTAGACAGAGGTGATCCAACCACACAACCACGTAACTAACACTGACGTTTCGCCAATTAGGTTAGGTCCCATGTAATAGGTGGCGAGCCTATTGCCATTTATCGGGTATGGAAATCGCAGTACATTGCTAGCTAGGCATAAGAGGAACGCTGCTGCCCATTACTCACTGCTGTCTTAATACTTAGTCGCCTTGTACGACACCCAAGGGAGAGATGGGAGTGGTGACAGTAGTATTCTGCTCTGTCAGTAACATTTGTATTAAATATGTCAATATCAGAATTATTAACAATCTTATTCATCTTACCACTCGTCCTGCATATAAAGTACCTACCGTATAAAAGAATTGTCATGTAGAGCACATTTGATTGTTACTTAATTCAAAAATAAAATATCACTTAATCAATTCATTGCGTGCTGGGAACTAATTAAAAAAAGCGTTTCCGTTTCCACGCGTCCTCGGATTACACGCATGGCTGTCACATTTTAATGGATATTCAAGTGGTTTCCACAGGTCCACCGAGGGGAGCGATTACTATGAATTCTGTTAACACAATAGACTGAGTTTAATTGTGCAAGATTTTGATATTTTCGTAGTTTTATTTTTGTTTGTTGTTTTAATAGAATAGTTTATGGTAAAGTAGTAATTACGAAGAATAAAAAAAGAGAGAATTTAAAGAAAAAGACAAAATAGATTTTGATATTCTTGAAGTTGTCATTTTGTTTCTTATTTCAATAGAATATTTGATAAAATAATAATTTGATAAAAATAAAGATATACAGAATTCAAGGAAAGAAAAAATAAAAATGAAAATGAAAATCACATTTTTTATTAGTGTTTAGTTTAAAATCATGTGCGCTGTTACCAGGATATCGGGTCGGCGAAGTATGTTTCCTCTTCCTTTCATATAGGTCGGACCGCCATGCATCATTTTGAGTTATATCATCGAACACACCGGCAATGTGATAATTGCATGTACAGAAAAGTGATGTAAAGAACCATGTCGAGAGGTCGATGGCCGAAGATGGTGACAGGGATGACAACATTGGACAACAACAACAGGATGTTTTTTTCTTTATTTTTTTTCGTTAAATTATCCCTATATTTTAGGGAAGGCAAAGGGCTCTAGCCCATACAGCCATGCCTTTAGTGTATATTTTATCTGTAGTCATATGAAATAATGAGTGGGTAAAATGTCTGAATGAAATGAATTTTACGTTAAATTATGGGTGTCACACATTTTAACGCATCTAGGGAGTGCTTGGGGCGAATTTAATGGTAACTGAGTTCATGACGGTGCCTGATGAGGTGGACAAAACCACTTTATATAGTAGTCTTCACCACAACATCAAACACGTCACAAGAATTGTTTTCAATGATTCTGCATAATTGCACATCAACACGGATGCTTGTGCATCAAAATAAGCCTTTAATAAGCCATAGGAACACCTTATTGGTTTAACCGGCTTTTAGCTAGAGTTTTAGAGCTCTGGCCTGGAGCATCAACCCCTTTGGTCTTCTATGGTTTTCCTTTCGCCATTTCGAACCCCAAGCTGCTTTTAGTCTACACTAGGTAATCTCCCTTTGCCGACTTTTGTCCTAAAAGTCCTCTAATATGACCTGGGGCTGACCCATTCTATGTTATTTGTTTTGCTCCCAGGTCAGTATTTAAACTAAATTAAGGAGGAGCTCGCTAGCGTAGTGGCACAGCGCGCTTGGCCTGCGATTGCGTAAACTAAGCAATTTCGCTAAGGCCGGTCATTGCATGGGTGACCAAAAATTTATTATCTCGAGTTCCTCCGTGCTTCGGAAGGCACGTTAAGCCGTTGGTCCCGGCTGCATCTGCAGTCGGCACCCACCAACCCGCACTGGGCCAGCGTGGTGGGTTATGGCCTAATCTCCCTATATTCTTCCATCGATAGGGAAGGGCCGTGCCCCAGCAGTGGGGACATTAAAGGGCTGGTGATGATGATGATGAAGTTAAAATAAACAAACAAAATCATATCCATAAAAGTTACTTTATATTTTAGCCTTTTTATCGTTTCACCTTAGCACTTCGGAGCTGCTACCGATTGTTTTGAGTCCATCGACTATCTACTTTCGGTTCGCATGTAGGCCCCAAGGTCGTAAGAAAGCCACCAACACTCGTTCCGGTGATAACTTCTTGACCTATAGTTTTCGTGATTTGTTACAATATATCATCTGTCTTGAGTTACAGATAGCCACCGAATCTACAACAGACTTGTCTTATATATTACGGTAATTCCGAGGCCGAACGATAAACTGTAGACAAGCCTGATTGATATTAATTACTATACCATTTAGGTGGAGATACGGTCAGCCTCACAAATAGGTATTCACTTTGGTACTCTGTCCCATTAAGGATAATGCTCGCGGAATAATAGTTCCTGTAATAATTTTGTTGTTTTATTTCAAATAATTATCCTGACAAGGTACATATATAATTCTGAGACTGCGCGTAGGTATATAATTCTGAAACTGAGTGTAGAGCAACTGTATGCTGTTGTCCTTTTTACAGTGACTGGCAAACAAGGATATAAATTTTTCTTAAGTATGACATTGACATCTGTCAAAATGATTTCGTATTTGGAATGGGTTAAATTTTACCGGTTTGTCTATCTCCACACAAGAAGTTTCTACCACTTAGTAACACTTAAATACTTTTTCGTATTACCAGCTGGATCCATGTGACATTGTTTTTATGAAAACTATTTTTGTATATTTTTTTTTCCGTGATTGAATGCTCCAATTGGCTCACTTTTAAGTGAGGAGCAAATCAGAGCAACTGAAATTAGTAAAAAATAAAACTGTTCTATTATTAGGATACGCGGCGTCTGTATCCACAGCCGTCCTCCTACAACTTTTCGGTGTATTCAAGCATTTGGAATAAGCTGACCTACTGCTCTCTGCGGGGGTGGGGTCAGCGATGCCCGCGGCAAATGAGAATGAGCCCCATTTGGCCGCGGGCACGTGTGCGGCGGACCGCACGTCGATGCATAATGACGTCACTGTGCTTGACACATCACGGGGCCCGTTTCACTTCGACATTGTTCGGGATAGGCGAAATTTATTCGGATATATCGTTTCTCAAATACAAAAGTGACACAACTCAAAATTGCATTCCTCCAATTGTAGTCTTATTGTCATACATTTAGGACACACAGGTTTTTTTGAGTATTTTTGACTTGCGTCTATCTTGTATTAAATTAACGATATGGTATTATATAAGAAGGTGGTTATTGTTGCTCTCTGCTGGAATTAATTGCGTATAAACAGATGCGTATCAGAGAGTCATTTCATTTGAATGTCAATGTCGAGTTTTAATGACATCAAAAGAGGGAGCGGAAGTGCTGGCGCCATTGTGTTTTGTTTTATTTTAAGATTCTAATGAACATTGTTTCATTTTAGTTTGAATTTATAATTTGAACTAGAATGATTCAAAATTAATGTAAATATGGAAATAATAATTTATAAAAAGCACTACCTGCCGCACTCAGAGACGTAAATTAAAGTTAATGAGTGCTTAATGTCAAAAAATTTCATTCAAATCTAGACCATAGACCCGACAAGAATAGCGATTAATTTTGAATTGTCATTTTTTGACAGTAAGTACTCGTTAATGTTATTTGACGTCTCTGAGTGCGGCAGTAAGTGTGAGTATTCCAAGGTCATTGGATGGATGAACAAATAGTACATTTATTACCAAAGGCTGTAAAACAAAGAATATCTCAGATCGCAAGTAGGTTTGAGCTGAAGGCGAGGGCGATAAATATGTGATCTGAGGCCTCAGCAGTGGGGACATTAAAGGACTGGTGATGACGATGATGATACGGTCACGCGACATGGCCCTTTCCATCTCTTCTCTATACATTCATTCATCACTAGCACCTACCCAGTGTGATGGATGATATAAACCAAAAGGGAGTGGATGACTTGATGACGTCTGACCGATATTAATGGAAGAGGAAACATACAGCGTAAACCCCTAATAAACTGGGAACAGGGCAAGAAGAATAAGATGTTAAGAAGCTGCAAAGTTGTGTAGCAGTGTGATGTTTGCTTTACATCCAAATACAGAAACGCTGCTCAAAGTTTGAGTCCTGCTTAACATTTAAGAATTGTCAAAATTGGCGTGTTTCCATACAAATTCTGACAGGTATTGTCCACTTCATTTATAGGTAGTGCTCAAAATTTGAGTAGAGTTTCTGTATTCGGGGTTTAGTTTGTTATCACACCAATTAATTTCACACCCGATTGAGGGGTCGTCTTGAGCCGATGCGAGGCGTTGACATTGCCCACTCGAACGGAAAACTGTCGGTGTGTGCTAATGGATCTTTCGCTTTGTTTAGGGATCACGGGGTAACTTATATTTATAGTCATCTTTGATCTCATTGTGAAATCTTCGGTGCCATGCGAAATGATGTATGTTTTGAAGCAAATACATCCCGCTCCTAGTTCTTTATTGTTGAAACTTTGTTAGAAAAAGTTCGAAAAATTATAGAAATAATTTTTTGAACTTTTTTTTACCTGTTTTTCTTTGCAATATTTTTTCAACATTAATAGTGTTCAAATAAAAATAATAAGAAATGCATTCCAAAGAAAATTGTACATACATACATACATAAATCACGCCCATATCCCCGAAGGGGTAGGCAGAGGTGAATTCTCACCCGCGTTTCGCCAATTATGTTAAGTCCCACGTAATAGGTGGCGAGCCTATTGCCATTTATCGGGCACAAAAGTCGCAGTACATTATCAGGACGGTAGTATAAGAGGAACGCTGCTGCCCATTCCTCATCACTGATTTATCCTTAGTCGCCTTGTACGACACCCACGGGAGAGATTTGGGGTGGTGACAATTGTATTTTACTCTGCCGTCACCACACGGCTACTAGAAAATTGTGCTTAGAAAAATTACAGTCTTGATTCGGGAAACGAATCCGCTTATACCTCTGAGCATAATATTTTCCACTACATCAACCAATATAGAGCGATTTGACTTAAAAGTTACGATCGCTGTATTGTCAGTCAGTAACAAAGAATTGAATTGTGAACGATCTAGCTGCAGATGAATGTCTATTAGCTTGGTGCAGGGTCAACGCTACTGCGGACTACAGTCTGTGGTTCACGGACTAAAACGGATTACTAACGCTCGATAGACGGGATTCATTCAAAATTTCTAGTAGAACATGGCGGATTTAGTTGTCAGCCATTTTTAAATATGATACCTAATCGTCATCTGCCTTCTACTCCCTTTTTTCCTATTACATAATACTATTACGTAACTTTAGATGAAATTGTTTCAATCAAAGTTTAGTAGGAAACAGAAATGTCGATAAAATGCGACTACATAAAATTGTTTCAGCAAGTTTTATTTCGTTTCTATCGATAAAATATTAAGGTAAAGTTAACGCGAAACTATATTACCTGTTAGTGATGAATGAAGAATAACCATTACCTGTTACTGATGAATGAGTATAGAAAAGTAATGAAAAGGTAAAGTAATGAAAACGTCGACAGATCAATACGGAGCAAGTGATTGGGATCATAACATTCCAATCAATAATGCTCAAGGTTTGCATAGTTCCCATGCACACGACAATTGTATATTTTTAAACTTGACCGTCACGTCACCCAAGAAAGAAACAAAAATTTTAGCGCCGCAAATATGACCGGTCATTTGTTTTTAAGAAAATCAGTCGATTGACTGAATATTTCTTTATATTAATATGCCATTACAATTATTATTAATTATTTTTTTAATTTATTTTTAATTACAGTATCAAAGATTACAGTATCAAAGATTACAGTATCAAAGAAAGGGTCATTGAATATTACATAGTTTTAGTACCGAAATACGCCAAAATATCTACTGCCGCTATTTTACTGCCGCACTCAGCGACATCAAGTAACTTAATGTCAAAACAAATCATTTATATCTAGACCATAGACCGGGCAAGAATAGCGACTAGTTTGAATTGTCATTTTTTGACATTAACTACACATTAACGTCAATTGACGTCTCTGAGTGCGGCTGTTAAAGTTTAATTTGTTCATAATAGACGTGAGCCAATTTTACCGCTATCTTACCTTCTCGCTTCTGTACCGGCTCGTTTCTGTGCCGGCTCGCTTCTGTGCCGGCTCGTTTCTGTGCCGGCTCGCTTCTGTGCCGGCTCGCTTCTGTGCCGGCTCGCTTCTGTACCGGCTCGCTTCTGTGTGAAGCGGACTCTGTTCTTCATCAATCTTGAACGGGCGAGCCACTTCCGAGCGCTCTTCACTGGCCATCAATCAGAGAAGCCTATCTGACCTCTTTATCGGCTGGCCGGTACACGTGCTAGTTAAACACCGAAATGCGGCTTTAGGATAATAGCCTCTGTGGCTAATGTTAATTAATTGAGTTTTAAAACCATTATCCTTTGTAGAGTATATTATTGTGTGACCTTCTCATTGTGTTGTTGGTAGGCTCGTAATCAGCTGAAATATAAAATTGTCATAATTTTATTATAACATTCTGATCATGAGCATATTTTTGTCAAAGTTTACGTTTAACCACTCGTGTTGAATTAAATTTAACAATATAAGTTGAAAAGTATTTGTAAGGATTACATAGGCAACCATCTTTTTTCACTCTTACTTGGTCAAACCCCGAGTGGCAGTAGCAGACCAATCGTTTTGCGCAGTTGATGCGAGCTAAGTAAGCACGGGTTGGTTGTATACGCGGTTGTAAAGGCGTTCGGATTACCCGATTTCGCGTGTCGCCATGTGAACATGGAAATATGCGTGACGCTTAAGGAAAGCAATCGAAAGCTTTTTCTTCTTCCAAGTGATGAATATTTGCCTAAAGAATACCAGGTGTTGGGTACGCATTACAGACATGGAAGGTCTTCTGTTACGATCAAGGTGTGATGGATCCTAGGTACATTGATCCAAATTTAATTTTTAAGGAGGATTCCACGAGCCTTGCATTCGAGCACTCCCTTAAAGGGTTTCTGTACAGCAGGCGTCTCCCGTGGGAGTCTCGCTATCGTAGAGAGCCTCGCAGGCGCCACGAATCGGAGCGGGATCTGACTATGTTTTCACAGCCCTTGTAATAATACAAAGAGCTGCTAGAAACTTTGTAATCGCGATTCAGGTCTAGCTGATTTCATTTCGCTTCATTACCGTAGCAGTGTCATACTTTTTGACGATTAACGCTTTGTCGTTATTCGATTGTTTGTTTGTGTAGCGGCTAGACGTAGCTACTACACTAGGCAATATACCAAGTATAAGTTTATTTAATGCCGTTAGGTGTTTTGATGGCCAGATAGTAGTTTTGGATTTCGAACCTAAGCCCGTCCGTGCCGCAGTGCGGCGAGCTGCGTCACTATGTGCGGATTCGCTACGGGACACGAGATTCATTTTAAAATATGGCCCGTGTACAATAGACAACATGTAGGGCATGTGCGGCATATCGTTCATTTCTTTTACCGTCGACTTGACTTGAGATTTTAGCGCGCGATTAAAGTTCCCGGTGAATGGCAGTAGGCTCGCCTCCTGTTACATGGGACCTGATCTAAGCTGGCGAAACGCGGGTGTGGAAACACCTCTGTTGTCTGTACTGTATAAACCACAACACCAAATAAGTAGTTAAGGCGTGATTTATGTATGTATATGTACAGACAAAAGAGGTGGTAATATCTTTCTTGGCACCAGCCCTTTTAATGTCCCCACAGCTGGAGCACGGGCTCCCCTATGGATGGAAGAATAAATGGAGATTGGGCCATAACTCACCACTGTGGCCCAGTTCGGGTTGGTGGGTATTAACGACTGCAGATGCATCCGGGCCCAACGGCTTAACATGCCTTCCGAAGCACGGAGGAAATTGAGATGATGAATTTTTGGTCACCCATCCAATGACCGGTCTTAGCGACATCGCGACCGACGCTAGCGAGCTCTTCCTATACAATTTTGACAAATCTTTCGAGGTCAGTGGTTCGAAATCAAACTAAAGATCTCCCTCGTTCCGTTGAAATTTCAAGAAAGGTTATTGGTGCACTCCGTAATGATAGTACTAATTAGTGCTGTATTGCAGAGATATTTGCAGCCGAGTTTCCCGCCAAGATCTTACCCAATTAGCAACTTAGCTATGAAGTTTACCGTTTGTTTTATTACAGTACAGTCGGAGTAATAATTAGCCTATTATACGCGAGTCTTAATTCGAATTACGCGCAGACAGCTGTTAGTTACGTTGTTGTTTTCGCTATGTTATCGTCTACGTACAGCCGACGTGGCTACCGTAAACTTAATGTTACTCAATCTTTTTGCCATCCATGATCTAACTAACATTCAATGTGTAGAAATTTTAAAGGTTTGGATTGACAAAGTATTGTACAAATTCGTGTTCAAATTTTATTAATTCCTCCATTTAGCTGTGATCTAGCCGATTACCGCAGTTGTTAGATGACAATGGGCTGTCCCCAGTTACATGAGACTTAAGATGAAAATACGTGGATTTTAATACATTGTTGCTTAGCTCTTTAGGAAACACGCCTTTTTTTTTCCTGGGGTTTAATGCTTTTACGCATGCCCCGCGATTCCAGGGTAAAATCGCGGGGGTATGTGGGACTCCCCGACGTAAAAGGCGCCGGGACTACCCACTAAAACTCCCCAGGGTGCTCCACCATCTCGCATTGGCGGAGGAAAGGATAACAGCTGAGCCTTGTGCCTAACCCCCGTCTTGCGCTTGCGTGCTGTCAGGCTTCACTCCGCGGCTGAACCGCGCTTGCTGCTCATAAGGCGACGGCATACGTGAGCACCGATATTCCGTCGCGACACCTCCGAGGATTCTGTGCGGCGGGTAAAAGTACCCTGCCCGTTTAGGAAACACGCCTGATTTATGTTGTACTTACGTGTTTCTATACTGTGTGTTTATCTACGGATATATAATCAGCAAAGCAATAATAAGTTTATTAAAAAAGCAATATTTCAATTTGTTCTACTTAAAAGTCGTTACCTAAAACCTCTTTGCTCCCACAAAAAGTTATGCAACAAATGAGGTGTCATGTTTGCACGGTGTAATTTGCTTGTTAGGTTGGCACTGTCGAACAGTCATAAAGATGTCACAGGCAGACGGATGTCGCACTGGGGCATGATTATTGCGTTCTCAATTCGATTTGTTAGAGCGCCAGGGTTGGCACTAGATTTATAACGTTAATAAAATAATAACAGTAATAACATTCACACCTGTCATCTAGGCCAAACAAAGCTAGATAATAATTAAGCACCAAGTGACATAATATAAAAATTTTGTTAGGAACAATCGTTATTTGTTATACGTGAGTGCAAAGTTGCTTTTTAACCGCGTGATTAATTTTGATGACCGAGCTAGCGAAGGATTCAAAAATTAGAATTCAAAGAAAAAAAAAGCGTTAGCGAGGGAATCAAAAGAGCACAAGGTGAAAAATCATTGCGTTAGAGTGCAACACGTAACTTTTCATCCCTAGCGAAGAAATGGTAAAATACAAAAAAAATACAATCAGAACAGTTTCTATTTTCACCCAGAAACTTCCACAACGATCACCCATCAACCCAAACACAGCCTCAAAACCCACCCCAAACCACCCAGAACATGCACTCAGATACATCCATAAAACCCACCCAGAAACCCACAACACACACCCATTCACCCAATCCACAGTATACACCCAGACACAACCACAACACCCAATCTTCCACCCAGACACACCCACAACATTCACCCAGAAACACCCGCAACACACTCATCCACCCAGAAACATTCACAACGTTCACCCATCCACACCCACAACTCACCCACCCATTTACACCCATAAAATTCACCCAGACACACCCACAACACACACTCATCCACGCAGAAACACGCACATAACA
Organism: Cataclysta lemnata; assembly: GCA_963931975.1. Classification (NCBI taxonomy): domain Eukaryota; kingdom Metazoa; phylum Arthropoda; class Insecta; order Lepidoptera; family Crambidae; genus Cataclysta; species Cataclysta lemnata. The sequence continues at coordinate 13,683,766 of OZ008342.1, forward strand.
CCCATTCACCCAAACACACCCACAACACACACCTACTTACTCATGCACACCCATCCACTCAGCCACCCACAAAACACCTATTCACCCAGACACACCCAAAACACACACCTATCTACTTAGACACACCCATAAAACACCCATTCACCCAAACACACCCACAACACCCACCCATTCACCCAGACACACCCGCAATATTCATCCAGACACACCCACCACAATAATTTCTATTTGCCATATTATAACTATAATAAAAATTACCGTCCCTAATGGGGTTCCGAAATGGTCAATCAGCTTGAGTCAAACACGTTGATTTTCTGTGTGTTTTTGTTCCGTTGCTAGGTCTAACAAATCAAAATGACCTAAAAAGCTTTTAAATGCTTGACCCAAGCATCTAGCAAGCGTTGTAGACGATCAAAATGAAAGCAAGATTGACGCCAAGCTGATTGACCGCTTCGGAACTCCAAGGTTTTAACGAATTTATGACGTGAAAAGAAAATGGCGCGCGCAAAGCAAACTACAGAAAAAGTACACCAAGAAGGTTCCGAGTCTGAGTTTTTAACAAATTAAAATAGGTTGCATGATAATTTCGGCACCATGGAGGTAGAAATAAATAGGTATAATGATGTTTTGAATTCACAAACTCATTGCACACGATGTTCTAAATTAAAATTTACTTTATCCTCTAGAGGATAAAAACGGCTTTTGCACTCAGATATCGAAGAGCAAAAACGCTTTTTCCAAGATGGGGGGATGAAAAATATATTTTTAATTAAAGGTTCTAATAATAAATAGTAATTATCCACCAGAAACATGTCAAAGTAAAATGCTACCACGCGTAATGCTTATAACATAAATAATACGCTTTTTTTCTAATTAGGACATACCTACCTGTATTCTAGGAGAGAGACTTTTAAGAGTTCAGCAGTTTTAACATTTCAAAAGTAGTCAATTTTATGAATGAATTTTTGAGAATGAGATGGCTGTATTCGTTCGTAAAATTGTAGTAGTGACAATCAAAACAAGATGCAGCGTGAATGAAACAATTCAAAATGATTATCAAAAATCGTTATGTTAATGACGTATTAAAAACATTATATGGAATCGGATCAAAATTTATGATTAGTTGTGAATTTATTGATTTCGCGTCTGTCACAATCGCCAGTATCGTAATCGGCTTATATTCTGTGTTAACAAGCACTCCGGATAAAATAAGTACTTCTTATTATAAAATATAATGCGATACAAGTGAGGATGATATTTTCCCAAAATAGTATCAGTCATAAAATTATGTAATCGTGACGTCTAGCGATAAAAATAATGCGTTATTTCTGAAGGTATTCATTAATCTAATTGTAGACTACTTGGGTATAGGTGGCATTACGATTTTTCACCTGTTTGTTATTTAGTTACTTCAAGTTTGTGAGTATGTACGTCACCAGAGCGCCATACCTACGTAAATAGAATATAGCGTAGGTGATTGTAGTCAAACGCTCAGCCTATGAAATTTAAATAAAAAAAGATTTAATCATTGAGGAATAAAATACACTAGAAAATAAATTCTAAGGACGATTCATTCAGACGTGACCACTTTATCTCGTTGCAATATAGGTAGTGTATTTGTGGTGCGAGTGTATATAATTTGGACTCCATCAAATATGAACTAATTGGCGACTGTCATTTGTCTTTGTTGCTATGAAAAACTGGCTTTGCCAACCCTAGCCTGTGTTCCATTGGGTGCTAAACACGGCTCAGCGCTCAATTGTTTTTATGACAAAAATTGTCCACGCCTGAGAACCAAACTGTGAGTGCGAACACGTGAATAACTTCTACCAGTATGCCCGCCTCTATTCGAGTATTATTGTAAACTAGCTGACCTGACAGAGATTCTTCTTCTCCCTGTCTTTATCCTACTCTAAGTATCTGACAGAGATTGTACTGTCTTAATTATGAATATTCAATGGATTAAAATAGATTTTCTTAATTTTTTCCTTAAGAACCTTCTACAAAGTATTAGAAACCTTCAAAAGAAGAGATCAATAAAATAGGTAAAGTTTCTTTGCTGTACCTATTTCATTGATCTTTTCTTTAATAGTACTACAGAGGTAAAGCCTTTCTTAATTTATGTCGTGACCATGGCAAATAGGAACTCTATTTTATATATTATTATACAGCTAATTTAATTCATATAATTACCAAATGACCTAGATGCGTTTGATACGTGGAACTTTTGAAATGCTACGATCACGTTAGAACGATATTCTTTCGATTTTGGAAACGAATCACTCATCGTTTCGTATGATAAAACCTACATAGTGTGACAAGAAAAACAAAACTAATATTTACATCATCGCCTTTCAATAATTTCCTTTTCATATATTTTTTATAAATTCATTCATCATTAGCACATGTCCGGTGTGATGGATGCTATGAATCAAAAGGAAGAGTTTCATTAGATGACGTCTGACAGATATGAATGGAAAAGGAAATATACTCCACCGACCCCAGATAAACTGGGAACAGGGCAGGAATGAATACGTAATAATAAAAAAAGAATAAAGAAAAACCCTATCATTACCAACACAGTTACCGAACTAATTTAATTTCGAATAGAATTAAACTTTTACTCATTCGTTCGTGAACAGAATAGTTTCCAGTCATTGAACATTATTTCACAGAAAAATAATACGTTATTATGTATGTTCCGGTATTATTTGTTACTGATTCCGTATCAACGGTCACGGGGTCAAATATTAAGTGTACTACCGCAGTTATAATTAATATAATTGTTCGTAATGAAGGAGTTCAGGAATACTTCAGTGGTCGTGATAACATCGATTTAGTACCTTTGATCGTTTTAAGTAGAAATGTAATTATTTTAGCCGTCCTGTTCGAATAGTGCTCGTTCTAACACGAGAAATAAGTAGGGTAAGGACTAATTAAAATTAAGTCTATTAATCTTAAAGCAAACGACAAAAGCAATCGACGAAAGCGACTATGCATATTTTTTTTATTTGTCTCTTGATTATAACAAAATTGGTTTTGTTGTTGGCCTTGCAATCACTATTTTCTATATCATTGACATTGCGCATCGTAAAAGTTTACTATCTAACCTAATTTGTGCTGTTTTGAGTATAAAATAAACTAGCATCTCCATAATTTTATCACTAGTTTAGCACCCTTGTATCTCCATAATTATCATTAGTTTAGCATCCTGGCATCTCCATAATTACTACTAGTTTAGCATCATGGAATCTCCACAATTATCACTAGCTCAGCATCCTAGTATCTTCACAATTATCACTAGCTCAGCATCCTAGCATCTTCACAATTATCACTAGCTCAGCACCTTGGCATCTCCATCATTATCCCAAACGATTAGAAAATTCCGAATACTTATTCCAAAGTATCTCGGCTCAGGGCGAATTGCGAGATTTCTTCAAGTACTACGCTAACGGGCTTCTTGGCCGCTTTAGTGTAAGGGCTCGTTTTGCATAATTTGGCTCTGATAACGTTTTGGCACAAGGGCATAATAGCTCTGTTCATTTTTTCGTGAGCAATGAGCGGATTACCGACGGATGTGAATTCTTACACGTTAATTATAATTTCATGTTTTCTGTCGTTGGCATTTAAACATACCTACATAAACCATGCCTTTCTCTACTAAGGGGTAGGCAGAGGTGTTTAAACATCGGTGTTTTACCAGATTAATAAGATAAGATAATTAAGAAAATATTTTCTTTCCCCGAGGTGATTTTGTCCACGTCCTGACGGCACAATTTCTCCCCAAGACCAGGGGCCTACTGCCGAACTCGATTGCTAAAGGAAAGCTATAGTTTATGACGTCATGCTGTCATCTCGCACCAAATGAACCTAAACTATTAGCGATAGTTTTGAACGAATGATCTCCGAATGATTTTGTATGAATTTGTCACAAAATCCGGACTGCCTAAAAGTTCAGGATGGCTTCTATAGCCGTAAGCAGTGCATTGCTATAAAGCTATCATCAGCAATCGAGTTATGCGGTAGGCCCCCAGGTCACAGACTAATGGCGCCCCGCGTTTCTTTAAGCACGCGCCTCGCGACAACCGAACACTTAATAGCTTTCATTTCTAGACCGAAAACGGCTATTGTGTTTATGCGCAGTTTTCCACATGGAATGGAATGGAATGCCCCTAAAACAAAGGCCGGAATTGGGTCAGTAATTCACGTTTTGGCAGCACGCCACCACGGTAATGTTTTGTGAGTTTTCCCCGTCTAGAAGACTTAGGCGCGTGAATGCATGGGGGAAAGTGACCCGAAACGGATATGCTGCTTAAAGCGCGTACTGTCGCGTTGAAAATTAATTTTCAAAACGGATATTTTCCCATCAGCCTTGTTGACTGGTTTGTTGATGTGAAAATTGAAATCATCATCTTTCTCGTTGGCTGTATTGAAAGTATGATATACACCAGAGTAGCCGCTTTAGGCAGCATACGTGTCCGTTTTGGGCCCCCTTCCCCTACGTTTTGGCGGTTTGTGCGGAGACCCTGCGCTCGGTTAAGCGGCGAGCCGAACTTTGGCTGTCCTCATATTACCCTTGTCTTTGTCTGGGAAAAAGAAAAGTTTGCACGTAATTTACTAGTTCTCAACTTAAACACTGAGTCGAAAATACATACATATAAAACAATTTACTGCGACACGCACATTTCCAATATTTCCCGTATTTCTTTGAGAAAACACTCCAAACCTAGATGCATTAAAACGTATTCAACCCATGTTTTAATGTATAATTAAAAAATAAATAAAATTAAAGACTTGGCTGTATGAGCTAGATCACTTTGCCCACCCTGAAAAAAGAATTAAAACACCAACAGACTAGTTGTCAAAAATGACATTCGGTTGATAGAAACTAAACGTAGTGTAGTAAACGTAAACATAGTGTAGTAGTAGTATAGTCTTTGATAGAAACGTTGTATCGCTTGCGACTTGACTCTGCCCTCGTAGCACATCTCTCACATATCACGACGTGGAGAAAATCTCCTTGGGGAAAATAAAATATTTTCCTCTAGCTCTAACTCCCACTAAATTCCGAGACAAAACAGTGTCAAGTGGTCGGGAGAGATGTTGTCCACGTCCCGTGTTAGGCCTACTGGTAGCGTCGTGTTTCCGTGGCCCAGTTAGGCGGACGGTATTTGGGTGTAATTGCCTAGTCTTTATGAGGACGTTACTGCAGGTGGAATGCGCTTATCTGCAGATAGAAGTGAAAGGTCAGGTCGCCCGACAAGGTTTATTCTTTGGCTAGACACCTAATTGGGTGCCATCATGCGATCTCCACGGGCACGTAAAGCAGTTACAATGCTTAATTTTCTTTTTTGTTTCACGAAGCATTTTGTTGAAATGCCTAGTAGGGAGATTACAGTGAATACAATGTATATATTACCGTAAAACCCCAAACCACGGTAAATTCTAAGATATTCCGATAAAACCTAGGACTTACCAACTCTTAATGGTAAATGTCTAACTGCCGCACTCAGAGACGTCAATTAACTTTAATGAGTATTTAATGTCAGAAATTTTTATTCAAATCTAGACCATAGAATACCCGGCAAGAATAGCGACTAGTTTTGAATTTTCATTTTTTGACGTTAAGTACTCATTAACGTTATTTGACGTCTCTGAGTGCGGCAGTAAGTAGTTCTATGATTATCGTTAATTTCGAACTTTTACCACCATTAATTTGGCAAATCTTAACATTTACCTCTAGGTACGGTATATGTTGAGAAAAATAAGTCATAACGTGTAAAACTGCCGCACTCAGAGGCGTCAAATAACGTTAATAAGTACTTCACGTCAAAAAATGACAATTCAAAACTAGTCGCTATTCTTGCCGGGTCTATGGTCTAGATTTTAATGAAAATGTTTGACAGTAAATACTCATCTAAGTTAATTGACGTCTCTGAGTGCGGCAGTAAGAGTCATAGCTAGCACAGAGCAACTCGAGATAATAAATGTTTGGTCACCCATCCAATGACCGGCCTTAGCGAAAACTGCTTAGTTTTCACAATTGCAGGCCAAGCGCGTTAGGAAGCTCCTTCTCCATCTGACCCGCCTTACCCCAACTATTCGCTTTTCAAAGGTTATCTTTGGAGACACTTCAAAATGGCCGTGCGAAGTGGAACGCTCATTAGCGAATCCCTTATCTCACACAACACAACAACCCTTCAGTGCCTCGGGCGACCAGTGGCCGTACCATGGAGTATTAGTGCGATCCAAGCGCGGGTGACAAAACGGGACGCCGTTCTACTCGGCTTATAGCGTTGTCTCACTTTAACAACGAGAATTGAGTCGCGTTTGGAGTTAGTGGTAAGGCCCCAGTCTGCTGATTTCCGGGCAGCCTGCGTCCGGCACGTATCCGTTACACCACTTACCGTATTCGGTATCCGAACCCTCACGCTTAGGGCTGTCAACCGCCAGAAACGGATAAATACGCAATTGACAAAATTAATTCAACAATTTTAACCCCGTTAAAGCCTCACTCAAAAAGCAGCGGCGGCGTGATGGTAGCAGTGGCGAACCCGAACAAACGTTGACCGCGCTGTTTTGAATAATGTTACCTATTGTTACCTATTGTTGTTACTTTTTTTTTTGGTGAGGAGGAAATGCATTTACGCATACTCTGCGCCTGCGCGGGGCGCAGTCACGCCAACGATTGAAAATGGGGAGCAAAGCTCCATCGGCTGTCGAGAACGATTCCGAGATATTTCATCGTCGACCCGACGCCGATGGAAACTCCGCTCACCGTTAGACACGCTCCCCGTGGTGGTCCTTTGCGGGGCCCGTAAAAACACAGGGCCTCTGACTTGTCGAGGGCCACCTGCAGCCCCAGACTTCTTATTCTCCTGACCACTTGGGCAACGCCAGCTGTGGCCAGGATGGAGGCGGATCGGTAATCGTCGCCTCGGGCCGTCACCAAGGACCTATTGTTGTTACCTATTGTTACCTACTGTTACCTACTGTTACCTAGTGTTACCTATTGTTACCTATTGTTACCTATTGTTACCTATTGTTACCTATTGTTACCTATTGTTACATATTGTTACCTATTGTTACCTACGTTACAACTGTTCGCCACCGCTACCGCCACAGGTGACCTCTGCAGTTTGAGTGAGGCTTAAATAAAAATACCTACCATTGCTTTATGGAAAATAAAGACTACTATTCTGACAACGGAAAATTATATTATATTTTTGCTTTTACTTTGTTAGTTAATAACTCTTTTTATCCCCCGAGGTGGCGCGCAGACACGGCAAGAGGTAATGTTATCTGTTCAGTTTGTTCACATTTGACTGTCTTGCTCTCCAAGCTGCCATAGTAGATTATTAGAAGTAATATGCAATACTCGAAGTCGCTCATGCTTATGACGAGTCATACTTATGGGTAAGTATGCTAGCCATATCCCCAGAGGTAAACAACGAAACAGACAAAAACTAATGAAAAATCATTACATGACTGGCTTAGCACACTCGGATTGCGCAAATAAACCTGGTTGTCGGATGTCTTCAGAAAAAATTCTCGAGTCTTTTGAATGACCGGCTTAAGCGATTCTTGTTAGCCATTTAGTTGTCTTACGGAAATAAATCATATTGATAAACAAAGTGCCAAATACCCTGACCTTCTAAAACGACTTTGTTGAAAATATTTTGTCACAATAATTGGCAACCCTACAACACGGTTCAGTTACGGCAAATAGAGGCTTAGCACGTTATTGATTGGTAATCCGATTTAAATTCAAATTGCTTTAGAGAACGCCTCCCGAACTATGTTACATGGATCCTGGAGGCAACGTTTAGAAGATTGTAGCCCTTAATTTTATTGTCAAGGTGTTATTCAAAGCTAGCATGACCACCGAAACACGATATCTAAAAATCTAATGATTTTTAACAGTTCAAAGCGATAAATGACTATATTGTATAGCCTATAAGGTTATATCACAGATATAACGCCATTTATCTCTTTGAAACTATGAAAAAACTAATGATTTTTGACAGTTCCAAGAGATAATATACATACTTACATACATAAATCACGCCTATATCCCCAAAGGGGTAGGCAGAGGTGAACTAGCACTCACGTTTAGCCAATAATATTAGGTCCCATGTAATAGGTGGCGAGCCTATTACATTTATCGGGCACAAAAGTCGCAGTACATTGCTAGGTTGTATAAGAGAAACGCTGCTACCCATTCCTCATCACTGTTTATCCTTAGTCGCCTTGTACGACACCCACGGGAGAGATTTAGGGTGGTGACGATTGTATTCTACTCTGCCGTCACCACACGGCGTGGCTATATCATATCGTGTTTCGGTGGTCATGCTAGCTGGGCTGATGTAATTACTGTTATAAATTGATATAAAGACAATTTAAGCTCAAGTCTAATAAATATTAAGGTCAATGTCCAGTATTGTGACGTCATAGTTGCTAAGGCTTCTCCATATAGACTTGGTCCAGTAAGCTCCGACTTAAGTCCCCCCGGGAATCGACGCTCGGAGGGTTGTAAAATTTTAATAGAGATGAAGTGTGCTGTGGGGATTCATAATACACCTTGCTTCGGCCTCAGGAAGTATTTTCTTTTCCAACAAACTTTACCTCAGAAATACTCTGATGTCAGTTACTCGAGGAGCTTATGAGACTTCTTTATCTTGCCTACGTGCGGGAGTTTCTCGAAGTAGGCAGACTTGGCCCATATTTTGCCTATAATTTAGGAGTTTCCCGGCCCCTTCTAAACTATTCCGAGTTCCCAAGTATTGTTCCCGGAATTCGATATTGGAAGTAGCGGTTTTGAATATTAATGTATTGCATTTAATGGGTGGCACAATGTCTTAGCGCGCTCAGCTTGCGATTGCGTAAAATTAGCAATGTTCGCTCATTGGATGGGTTACCAACAGTTCCTCCAAAATCTTTATCATTAATGTATACTATAGCGGGTCTATCCTTTTAATATCGCTTATTCACAAGTCTTTCTTTAATTTGGCTCTTTTTTACTATAATTGAAGTGCGTGGGATTTTGTTTTTTTATTTGTATTTAAAGAAAATATTATAATTGTAAAGGAAATATTTATATTTTTTTGTGTGTGATGTACCTAAGTTGTATCACAAAAGCCGCAAAAAAAGTATTGATCAAATTAGAATAATGACCGAGTCCCTTCGAAGCATTAGATGAGTTTTAAAACGGAACCCACGTGATAAAATGGACCTTATTGAGAGGGACCTAAATTGAAAACGGGTAAGCAGTTACAGTGGCTCAACAAATTGTGTTCCTTTTCACGAATACAGTGGAGGCATTTTCTTTTCTACTACGGCATTGCGTCATTGGGCGGCTTATCTGCCTGCGACTTTAGATAGGCCTTAATATATTCGATACTTAGCCGTGTGCAGGTACAAATTCTTTTATCTACATCTTTTAACTGAGTTGTGTGGGAGAAAGATTTTTTACCAAATGCTTGGATAGTTTCTGGTGATGGCAGTTCCAGAGAAGTGTAACGGATCGAATTTGTGCTAAGATGGCTTAGTATTTTTGAAGTAAAAGCAGTGATTTTGTCGCTCACAATGAACATTTATTTCTTTTCTTCTTTTTCCTGCCCTGTTCCCAGACTATCTGCGGTCAGCGCAGTATGCTCCCTCCATCCTTTTTGATTCATTTCATTCGTCTCACCGGAAAGGTGCTAGTGATGAATGAATGTATAGTAAGTCGAAAGGCCGATGAACGGAGAGAGTGATTAGAATGACAACATTCCAATTTCCATGAACATTTATCCATATTAAAATAGTTTATGTCCTACCCGTCGATTTCAGTCGTTTTCACAGATGTTTTAAATTTTAATTCATTTAATAATGATTTTCACACTGGAAAGGTTTTCGAATGTAAGAAAAAGTGATAGTATAATCAGCATCATAAGTAAATTTTATACTATAAAAGACACTTTAATACCTTGTCACAATTGTGTTGTTCGTACAAATCGGTGGCAATTATTACTGCGCGTTCGCTGTCTTTGGTATGACAGAGGGCTAAAGTGGTAATCGACTTATGCTGATCATACGTCAATGGAGTGTGGGTGGCAAAATCAGAATGCAACCTGCTCAAGGTTTTGACTTAGATTTAACAGCCGGTTGCCAGTCCATCATTCGGGTGCCCCAAGGTGCTTATTTGTATACACCGGCCAATCTTAGTTGACTTTTATTACACCTCTGAGGTGTGTTAGGGCTGGCACATACTTCGTTATTTTTCAAAACCACACAACCATGCGATCTATTGTACTTATTGATAGTCAAATGAAGATATTGCCGATATTATGGCAATAGGCTCGCTTACATGGGACCTTTCATAAGCGAAACGTGGCTATAAAACATTGGGGACAAACAGGCATGATATAAGTATGTAATTCAGTTTGTCCTTCTTATAGTTTTGAACACAACTTATTTACTTAAGGCTAGATCATACGTGTGAGTGTAGGAACAATATACATTGACACCTCTTTTAAAAAAAGTTCTTCGTAACGAAAACGGCCAGTAAATAGAGTGAAAGAAGCCTCTCATTCTCCAGCACACTCCTTAAATTCGATTCAATAATACACAATAGGGATGGTGACACTGACAAAGAATCACTTAATTAATTATTTTTGTAAATAATTTAGAATATGGCGATTCTATAAAAATCACTTGTTCTCAGATTATACCTGGGATTGACATTTATTTTACAATAGTAAAAATACAAAACTTAGCCATCCGCCGTATTTGGTCAAACGCCTCGTGACGTCACTATTTTATTGACATTTAATTTGCCAATCAAAATAACCTACTCTATAGGTACAATAGAACATGAACTATTTTACGCTATAGTGCCATCACACAGACGTCCTTGCTGTTTTGGCAGTAATTTTAATTTGCATTATCATAAACAAGGTTTTTCTATGAACATCATAATATTTTACAAAAGTGTAATTTATTTTAAGAAAATAGACACGTAAAACAACGTGGTGTTCTTTTTCAAAATTAGCTATCATGCCTTCCATTTCACATGTGAAAGGGCGCGATTCCGAAACGAGCTTCCAGAGGGATTGTCCAAAACATTTGCGACTCTAACAAGGGCCATCCGTAATTAGATTGTATGCGAACCTCACGTCAACACCACAGTATACCCAGAACAGTAATACGTCTCCATACAACCTGGCCGCTGCCCATTAGAATGTGTGCTTTCGTACGCGGCGCTGTGTAGGAACGCACTGTGATGCACACATTGACACAAAATACAGTGGCATAAGGGACCGGCAGTCTGGGCCGTGCGTTCGGTGTGGTATAATCGCGCGTGTTCAAGGTGATTGCACGTTCGCTCGCTGACGCTCGTTCCCGCCTGGCACATTCGCGCTCGCAGCCGCCACTGTTTTGACAACCCTAGCGTCAGCAAGAGTAGGCTAATAACTCGCCGACAGGCCGCAGATGTACTACTGTTCTGGATACACTGTGTCAACACGAAGCTCTCGGCTCTCGCGAATATTTGCCCCCAATCCCGGTCGGAATCAATTAGGAGCTCCGAGTAGAAAAATTAGCCATTTTATTTCAGCGGAAATGGAACACCGCGGCAGTTATTGGAAAACTGACTGAGTTAGTGGAGCAGTTTCCACGGCTGCTGGGAAAAAGGACCGCGTTCTAATAGCGTTTGCTGCGAGAGTTTGGGCAGGTGACGTCATACATGCATAGATCACACTTATTCATACGAGTATTAGGTATCACTCCATACACTCATGAATCCCCAAATGAATGCGTTGAACATTGGAAACGTGTGTGTCAAAGTCAAAAGGTTTCCATTATTCAACGCATAAGCTAAGTCATAGTTAAACTACACACAGTAAACGTTCCTTTGTACAAGAAATAGCATACGGCCCATTCTCACCTAACCTACCAAAATTTACAAAAAAAAAATCATAAAAATCGGTCCAGCCGTTTAAGTTTTTTGGAATTAAGCACTTTGGGAGTTTGATAGCTTGTGTGCAGTAAGTAGGTTTCGTTTATGTTGTTGACGATTTTTGGGATTGACCCGTTACGGTCCCTTACGGTCGAATGCGTCAGGGTCAGCGCTTCGGGCATTAACACCCTATGTTTGTCAGCAGCCTATGTCATGTTCCATTTACCATTTACCGGGAACTTTAGGCGTAGTAATTACCTAGAGAGTGCACCACGACCACTATTGCCCATTCCTTGTTACATTATAAAGGTTAGTCGCCTTGTACGACACCCGCCACAGAGGCAGGGACAATTCTATTTTTGTCTGTCACCACACGGTAAACCTTGTCTTTAGTGCGCGGTGTCAGTCTACGATGCTTTGCATCAAGCGATTGACCAAGAAACAAACTCATCACTGTTCTCAGTGATGGGGGGTGACAGTCTGCGACGTGTTCCATCAACAAAATGATTGAGAAAACAATCCTCAGTAATGAAGAACGAGCCAGGGGTAAATATTTTGGAAATTACAGAACAGTCAGCGTAACAGAGGGAATCCTACAGTTGACACCTAATTGACTCAAACTGGAAGGGACTTAAGAGCGTCTGTACAATTTTTGATTGGTTTCGGGGGAATCCTCATGAATACCCGGCATTGAAGAACGAGCTGCCTCGCCTACCAACTAAATCAGCGACCTTACGCCCAGGGATTAAAGCTCACAATAGTAAACAATTCACCGTCATCTGAGGTACACCAGGCCGAAACACCAAAGAGACAAGTCACTTGGAAAAGGGCACGTATTACGAGGGATTAAAGCATGTCAAAGGCTGCTAAGTACGAAAACAGTGATGGCCTTGACCTCGGCCCAAGGTCGCGAAGCTCGAGCCGGCATTACGTTTCGGCTTGTATTAGGTTTCTGGGCAATTCCCTATTTATTGCAGACATTTGTATCGGACTTGGCGTGTTTCTTTCATTTTATCTTTTATTATTAAGGAAAGAGCTGTTTGGTGCTAGGCCTCGGTTGATGTGTGTCTATACTTCGGTAGGAACGCTAACCTCTTTTCGTACTCGCATTGGAACTAAAAAGTTAGTTCAAATATTTACCTCAAATTGCTTAGAATGTACCCGTAGTGTACGGCAGAGTAGAATACCATCACCCCCGTCACCCACAAAACTCTCCCGTGAGTGTCATACAAGGCGACTAAGGATAAATCGGTGATGAGGAATGGGCAGCAGCGTTCCTCTTATACCACCTAGCAATGTACTGCGACTTTTGTGCCCGATAAGTGGCAATAGGCTCGCCACCTATTACATGGGACCTAACATAATTGGAGAAACGTGGATGCTAGTTCACCTCTGCCTACCCCTTCCGGGATATAGGCGTAATTTATGTATGTATGTGAGAGGGTCGGAAAAATATATCTGTTGTCTGATTTTGGATACGTATTTTTCTCCTCCACTCACACCGGTCTAGTTAGCGAAAAGCGGGTGTTCATTCACTTCTACCTACCTCTTCGGGGTTACAGGCGTGATTTATGTATGTATTTATTATTTTACTGTTTACCTGACCAAACCATGCGAGCAGACGAATACAGGTCGACTAATTTATTACAAATACGCCTAGAGTTTTGTATGGGAGGCTTTTTAATTTACCTAGTATTCGAATATTAGAGTGCTCACATAAATCAGGCCAACCTCAATCTCTTGAAGCTTTTTGTAGCTGGAATTGTTTTCCCTTCTAACGTGGGTGTTCTAATATATTTGTACGGTTACTTGACCCTTTATAGAATATTGTTTATTGCGTATCACTGCAAGTTGATGATAGATGGCGAAGTATACTCCGTACAGGGGGCCTAGATAAAGTAACACACCGACAAAGATAACGAAGTTCGATAAAGCAAAATGTATGGGATTTGACGTAAGTCGTCGTGAAATCACGTGACCAAAATCATCTTCGTAAGTTCCTAGTTATGTTGGTAGCGCAAGCTAACACGCTGTAGTGCCAAAGTAATATGGCCGATCGTGACGAACTTCGACACGTTATCGTTATGAAACGATTGCCACTTGGCTACGGGCCCAGGGATTCATTATGAATGTATGCACACATTGACATTATGCTTAAGCTTTATCCTAATTAATATAACTGAAAATGAAATTGGATGTTAAATGTTACGACCGTGTTTTTTTTACCGGATTCGCGGTGGTGTATGGGCTGTATGGCTTATAATGAATGTGTGTACATGCACCGGACATCAGTCCGGCGAACAATTTACTCTGGACGCAACACCTGACAAACTTGACGGGCCGTTGTCCGGTGAAAAAAAAAACAGAAGTCGTGGACATTTTACAACCTTGCAAGATATAATTATTATAATCTAGCGGACTGCGGTGACATACATTTGACGCTATCAATGTACCTGAAAAAGTTATGGACATGAATATTGATGGATTTCATTTTTACGGTGACTTAATTATGCACAATTATAAAAGTAATGTTGCCTAGTGGCGTGTGAGCGAAGTCCGGCTTTAGGGCATACAAAACTGCGTACAAAAATCTACGAGCTGGCACGACGCATAACAGTAAATTGCTGATTGATTTGCGCATTCCTTCAATTTTATACTGCTTTATTTCTTTTTCCTGTATCTTCGAAATCGGACCGCAGAAATTCATGTTGCCGTTTTCTACGTTGCAAATTCCATTTCGCAGTTTTGTGCACAGGCAGTTAATACAAATATCTACCCGTCGCATCGTAAGCACACGAGTTGTGTCAAAATGGACCATCAAAGCACGGACAAGAGTCTAACTCTCATGACGAGAGCCCTTCGCTCAAAGCGCCATCGAGGCTGACGGGCGCCTTACCGCACACGTTACGCGGCTGAAATAACACGTTAAGAATAAAGGAAGGACCTTTTTTCCTTTTGCCCTTACGCCTCGTTTCGATTTCCTTAACTGTTTCCCATTGCTTCCACAAAGACTCTTAGGCAGATCCTAGAGCAGTCTGACGGAAGACAGTATTTATGCACTGGAGGCCTAGGCAATTGGCCAATCTATTTGAACGAATAGTCAATTGTCAATTGTCAATTGTCAAATGTCAATTTTTGACATCCACTCTTACATTTGACGCGACGGTCGCCATGTTGTTTTATCTGCAATACTTACGACATTTTTATTGTATACGTTCGAATAGATTGGTTGGCCACTTGTCTAGAGTGACTGGCCGTAAGAAATTTGAGAGCAGAACATTGAGACCCGCAGGGGAGATTGGAGGCGTGGTGACAATTCTATTCTACTCTGCCGTCACGACACGGCTTGTCGAAAGCCGAAAATTATTAGCATTCCATGATTCACCGTGCGGAGACTGGTGCCTCAAGCACGAACTTTTCGGTTTAGAGTGGAACGGTTGTTTTTTAGCGTTTTTTTTATTGTATACCGAAAATTATTAATACTTCTTACGTACACTTATATTACTTATATATTTAATATGTATTAAATTATTTTAATTAAAAAAAAAACAACTTTAATGGCTGATGAAAATAAATTGATATTTTTTGATATTATTAAATATAATATAGCTTATGAACGCTTTCTGTGACTCTTGTTTTTTGACGTTTGGTATCGAGAAGCGGAATCCGAAGGTTTTGTCACGTACATTTTTTTGGAGAGAACACTTGCGTAAATAAATAAAAAATCGAATCTGTCGCTGTCAAACATCAAGATGGCCATGGAAGCCGATAATAAACCAACAAATATTTACTTATTAGCATTAAAATATTTATTTTTTTACATCAAATATATAAGTTTATTTTATTTTATTTTCAAGAGTTTTAGACATGTTGGGTATGTGTTTATTATGTTAGTAATTATTTAATGAAATTACGCAAGAAATATGAATAATTTTCTGATTTAAGATTTTGATTTTTTTATTTTGGTTTTAGAATGCTTACTCGATACGATTACGATACGAATGTTGGAAAAATTCGTGCTTGGGGTATGTCAATAGAATTGCAGAGAAGAAAGTCAGGAGCAGCGCATTAGACTTGTGAGCCAATTGTACGACTTAACCTTGCAAACTAATGATGTGGCAATTTTTATTAGGTGGTTGGTTAAAGCAAAGTACCTATTGGTTTTAATTACTGTGTGCTAGTCGAACTAATTGTTCTATCGGAACGAACATCTCCAAAGACTACACTATAACAATCAATAAGTTCTTTCATTTAAAAACGAACTAACCTCCGAACTAAGATTCGTGTTTTCAATACAATATACAAAATGGTTAAAATACAAGAATGTCCCAGATTGCAATTATTTGACGCTCGAGCCGAAGACGAGGGCGATAAATAGGCGATCTGAGCGTTTCTTTTTTTTCGCCCGAGGTAAGATCATAGTTTAATGTCATAAGTGTCACCCCCTGCCCAGTAAGTGGGATAAGTGGGAGAAGTCCACTTTATGATCAGGTGTGACATGATAATAATTTTTCACTTCTTTGCTCCTAAAATGTTATTTCTCTCCGCATATCGCGACTAAAGCTCCTTAAGAGCCTCTAGGAACCTAAATATCTCGTGCATTTTTGGCTTGTTTTATTAGTCTCACGTTAAACAATCTAGTATTTTTTTTGCGCAGTTATTATGAAAATAATTTTATATGACAAACCTACTTCTTTATTAGCAGAGAGAGCTCGCGTTGTTAATGCAGCCACTCGCTGTACGGTTGACAAAATAATCTCTGACGCGAGAGAGCTCTACAGCTAGTTTCGGTGGGAAAAAGTCCGGGCAAAAAGTCGGTTATTCGCTCGCAAAACTAAAAGTTCAGTTTAGTTTCACCGAGAGAGCCCTCCACGGCGTACCCTGGACAAATTGCACTCAAGTGAGTTACGGGGACGCACGGGTTGATATTGCACACGGGCACGAACGAAATCAGTCGTACTTTATATCGTATACTTGTGGTCGCCCGCGGCTTCGCTCGCGTTAATGTCGGTTCTTATATAGCCTATAGCCTTCCTCAATAAATGGACTATCCAACACAAAAAGAATTTTTCAATTTGAACCAGTAGTTTCTGAGATTAGCGCGTTCAACCAACCAAACAAACAAACTCTTTAGCTTTATAATATTAGTATAGATTAAATAAATTATCGGATTTGAAAAAGTAATGTTACTCCTATCATTTATAAAAAACTTTAAATTTTCGATAATACTTAATTTTTATTGGGCTTTTTTCGCACTTAGCTTCCTAATGGCCATGTTGCGACGCCATGGTGCGTCGATAAGACTTATAAGAATCATTTTAAATTTATTAATTTGGTGTTATTCCTTAATATAAATCCCGCCAATTGATCAAGTTTCTATTAACACAAACGTGTCGCATACTATGCTAAGTAGTCCCATAATAATACGTGGCGACAAAATAATATATATATCGTTAATCGTGTAAGTGTGGTTGTCGTACAAGGCGACTAAGGAATGTTATGGTCATCATGGCCATCATGGCCACGGCCGCCTTGGCCGAATGCTCAGATCGCTGGGTATTGGCCAAGAGGTCCCGGGTTCGAATCCTGGTAGGGGCAAACTTTGTGATGACCACAAATGTTTGTTCCCGAGTCATGGTTGTGTATATGTTTATGTAGTATATTTTCAACATTTATATACATAATTATATTAAAAATATGTCCGTCATCTAGTATCCATAACACAAGTGCTTTGGCTAATTACTTTGGGCTAGATGATGAAATATATTATAAAACTTATTTAAAATATATTTATTTATGTTGTTTAATCTATATAAATATTGTGTATATCAATATTTATCCGTTAATGTAAATAATATATTTATTTAATTAAAGCAGTAAATAATCGACCGTACCGCTGCCTGCAGCAACAGACGCCCGTATATTTCCGTTCGTTGTCCATTTTCCGCAATTCCTCCTCTAAATTTCAAACGCTGGGTCTCTCCAAGGGTTTGAGTGTTATATTTTCTTTTCAGAAAATACCATCACGTTTTTTTACTCCATAGTTTATTAGGCACAGAAGTTTGTGTGTCATGAATTAGTTACTTATAAGCCTGGGTCTCTGCGATGCGTAGGCGTGAAAAGAGACTATTTGAAATATTCACTCTATTCGAAATGTTAAGAGTGTTTCTTAGAGTGCCATTTGTCGTCATAGTGAGATAATCTGGTCTGGAGTTCCAAATTATTCCTTTTGGATTTAAGAGTATATACTTGTGTATGTTTTTCTGTTACATAGTAACCTTAACAGAGTTCAAAAGGTATCTTCGTAAGCCCTTGTGGCGTTTTGAACTCTGTTTTCAGCCAAAACAGAGTTCAAAACGCCACGAAACGACAGAGAGGGATATAGAATTTACTTCTTAGAGTGAGGAAAGAAGATAACAAAAGCAATAAAGCGGCAATAATTAATATATTAAAAAACTAAAAGATTATTGAAAAAACTTTTTAGAGATTAATTGAAAAAGTTTCTTGCTCTTCTAATAACCTCGATCGATTTTGAATATTCGTTCGTTTGATTATAAAACGAAAAAAATGGAATGAGAAGGGTCACCTTTGTAGGTGAAGAAAACCCACGTTTCGCCAATTATGTTAGGTTCCATGTGGCGAGCCAATTGTCGTTTATAGGGCACTAAAACGCAGTACATTGCTAGGCGGTTTAAGAGGAACGCTACTGCCCATTCCTCATCACTGTTTAACCCTTGTCGCCTTGTACGACACACCCGCTAAAGAGATTTGGGGTGGTGACAATTGTATTCTGCTCTGAAAACGCCAGCAAAGTACCGAATCGGTCTAATTCATAAAATGACAATTTTACACAACCATCCTTAAATTTAAGTGTACTTACTAAGCTAAATTTAAGAGACAGCGTGGATAATTAAATTGTCATTCCCTCCGATCTCTCCCGAGGTGTCATAAAGGCGAATTTTTAACAATTTGTTGAGTTGCATCAAAAAACGGGCCCTAAGGGTTGAGACAAAGACGAGCAATGGGCTAGAGCGTTTCTCTTATACCATCTACTAAAATACTGCGAATAACGTGCCCAATAAATGGCAATAAGCTCGCCATCGTTGCCAAACATCTAAATATATGCGAGTTCAATCCGTAAAAGTTTCATTTCAAAAGATCTCAATTATGAAGTTTCCGTAGAAGAAAATTAGATCTCGTCAAAAGTTACGTTCTAGGCCTGACCCATCTAATTTATGTTAAGAAAGAGCGATGGACTTTATAACTCCTATAATTTATTAGCTTCTCTCTAGATGCATATTTAACCGCCTCCGTTGGCTAGTGGTTCACACAACGAAATTAGGTCTCGAGGCACCGGGTTCGATCCCCATGGGAGTACAAATTTGTACTCAGTTTGGTTGCTGGCAGGCTTTCAAGTCCGCCTGGCTAGCTACCACCAAATCTTATCAAGATCTTTCGCCATAATAATAACGTTAACAGCATTATTGTGTTCCGACAATTTGTGATAAAATAGCCAGTCCATCTGTAGGTGAGGGTTCCAGTAGGCCTATTCCCTAACTTTTTTTGACAGTTGAAAGTGATGATCACCGAATTATTTACTTATCCATTACTACTTTACTATAATGCTATCGTGACACATGTCATGTGATAACAGCAATGTATTAGTAAATAGTTCGGTGATCATTACTTTCAACTGTCAAAAAAAGTTTAGCGAATAGGCCTACAGGTGAAGCTCGATTCCGTCTTCAGCCCTTATTGTCACTTAAAATCAGGTGAGATGAAGGCCAAGAGCCTCCTTGTCTAACATAAAAAAATATTACGTCTTGGTTGTCCGAGTGGTAGGTACGTATAGGCGTCTGCCTGGAACGCGGAGGACGCGGGTTCGATTCACGCAGCAAGACTATTTTTCGAACTTTTTCTAAACACAAATTTACATTCATACCTACATATATGACGCCTATATCCCCGAATGGGTAGGCAGAGGTGAATCAGCACCCACGTTTCGCCAATTATATTAGAGGACCCATATAATAAATGGCGAGCCTATTGCCATTTATCGGGCAAACTATTTTTTCATAAATTTCTTTGAAAAAAAAAATTTTACTCAATATACTTTTGCTTGTTGGCAGGTGGCCCCGGAGTATAATGTGAAGTATTGTGCTTGCACAAGTCCCACATGCGACGCGACCGAACATGCTGTTCAGGAGATAGTGCCAGGTAAGAATAAAAAATTCAATTTGCTATGTGACAAAACACGCCAAAATTAATACTAAGGGCCTGTTTCACAATCGACAAGTAAGTTCGAAGTAGCTTACTTTGCAGTTCAATTGACATATATTTCATATTACAACTGTCAAATGATCTGCGAAGTAAGCAACTTAGAACTTACTTGTCGATTGTGAAACAGGCCCTTAATATAATACTAGAACACATCAACAATCATTACACCACCAGCCTTTGACATTTGACAAAATAAGCCAAGTACATGCATACTTAAAATTATAAATAGAACACATTACATCGCCAGCCCCTGGTTAAACACATAAGCCACATACCTTCCCTTTGGGTGGATGAATATAATATAAGAAAGAGATGTTGATACTCCATGCAGTGCGGTTTGGTGGGTATTAACGACCGCGAATGCAACCGGGAGCAAATGCAAACCGTAACCTCACTTCTTATAGTTGTGATTTTTTGTAATAATAAAATATTGATACTGCTTCTTCACATGAGTTACCATTTTAATGACTCTTCGATTCAGTCGTCTATGCTGGCCTTGGAGATAAAACATAACTTACAATGTGTCAGCCGTAACTCACCATAGGTGTTTCACATACCAAAGCCAACCCAAACAAACCAAACAACAGCATACCATAAACAGTAGCAATACGGATTAAAATGTTATCATCCCAATGACGCTCTCTTTCATTGTTTCATCGGCCTCACGACGAGCGACGTGCTCCTTTTATCACTTATGATGATGATGATGATGATACATAGGTATACATACATTCATCACTAGTAGACACCTTTCCAGTGGGATGGATGGTATAAAATGGGGATGAATACCATGATGGCGTTTGTCCGATAGGAATGGAAGAGATTTCATTAGAATTCTGCTCCGTCAACACTGAATGTACACCGTGTGGTGATGGCAGAGCAGAATACAATTGTCACCACTACCATCTCTCTCGCAGAAGATAATTATTATGAAAGATATATTTTTCAGCAGTGGAGTTTCCTGAATTCTATCGTTTTCTTATTTCTTTGCATGATACGAGCACGTATTAGCATTGGTTATAGAATTCCGTTCAATTAATTAGAACCATGTAGACTTATAAAGAGTCCTTTACAATATATGCCCAAAAACTCAGTGACCTAGCACTCATATTAGCATAGTAAACACGTTTGTACTGAAAAAGTCGAGTTGCGACCATAGAAAAATATAATTATGTCGTTTGTATGTGTGGGCACGGCGGCGGGCGTGCTGGGACTTTATGATACGCTAGTGATGTACTCGCCATATCGACAATGCTCAAATAAAATAAGCAATAACCACTTAGATTACTGCTGTTTACACAGTCAATTCGAAACTATAAAATCGAAATAGGAATTTTCGATTTGATTTTTGTAATTCAAATTCTACTGCAAATGATCTCAATATTGCAGTAGAAATCACATTTAAGAGAACGCTCTCTTTAACCTTTAATTAGCATGTTAGTGCCATTAATTATTACTTTTATTACAAAGATTAGGAAAAATCATTGTCTTGTTGCGGAAATCGAACCCGCGCGAGAATACGTAGAGGGCCTATTGCCATCAATTGGGCACGACAATCACAGTATATTTTACTAGAGAGGGACTATTTTAAAAGAGAAAAGCTGCCCATTACTCGTCGCTGTTTTACCCCTTAGGCGCCTTGTACGACGCCTGTGGGGGAGATTGGGGGTGGTAACAATTGTATTCTGCTCAGCCGTCCACGGTAGGTTTTATTATTTTCAGATTAATGAATTTTTATTATTAGATTAGCGAATTTAAAGCATCTATAAAAATATCGACACATTTCTCACACTATTAGTTTGGGCGTCGAGTAATTTCTCGCTAGAGGAGCGCCGACATGTCACGGATTTCTTGTTGACATCTTTCTTGTTTATGGACGTGTTAAAATTGTTCTTCAGCTAATTTCTTTTGACAAATTTCCTAATATTTGTTTACTTAAGTAATCAACGTTTTTGTTTGTTGTTCGGTGAATTTTCATTATGACAGGCGAATTGTAACTTACCTTATCTAAAATGCATTACAAATGGTTTTGTCGATTGTCAACCTTAACAAGTATGTAATAAAACACAAAGTCAATTGAGAAAATTTGTCGATATGTTGAGGTGTTGGCTGTACCACTGCTACAACAAGCTTTTTAAACTGATTTGGCATCCGTCTCACTCTCGGTCCCCTCTGTTTTATTCTTTTAAGAATTATACGATTTTAATTTCAACATAATATGAATGTTAGAAAAATTTGTACAAAGACTTTGGTGGTTAGAAAGAGATGTTCAAAAAATTATGGTCCTGATGCGGGAACCGAGCGTCCACTGCAATCCGGGCAGGTGCCTGACCGCTCGGCCAACCAATAAATTCTTTTTCTAACCATCAAAATCTTTGTCTTTTAAAAATATTACCAATTTATAGCTACTGAGTTGCGCAGCTACCCCCTCCCCGATCCACCCTAAAGACGGTAATAGGCTTCTTGGCGTAAAAAATCACCCATAAATTTCTGTTTGAGTCGCGACTATGCGAACGTTGGAAGTTCAGAGGACGTTTTATCTTGCTGCCGCAGGTAAATTAATTCCGAACGAACGTACAGGGTTTGGTTTTTAGGACCTTTTAAAATATTAACACGCAAAAGCAATCTACTCTCATTTGTATGTAGAAAGTAAAATAATCAATAGAATAATAATTCTTCTTTTTTACCGTCTGGTATTTCTGACTCATAGAGTTTATTGAGGTGCTACCTCGTTATCATCATCATCATCGGGCATCATTGATCAACCCACACTTTTATAATTCACATCATCTATTGTTTAGACAAGAAAATGATGTAAATAAATGATATTTCGTTGGATTTAGAATAGAATATTTAATTAGTTAACCTTACATTGTTACATATATGCTGGCCTGGGAGCATACAAATAACGTAGAATAGGCCAGCCCCGAGTCATCCCATGGGTGTCGTAAAAGTCTACTAAGGTAGATTGCCCGGTGTAGACCTAGGAGCACCCAGGGGCACCCGAATGGTGGAGGGCAAACCACCAACAACAGCATACCAGCATACCAAAGAGGGTTGGTGTCAGTCAGGCGGCCGGCTGTAAAACTTAAGCCAAAACCTTGAGCAGTCTGGAGTGGAATGTTGTCATTCCAATCACTATCTCCGTTCATAGGTCTCTCGACATGGTCCGTTTCGTCTCTTTTCTATACATTAATTCATCACTGGCACCTTTATAGTGTGATGGATGTTATAATATTATATATATCAAAAGGGAGTGGATGGCTTGATGACGTCTGACCGATATGAGTAGAAGAGGAAACATACTGCGCCGACTCTATTAATTATCTCTCTTCTATATCGGTTACGTTACGAAACTCGACCTCATCCGATTCGGGTATCTATAAAGCACAATAAGGCTGGAGGTCACCAACACGTAGACAGTCGATTATTAATTAACCGGTTCTTTTTGACATTCAACAGTATTGAAGAAATGTTAAAAATAGACGGTTAACTTTAAATCAAGTGGCCTTAGGTATTCACTAACACATAAACAGACGATTATTAATTAGCCGTCAATTTTTGACATTATTCTGTATGGAAGAATTATCAAAAACTGCCGGTTATATTTAAATCGTTCGATTTATGTGTTGGTTTGCGAACTTGGCCCTAACTGCCGCACTCAGAGACGTCAATTAACTTTAATGAGTATTTAATGTCAAAAATTTTCATTTATCAATCTAGACCATAGACCCGGCAAGAATAGCGACTAGTTTTGAATTGTCATTTTTTGACGTTAAGTACTCATTAACGTTATTTGACGTCTCTGAGTGCGGCAGTAAGAGGCGGTAAGGCGGCAACCAATTATACGCCAAGGACGCAGAGCTAGGAAACGGCAGAGCTGTCGCATCGCCACTCGTCTCCTTTTGAATTGCAAATGGCCCGTCGTATCTGCAGCAACTTGTGACCTTCGCGCGCGGCCGCACGCCACCCCGTGATATCGCGAGCTTTGCTACCATTTTAAATCTAGCCCAGTTCTTCTGCTGTGGTGGATTAAGGGGCGTTTTAGTGGACCCTATTGCATACATACATAAATCACGCCTATATTCCCGAAGGGGTAGGCTGAGTTGAAAACTGGCACCCACGTTTCGCAAATTATGTTAGGTACCATGTAATAGGTGGCGAGTCTATTACCATTTATCGGGCTCAAAAGTCGCGTACATTGCTAGGTGGTATAAGAGGAACGCTGCTGCCCTTAGTGGTGTCAATTGTATTCTACTCTGCCGTCACCACACGGTACATTGGCCTTATTAATAGACACGGCTTAAGTATTGACTAGTTACTCAGTGTTGTGTCTCTTTTCCTCGCATTCAAAACCACGTTTGTGAGACTAGGACAATACGCGGAATAGCTATACCATGTTTATTACTAGTTTATTAATAAGGGGATATGAGATTAACGCTTATAAGGACACATTTCAATCCCCACTGCGACACATTCCTGTCCAATCCACTTTTAAGTGAGACTTAACCTATTAAAGGTCTGTGGTTTAAACATAGTTTCCTTCATAAATTAAACCTTGTAGTTATAAATAATAAAGTTTAAAAACATACATACATACATATTTAATTCACGCCTATATCCCCGAAGGGGTAGGCAGAGGTGAACTAGCACCCACGCTTCGCCAATTATGCTAGGTCCCATGTAATAGGTGGCGAGCCTATTGCCATTTATCGGGCACAAAAACAAGTTTAAAAACAATGAAATAAAATTGATGCAATGCCCTATAATGGCTATAATATAACGTGAAACTATAGATTAATTAAAGAGTTCAGGTTCTATACATTCATGGCTCTATGAGTGTCATTTATTAATTTAACATTCAATATTTTGAAAAAGTTGAAGATACTTAAATTACACATAAAATATTCTACATAAATTACAACGGGATCTACGGTCAAGAAAACAATACAAAACGAACCAAATCTGACCAAAGAATCTGTTTTATGAATATATATGGACACAATTGTCAGCCGTGTGGTGACGGCAGAGCGGAATACAATAAATTGTCACCACCCCCATTTGTCCCGCGGGTGTCGTACAAGGCCAAAGGTAAAGACAGCGATGAGTAATAGGCAGTAGTGCTCCTTAACCACCTAGCAATATACTGCGATTTATGTGCCCGATGCATGGGAATCGGCTCGCCACATGGGACCTAGCTTAATTGGCGAAAAGCGAGTGTTATTTCACCTGTGCCTGCCTTCAGGGATATAGGCGTGATTATGTATGTATGTATGTATTCTTGTTATGTAGTTGTGAAGGGAAACTCGTTGCAACAATCTCAACTCTGAAGAAAGTGACTTACTTAATAAGGCCTTTATTAAAAAAGAAAACTTTTTGTACTAAACTACTCGAATAACTAAGCCCTGTTTTGTTAATTCAGAAGTCTTTAAGGGTAGCTTAAAATGAAATAGAGTAGAAATTTGGTGCAACAAAATTTTGATTACCTACAAATGATTATGCCTTAATATGTGACGGCAGAACAGGGTGCCTACCGCCTAACTCGATTGCTGATGATAGCTATATTGCAATGCACTGCTTACGGCTATAGCAGCCGTCCTGAATTTTTAGGCGGCACGGATTTTGTGCCAAATGCGTACAAAATCATTGGTGATCATTCGTTCAAAGCTATCGCTAATAATTTAGGTACATTTGGTGCGAAATGACAGCATGACGTCATAAACTATAGCTTTTGCTTTAGCAATTGAGTGAGGCGGTAGGCCCCCAGATTACAATAAAGGCCAATAAAACTTACAAATATGGTCAGGAATAGGCAGCTGCGTTTCTATACCACATTCACTTGGCCTTGAGACAAAATGAAAACAATCTTAATATTTTTCTTTATCTACAAAATGCTCTTAAAATCAAGAAGCGTGCATTCTAAAATACGTCATCAATTATAGACAAATAAAACTATTAGCTGCTTTGAAATATTGGTTACACATTTTTATTTTTGTATTGTTAAAAGACTCATCAAGATTGTTTACATTTTGTCTTAAGCCCAAGTGAATGGAGTATAGTACACCGATTGAGTCATTGTTTTTTATACGTCTAATTATGTTTTTGTGTTTTAACCATTATCTAATATAATTTCTAGCGTCATAAAGCCTGAGGGTGAGAAAAATTTATTTATTGAATGGCAAAACATATTGCATGCCTTTTTTTCACAGCAGATATCACGCCTTTCCACTTCCGACGGTCCTTACATGCTTCTTTCGCCGTCTGTGTCGGGTACTCTTGGCCTGGCCCTTTATTTAATATACTTTCAATTTGATTATGGAAGATCCGCCGAGGCCTTCCCTGCCGTCTGCCCAATTCACTTTCGACATACAAATCCTCTTTGTCACTTTCCTTTCACTCATCCTTTCTACGTGACCAAACCACGTTCAGATTTTGCTGAAAGAATTTTTTTTAAATGGCAAGAAGACTAATTGTTTTGACAAGCGGCTTGGTCAAATGCTCAGATCGCTCAGATCGATGGGTATTGGCCAAGAGGTCCCGGGTTCAAATCCTGGTAGGGGCAAATTTTGTAATGAACACAAATATTTGTTCCTGAGCCGTGGTTGTGTATATGTAAAATTCCGCCTACTATTTTGTTTGTCTAGCGCCCGAATACAGAAACGCTTCTTAACTGCCGCACTCAGAGACGTCAAATAACGATAATGAGTACTTAATGTCAAAAAATAACAATTCTAAACTAGTCTCTATTCTTGCCGGGTCTATGGTCTAGATTTAATTGAAATTTTTTGACATTAGGTACTCATTAAAGTTATTTGACGTCTCTGAGTGCGGCAGTTAAAGCATATAAAAAAATCCAGATTTTTTGTCAGTAAGGTCACAGTAGCAAGTTCCGTTTACACGTCAATAAATATCGCGATATTTATTGACTGTCTAATCCTTGCCTAAGAAAAATTGCTTACCACAACAATAACGTTTAAAAGCTTGCCAGGAATTCGACTTTGAACCACGTCAAGTCACACAGAACTCACAATTCTCCTCTAGCCTCTGCGTTCCGTTTAACTTTAACAAAGTAATAGGGGTTAAAGTATGAAATTGCATATGGTAACTACCAATAAATCTTTAACAAAAAGATCGTCCTAAGTACCACTTATATTCACGGACACGGACACCAGTCCGTCTCCGTTATAAAAAAAAATTCTCCAGGTATCCTAAGTATCCTATAGCCTAATGTTGTCTAAATATACCCACAAAATAATATAAAATTTAGATTTGTGGTTCCTTAAAAAATCGCAAATATGTTTGTATGGAAAAACGAATTTTCTCTAAATTCTCCATACAAAACGGCAATTCGATACTTAAACCTAATATATCTGCATTATACTCCTGGCACCGGTAGCGGAAATATTATGAAGTTGCCATATGCAGTAAAGTATCGTTGCCAAATCTAAGCTTGCTCGTGGCATCCAATTCCAAGGTTTATTCAAAGATAAAATTTCTAATCAAGAAGGTTGCATACTTTAATCTTGCGCCTTGGTGATTCACGAAACTTTATTATCACGGAACTCAATTCATATTACATACAGTCGGGGACAGAAAATCATAATTGCATGCACACATTTAGGTTACAAGTTTTAAGTGTCTATTTCATAATAATTTTATTGACAATGACAATATTCGAAAACCTCTGTTATTATTCTCTTTGTGATTCTCGGTTTGTCATTTTGCATGATAACTTTTAAAAGGTAATAAGTAACTTGACTTTCGCCAATAAAGTTAGGACTCGTGGAATAAATAGGTGGCGAGCATATTGCCATCTATCAGGCATATAAAATCGCAGTATATTTCTAGGTGGTATAAGAGGAATGCTGCTGCCCATTACTTATGGACAGCAGCATTGCATGGTGGCTTTACCCGTACGACACCCACGCGAGAGATGGGGGCGGTGACAATTGTATTCCGCTCTGCCGTCACCACACGGCTATTACACATGACTATTCATATTGAATTTGGTAAATTTGGTAATGCATTCGAATCTAGGCACTGATGATATCGTTTCTGTTGTAATAAATAGATCAAGACGTAACTAGACAGTTAGGTATCCGTGAGTTTTCTGTTCTAATGTCGAACATTATAGGCGATTTGGATGATGACGATACTAATGATCTATAATCTTTCGCTAAGATACTTCTGGACCTCACTTCTAGCGCATATTGCTTTGGAGAATTACCATATTGTATATTATCTTATTTATGGATCCTATAAAAATTAAACCCTGTACTTTCGACACAAACAATACACATATTGAGATTTAATGCAAGGAAATTTTAAGAATTAATGATAGTTTTTAATGTTTGTCTTCGTTAGTAATGGCATGTTGGCTTCGTCATCATCACCAGACCTTTTACTTTAAGGCGCCACTGCCGGGGCAAGGGCCTTCCTGAATGGGCCATAACCCACCACGCTGGCCCAGTGCGGGTTGGTGGGCATTAACGACTGCAGATGCATCCGGGACTAAAGGCTTAACGTGCCTTCCGAAGCACGGAACTCGAGATAATACATTTTTGGTCACTTATCAAATGACCGGCCTTGGCGACTTGCTTAGTTTACGCAATCGCAGGCCAAGCGCGCTATAATATACCACTGCGCTAGAGCTCCTTTTGTCCATAGACTGCATGGCATGTACCATATCGATTAGATAAAATAAAAATTCAATATTGCGTTCTTTACAAAGATTTTGGGGTTAGAAAAAGAATTTCGAAAAATTATGATCTTGAGGCGGGAATCGTATTGCGTTCTTTCCTTGAGGAACCAATCTATAAGGTCGACAAGAAATCAGATAATTATGATTATTTGATTCTTATTACAATATCATAGAAATGTTGGACAGATGATTTAAAGATAAAAAGGTCAGATTCAGATTACTTGCATTTGTTTGTAAATCCGACAAATACACACGTTAAATCTTTATATCTCGAGAATCTACTATAAAATGATTAAGTAGTACCTAAGTTTATCTTATGAGACATATACATACCGATAAACTATAACAAACTATACTTATAGCAATACCGATAAAATTACTGACTATGATATAATATAATTATCTTAGCAATTTTTATACTTCGGCCGTCCTAATTACATTAATAATTATAGAGGTATATAAGTATTCTAGGATATAAAACGAAGAACAGTGTCTTAAACAGTATCTGTGAATGGAATAAGTACAACATTAAGTATCAGAAACATGTAAGACTTACGAAAAACAACAACGGAGAAAGCCAACTCATAAAGTCCATTAATTTTCTGGAGTGCGCAAATATTTGACTTGGTCCAGCTCCGGTATTTGATCGTTTGTATTGACAGAAGCAAATCAAACAACCGGATATTCGATATTACAACGAAATAACAGTGATTTTAATTTCCTCTGCAAAGATTGTGTTCAGTTCTTTCTCGGTATTGCATCGGTGTTTGCTTTGAACATTAAAACAACTTTATTTGTGATTGGGTTATTTAGTTAGCTAGTATTTGATTTTTAAATGAATATCATAAAATATAAATGTTAGAAAATAATCGCCTTAAAATATTTTTTCGAAAAATAGTCTTTGCAATACTATTTTTTAAGAATATATTTGTATACTTGAATATATTTGTATACTTATTCTAAAAAATAATATATAGTAAAAGTATATATATAGACGTGTGGTGACGGCAGAGTAGAATACAATTGCCAGATTGTCACCACCCCAAATCTATGGAAAAACATGAATGGGCAGCAGCGTTCCACTCATACCACCTAGCAATGTACTGCGACTTTGTACGCGATAAATGGCAATAGGCTCGCTACACATGGGACCTAACATAATAATTGGCGAAACGTGGGTGCTGATTCACTTCTGTCTACCCCTTCGGGGATATAGTCGTGATTTATTTATGTATGTATGTGTATTTTATATAGCTCATGATATGATGCAAATGCGCTTAGTCTGTTCCTCGGTAATTTAGAATTTCGACTGACAGGTACTTTTTTGGGTGGTTTTAAAATGATTAATATTCATTTACTTTATGAATAAGCGCAAAAAATAGTTTGATAATTATTACATACATACATACATAAATCACGCCTATATCCCTAAGGGGTAGGCAGAGGTGAATTAACACCCACTTATCGCCAATTTAGCTAGGTCCCATGTAATAGGTGGCGAGCCTACTGCCATTTATCGGGCACATCAATCGCAGTATATTGCTAGATGGTACAAGAGGAATGTTTTCTGTCTTTACCCTTAGTCGCCTTGTACGACACCCACGGGAGTGATGGGGGTGGTGACAATTGTATTCTACTCTGCCGTCACCACACGGTAAATACGGTTTGATAATTATTAGTGAATCAAAATACATCCCAAATGCTTTTGCAGAAATTTCTGAGTGATTTGTAAGCCATGAGGAGTAACAAATAGATCAATGGCACAGTTAGCCTGTTGAGTGCGTAAATCGGGCCGACAATGCTACCCGGAGGCACTCCCATTTGTCGAACGAACAATGCCTCAGCGCTAGCGTTTTGTTTAAGTTTTATATGAGCTTCCACTTTCAATAGAAAACTTTACTGCAGTGTTAAATTGCATTTAATTGTTCGTGTAGCGTAAATTGATCAAGATGGCCTTATGAATGTAATAAATTATTCTCTTTATGATTTGCTTACTTTTTTTTTGATACAGTATTATTACGAACAATGAGCTGAGTATTACTGAACTTAGCTTACTTATTATAAAGAAACGATACGATAATTAATTGTGATTTTTTTCGCGAGAAAGATTATTTTAGCTGTCAGTGTGAATGACATTAGTATAATAATGTTTACATACATACATACATAAATCACGCCTATATCCCCGAAGAGGTAGGCAGAGGTGAAATAATGTTTAATAATGTTTAATTTTAATAAATATTTTTATACTTAAATTATAAAGGTGAAGAGTTTGTTTATATGGTTAAACGCGCTAATCTCAAGAACTGCCGACTCAAATTGAAAAATTATTTTTGTGTTGGATAGTTCGACATTAACGCAAGCCGCGGGCGTCCACTAGTTTTCTTTAAGATGATAGGTGTTATTAGGCATTTGCTCTTAGTTATAACATAAACATTGACACCCACAAGGATTATAAATGAATAATAAAGCACATACAATGACGAGAAATACTTTAAACATTGGAAACACGTGTGTTACGGTCAAAGGTTTCCAAGGGAGGAAACTTAAAGCATCTATCTGTAAAGCAATTGGACATGGAGAGAGAAATAAGAGAATCGATTTACTTTGTATTGTTAATAGACTGCCTAATTTAGGTTGTCCAGAACAGATATAGAGAAGGGGCCCCAAAACGGACATGCCTGAAGCGCGGGTACTCTGGTGAATATCCTTACAGCCAAAGCGACCGATGGGAATTTCAATTTACACATGACGTCCTCTCAAGGATGTGTATATTGAAATTCTCTTTTATTAATTGTTAATAAGGCTGATCGAAATATATTCGTTTTAAAACGAATGTTTCACATATGACCTCTTTTAGGCCTGGTTTAGTTTAGTACCTACCTGGTTTAGGCAGCACACTCGTTTTTGGCCGCCTTCCCCTATATCTATTCTAGACAGCTTAAATCGGGCATAAGATAGTCTATTAATAAAAAAAAATGAATCGATTCTCTTATAGGTATCTCTATCCAAGTCCAACTGTTTTACAAAGCTTATTTAAGTTTCCCCTACGTTAAAAAAAAAACTATTGTTGTAGTGTGTCTATTGACCAAACTATATCTTGGCATTTAACAAATCTTCTACAACATAAAAACTCAGCATTTGCATTTTTTTTTCTAAGTTTCATACTTATTCTGTTACGATCTGTTTTATTTATTTTGACACAGTTAGAAGCAAATATTTTTCTATAATGATTAACCCTTTTATCACTATTATCTCGTTATCAGTTCCTGTGTACAGATATCTCGTATCTAGTTTCTAAGATATTTCACTCTTTAGTATAAATTAGTAAATAAATAGCTTTATTTATTAACTAGTTGTCAATAATGTGTTGTATGATTTTCCATATAAATGTTTATCGTACCCATCAATCACAATTTACGACATTCCGATGAGATAGATCTGATATTGTGGATATATTTTTGCGTCTCGCAATAATTTGTAATCGAAACTGCACCCTTAGTATATGTATACCAATTTCCATTATTTCATGATTTTCCATTAATTGTTTTTGTTACATTATTTCCAATGTCGAAAGTCAAATATATTATTATATTATTTCAGAGAAAAAGAAATCAGACAAAGTTCAATAAATTATTAAGCATTTCAGGAAGACTGTGTTTTTTCTCATCTAACATTTATAATAATATTTAAAAATTTATATACTTTTTCTTCTTCTTATCCATGTCCTCTTCCATTCATACCGGTCAGACGTCATAAAGCCATCTACTCCCTTTTGATTCATATCATCCATCAGTCCGTAAAGGTGCCAGTGATGAATGAACTATAATATAGAAAAGAGACAGAATGGACAGAACGATGAACGGAGAGAGTGATTGAGATGACAACATTTTAACAATAACAGCTAGGTTTTGGATAAGGTTTTACAGCCCGTCGCCTGCCTAACACCAACCTCTTTCTCTCTCTCAACTCTCTTTGGGTAAGCTGTTGTTGGTGGTATTCCCTCCACCATTCGGCTGCCCCAAGGTGCTTATTGATTTACACCGGGCTTTTACGACACTCATGGGATGAGGCGGGGCTGGCACATTCTAGGTTATTTATTCGATCCTATGGAAGACAAAAAATAATAATAATACAAAATAATTTATAATAATACAAAATAATTCATTTAAAAATAAATAAAATACAGCATTAAATTAAAAGTAAGTACTTTATTTCTTGTAAAATACAACAGTCATAAAGTGCAGTAAGAATGTCACAGGTACTTTTAAAAATGTGAGTTTATGCCAAAGTATTTAAGTACTCGTACATTTTCCTAATTTAAAATTTAAGTAGCTCTTGATACGCACATCTTATATCTGGGAATTTCATACCTGGCATCTTATACCTATTTAAAAAATCTCGTTAGTTTTTGTAACAAATGTAGTTTATTTATAGCATTTCCTTTTGAAATCTCCACTATCTGCCGGTGCCAGATGTATGTGTGTCTAAACTTCATTTGTTATCAAACATAATTTATCATTTCTTCGAGTAATAGATGGTCGATTTACAGAATTTATTTTGTTTCACGTTCCGCCAGCTTTTCTAAAGTAACGTATCCTGAAGTGCTGTCCGCAAACGCCATTGTGCTTTTGATGAATTGTTATCTGTTTCTAGTCCGAAATTTATTGAGCTCTGGCGAGATCTAATTTGTCATCGTCTACAGCGGCGTCTCAAAAGATTATTTGATGACACTTTTACAATCTTACGTTTCAATGCTCGTTGGTTATTATGATAAAGTTGTCAGGCCTTGGTTCTGACACTTCTTGATATTAATACTAAGGTTAGTATAACACAGCAATTCTTATTACTTGTTAGTTCAAACTTGACGTTGTTAAATACGAAAGATATCATAGCTCTTGCTTTCTCGGTCTACAAATAGGCTGCCGTATCATCAGCAAAAGGAAAATCTTCCTCCCAGTCGGGTGTCCACTTGAGGACCGCAATCCTCCTGTACTTCGTGGGATCTTGATTATATGTAGAATGCTATCAGAAACTTTGTAATTGTGATTTAGGCCTTGCTTATCTTGGTCTACCTTGTCAGCATAGTCCTAAGGTCTGGTTCTGATTAGGTCCATTGCTATTGTCAGCTGTCGCACTTTTCCCCGATCAACAATTTTTAGGTAAACATCAGCCCATTCAATATTCAAAAAGTTTAATTTTTTATAAAAGAGGATTATACTGTTGACGGTAAAAAAAACATCACGAAACCCACCCACGCCCGCGTAACGCTGATCCCAACGCATTCAATACCAAAGTTTATATTAAGCGTGTCAGAACCCTACGCCTCATCGTCATACGTTTAATATTTAAATATTGAAAATTAAGAATCCTTATGTAAAAAGCTTTCTGTGGATAAAATCCTTACCGTTTACATTTCCAGGTGGTGATTGAGGGAGTGGGAGAAGCAGCGGTATGCGCGTGCTGTTGGCGGCGCTCACGGCGCTAGCGGCGCGCGCGCTTGCCGGGCCACACGAGCACCGCGCACGGCATCACGCACCCGAGCATCCCCTGCACTTTCCCGCACCGGTGCAGCCCCCGCAGCCACAGCCCTACCGCGGCCACGGGGAGGCCGTCCGATATAATCCCGAATTAGACACCATCCTTCCACGCCTTGAGGACCACGAGACTTCCTCCAAGCGAGCTAAGTTCGAGGACGCTGAAACATCCTCTAAGCGCGCCAAGTATGATGACCGCTTTTATTCTAATCACGAACGAGCCGAAGACAACGAGTTCATGGCAGATGATCCCCAGCTGGGTCCAGAAGATGAGGACCCGCTTGTGATCCGCACAAGGAAAGGCAGGGTCCGAGGCATCACCTTAACTGCCGCGACGGGCAAGAAAGTCGACGCCTGGTTCGGTATTCCCTACGCCCAGAAACCGATAGGGGATTTGAGGTTCCGGCATCCGAGACCAGTAGAGAGCTGGGGCGATGAGATATTAAATGCGACAACACTGCCACACTCATGCGTCCAAATTATCGATACAGTGTTTGGAGATTTTCCTGGAGCAATGATGTGGAATCCGAATACGGATATGCAGGAAGACTGCTTATATATAAATATAGTTACACCAAGACCAAGACCTAAAAACGCTGCCGTCATGTTGTGGGTTTTCGGTGGAGGTTTTTATTCAGGCACTGCTACTTTAGATGTGTATGATCCAAAAATTCTCGTTTCTGAAGAGAAGATAATCTATGTGTCCATGCAATATCGCGTTGCTTCCTTGGGATTTCTTTTCTTTGATACTCCTGATGTACCTGGAAATGCTGGTTTATTCGACCAATTGATGGCATTACAATGGGTCAAAGACAATATAGCCTATTTTGGTGGGAATCCCCAGAATATTACGTTATTCGGTGAATCAGCTGGAGCGGTATCAGTGTCGCTGCATTTACTATCTCCTCTTTCTCGAAATTTGTTTTCTCAAGCGATCATGCAATCGGGAGCAGCAACAGCACCCTGGGCTATAATTTCTCGAGAGGAAAGTATATTACGAGGTACACGTCTGGCGGAAGCTGTTCACTGCCCACATTCCACGAAAGATATGGGCCCCATGATTGAATGCCTGAGAAAGAAAAGTGCTGACGAGTTAGTTAATAATGAGTGGGGCACTTTAGGTATATGCGAGTTTCCGTTTGTTCCCATTATCGACGGTTCATTTTTAGACGAGATGCCAATAAGATCTTTGGCACACCAGAATTTCAAGAAAACGAACATTTTGATGGGGTCAAATACTGAAGAAGGCTATTATTTCATACTGTATTATCTTACAGAACTGTTCCCGAAAGAGGAAAATGTTGGAATATCCAGGGAACAATATCTGCAAGCAGTACGAGAATTAAACCCATACGTGAGTGATGTCGGAAGGCAAGCTATCGTATTTGAATATACAGACTGGCTCAATGTTGATGATCCCATTAAGAATCGAAACGCATTAGATAAGATGGTTGGCGATTACCATTTTACATGTGGAGTTAATGAATTTGCTCATCGGTATGCGGAGACGGGTAATAATGTTTACACCTATTACTACAAACACCGTAGCAAGAATAACCCGTGGCCGTCGTGGACAGGAGTGATGCATGCTGATGAAATAAACTATGTATTTGGTGAACCACTCAATCCGGGGAAAAACTATTCACCCGAGGAAGTCGAATTTAGCAAGCGCTTGATGAGATACTGGTCCAATTTTGCCCGATCAGGGTACGTATATACTGTATATTACTTTTGAAACGAAATTTTAAATTGAAGCATAGTCAAGTAACCGGGCCATCGTGACTAAAAGAATATTTACCACTTAACAACTTAATTTATAATTTTAAAAATAAAGTAAATGCCAGTTTGTTAAGCGGACCAAAGGCTCTTTATTTAAATGTAATCATGAGAGATTATTACCAGGCGACCAAGGGTTAAGACAACGATGATAAATGGGCAGCAGCGTTTCTCTTAATACCACCACCTAGAAATATACTGCAAATTACGTGCCCTGTAGATAGCAATAGGCTTACCACATTACATGGGACCTAACGTGGGTGTTAATACTTCGGGGATAAATAGACGAGACCTTATGTCGATATATCTGTGGGCGAGCCTTATGTCTGATATTGAAAGTTTGAAAAACCGTGGACGCGGGTTCTGCACCCGCATCAGGACTATAATTTTTCGAACTTTTTCTAACCACAATATTCTTACTACTAATTTTTATAATATTTTTAAAATGTTCAAATTAAAATCAAAATAGTAATTGTATAGACTACTTAAATAGTAATTGTATAACTTCTTCTAAGGTAGTGTTGCTGGTGATTTATTTTTCTTCTGAATATTGATTTTCCTACTGTAATTGTAATAATAATACTCTTTATTGCACATAAACACACATAATAAACTTGTCACATACAATATTTTGTTAGTGCGAACTTATCTCTATAAGAGATCTCTTCCAGTCAACCCATAACGTGTGTTTTATTGATCAAAATCACTAGTTAATATAGAACCTGACATTTTTACAAGATAGTGACGTCACATTTTAAATTGCATTATTCAAAACATGTTTTTTTTTATCAAAATCGAAAGTTTTCACAAAATTGTATTTTATTTTGGGTAAAGTGGACACGTCAAAACAACATGGTGTAGTTTTTCAAAACTAGCCATCATGCCTATTGTTTTTGTTTCTTCCAGTAACCCGTCCCAGAACCCCAACGGGGACATGACCAAGGTGCACTGGCCGGTGCATACGGCATTCGGACGGGAGTACCTCTCACTGGCGGTAAACTCCAGCTCGGCGGGCCACGGTCTGAGGGTGAAGCAGTGCGCCTTCTGGCAGAAGTATTTGCCGCAACTGATGACTGCCACAAGTAAGTCCGTTATACCTATTAATATTTTTATTTTTAACTAGCTCACCCGGTATAGGTTGTTATGCCGTATGATTTATCCTGCTTAATATTAATAAAGCAGGACTTGTGTTGGTCCTTCTATCCTCGTCAGACAGCTAAAAATAACGTAGAATGTGCCAGCCCCGTCTCACCCCAGGGTTGTGATAAAAGTAGACTATGGGACATAGACCAATAAGCACCTTGGGGCATCCAAATTGTGAAGAGTAAACCATGAATAATAAATAGCATACCTAAAGAGGGTTGGTGTCAGGCCGGCTCTAAGACATAAGTCAAAACCTTTTATTCATCGGTCTGACATGGACCTTTTCATTACTTTTCTATACATTCTTCCGTCACTAGCACTTTTCCGGCGTGAGGGATTATAAAAATCATTAGGTAGTGGATGGGTTAATGACGTCTATGTACCAGATACCTATGAAAGTAAGGGGAAACCTATTATGCCGACCTCAGCTAAACTGGGAACATGGAAGGAAGATGATGATGATGAAAGCAGGTCTTGTGCATGCAGATTTTGTTTGAAAATAACATGAGATCGGGAAAAAAATTTACATTCTCACATATTATTTGGAGAATGTG
This sequence comes from Cataclysta lemnata, assembly GCA_963931975.1. Lineage (NCBI taxonomy): Eukaryota > Metazoa > Arthropoda > Insecta > Lepidoptera > Crambidae > Cataclysta > Cataclysta lemnata. The sequence goes on from OZ008342.1 coordinate 13,721,695, forward strand.
AAATTGTAAAATTTTCAATTTTTCTAAAATGTATAAAAAAAGAAAGCATTTAATGAGAAGAATCTCATAGCATTGTATTAAACGTGTGGGTGCTGGGTCAAGGGTGACAGAGGGAAGCTAGAAGCAGCACTTGGAACTTTCTGACCCAAGTGTAGGTTACGAGAACCCTTCACAACATGTTAACAGTCATCTTCGTTACCCCGACTACTGTCTCAGCCCAGTCACCTAACATATTTAAGCATTCAATAAGACGAAAACTCTGAGCATTCCATGGAGTCTCCGTGCAGGTTCCATGTCCAAAGTGTGGTAGAGAGGAAAGCTAAGAGCAGCACTTGTGACTTTGGTTTAGGTTTACGGGGCCCCTTCACAACAAACATCTTCATTCAGCCAAACCATTCATCATTCAGCCGAGAGACGCCCACTGTTGGGTATAGGCCTCCCCCGCTATTCGAGGACCTTTCCGCCCCAATGGCCCTCAGTCCTCCTCGCAATGTGCCATGCCCACTGCCACTGTCGGTGACCTTAGTTCTAGTATCTCATTATTTCTGATATGACCACGCAGGGACCAATTCAAACCATTTAAAACCATTCAACCATTGACCCTGTGATTATTTCTGTATTTCAGGCAAACCAGATCCACCAAGGAACTGCACAAGTGCCGCAGATTCACTCCACATGTCGCTGGGACTCGCCAGCTTCGGCCTCGCCACCACGCTCGGTTTCCTTCAAACCGCTTTGTTCAAATATATTATATGAAAGCTATACATATATATTAGCGAGCCATTTTAACGTTACTCAGTTCTGCATTTCATAGTTCCAAACGACTGCAAGTCTTACAAGATGTGTAGTGTAAATGGAACGAGTAAGTTATCTTCAAAAAGAATTTACATGGATTACCTTATACTGTCTTTCATTAAATTGTCTATGAACTTAAAACTGCGAAGTATTCTCTGAAGATATTCATGCTGGTTCTTTTTTAAACTGTGCACAACATTCAATATTGTTCAATTATACTTACTTATGTATATTTTGCCGTCTTATGAATCTCTGGGATATTTTATTAATGACTTATTTTTGTATGTACAAATTTAGAACATATATATTTTAAATTTAAGCCACCTAAAGTGTTATATTGCGCTTCAAGACCCGATATGACAGTTTCAATTCGAGTACATAAGTTTCTTTAGTGGCTACTGCCATATCGGTCTCAAGTCCATTAAGTAATTGTCTAAAGACGTCGCTGTTAAGTTCTATAATTGTAATATAAGGAATGTAAAATTATTGTTTATTAATGAATGTTATAATATATTATAATAAAAGGAGTGATGTCTCCAACAACATATCACTTGTTTATAACAAATTATAGAATTATGTAGACGTAATTTTGTCATAGGATATAAGGCTCTACATATCTTTCGGACGTAGGTGAGGTTGGTATTGTGAAATGGAGTTGTAGATTTGCGATCCAGTAGAAAACACCAGCAAACATGTACCATTACGAAAAAAATTATAATTAATTTGAGCAATGCCTCCATGCTCTTGGTACCTGGATCTTAAATAAGCGTGGCGGTGTGCTGTAAATTTTGTCTTCGTAAACTATTTGGAGGAGCAACTTTTTTCATGTGAGCAAGGGATCCAGGAAGACGTAGAAAAGAATAAAAGTTAGCTTTAACGCCTCTATTGCAATACATATCACGCAAGGCATAGAGATGTTTAAGTTCATTCTAGCCTTAGTATAAGTTAAGAGGGTAAAGCTAGATCATTTCACAACTCTGTAGCGGACCAATATTAGAAAGTTGTACGTGTATTAAATGGTTCGTGTGAAGAGGATTTGAAAGAAATAATGAATGCTATAGAATTTTAAAGAAACTTGGGTAACAGATGACATTAATGTGTCATGGGAAATTAAACTTGAAAAAAGATTCTATATTAACCTTTAATCTCATATATATTATATATACAGTCAATGGCGTGGATGATGTACAGTTTTTAGTATACTGAAAATGTTAGAACATACAAATTAGTACCTTATTGTTTAGGGTTGATACATCTAGTTTAGAGAGCGTAGTGCCCAGAGGTTCAGCTTTCGAATATTGGTAAAAACAATTGAATAGATGAATCTTTACAATTCAAGAAATAAGATAAAAAATTACTTGTACAATATTGTAAGTTTAATAAATAATCTTGCGACAGCTAATTCATAACTCACTGAATATTTCGTTGTATATAATGAATGGGTGTTAGTTGATTTAGACTGTTTGTGTAAGCCCTTTATTTCATATCTTTTTCAAGGGCAATTTGGGCGGCTACTTGGTAATATTAATCTATAATAACATGTTGTGAAAGACGATACCTTATGAGATCATAGTAAATGCTAACTTTTCTGTAGTAGGTATTCGTGCTTTGATTTGAGTTTAGTTGGGCATTTCGCCGTTTTGTACCAACGTACTGTTTCATTCGCTGATATATTAGTGTAATAATATAGTGTCAATATTCACTATGTTCTAGTTCACGTTTGATGTCTGAACTACGCTTATGTTAACCTGCGTAAATGAACCTAATAGAGTGCCTCTTGTTCACTTTTATATATTAAAATTGATAAAACACTATAACATAGGTAATCTAGTAGATGTAGTGACGCGTTACTTCTTATTGACGTATATGCACTGTTTACTTTTTTATATTATGTGATAACGAAAGGCCAATGAACAAAGGGTAGTGCCAAAGGAGTTGGGGTAAAATGTTGATTCTGAACCAACAATTACTCGATAGACATTTGTATTTGACTACGTTTTCTACTGAGACTTTTTGTAATCGTGTAGACTGTTCGGAATTGTGACGTTAGCTTTAAAAGTTCTTTTCATATTTATTGTATTTAATACCAATTCGTGATTCCATAAAGAAATCGCGCCAAATACAAAGGTGGTCGGGTGTTTGTGTGCACGGGTAAGTTTTGTCCAAGATACGGATGTTAAATTCCTATTGCCAGTAAGTACTTTCCACTAATTATATGACAAAGCCTTACATTGCATCTTTGAATATTGAGTATTAATTTGTACTTCAATGTTTTCGAACTGAAAGATTACAATAAACGCGTTGTATAATTTTGGGAAATTCTGCATTTATTTCGGAAAGTGTCCTTATTATATCTTAATTTATTGTTTTCTCTTGTCATTGTTTTTTTCTATAATGACTTTTATTATTTATTCGATATTTCATCTATGACGTTTGCTAAAGATGCATTTGAACTATTGAATTAAAATCGTCGTTTATAATTACTCATTTTATTTTGATTTATAAACATACTGCCGTATCAGTATTTTCTGACGTTTATTAAGCTTTACCTCATTATTTTATGCAAATCTATTGATTTAATAAGATATAGTGTGCAATATTTATGTTTTAGCTCTGTTAAGTTTGACATAATATAATTTAAGAAGGCAGTTGTATTAACTGTAATATAAGGTAATTTATTGTGAAATTTCTTGAAAGCGGTGTATATTTAAATAACTAATGTGGTTAATCTTTTCCATACACAGTACATTTCATTTCAATAACTAGTTACGTTTCATTTCAAATATTTGAATAGTTTCGGCCTGTAATATATAACCAGACTCAACAATATTAAAGCTGTAATCAAACAATGTTCAATAAGGCACATATTGACTATCATTACTAGTCAAGGTTTCGAAAATTAGGAGTTCAACGAGATGACATATATGAGCATATTGAAAGTCTACTCTAGAGGACTAGAGGATCGACTAATATGCCTTATCCAGACCAATAACAAATTTGTTCTTATTTCAATTTATTACTATAAAAAACCCGTATGACTCCTTTCTAGCTTAGCGCACAGTTACTTTACATTACATTGCGCAAGCTGAACACAATCAAATCTGACTAAGTACTAAATTACTTTTTTATGATCATCGAGCGACACTATTACCTAAAAGACTTCCAGCTTGAAAGGCCAGGTACTACATGTCAAATAATAAAATCCTATTGTGTCTTATTGTAACATACAGGAGACGTATTTCAATGACTTTTACTATAGCGCCAAATATTAGGATACGTTTCTTTTTAAATACTTAACAGCTAATGGAGCTGCCTTATCACCATTTTGACCTTTAGAATTTGTGTTCCTTTGAATGTTGGTTGTAATAATTGTCTTCATTAATTTTATTTGTAATAAAATTAGTGAGTATTTCAAATTGAATGCAGTAAGGTGTCAAAATTTCGTCTATCAACTGCCTAATACGAGAAATTGTTTAACATACACTGATACTTTTCTTAGATTCCGCTTGGCTAAAAAGTATGATGAAAGTCAATGTAACACGAATGGCCTAGCAAGCGATAGAGAGCACTAAGTGAGGCCTATAAGCATTGCTTTACTATTGTTTTAATCAAGTTGTCTTTTTAAATTTTAATAGTCATGTTTGGAGTAAGTTTATCGATATTAGTGCTATGATTGCATTATTGAATGTTTGCAACATTTGTGTTTCATTAAAAATAAACGCTTGTTTATAAGATGTGTTTTATTGAGGTTTCTTTCTAAGAATACCTGGAACTAAATTATGTCTGTGAATGTGTTCTCGAATGCCGTGGTGACGGCAGAGAGTCCAATCAATCTGCGGCGTCTTTGTTATTCCACTCCTTGTTCAACTAGATTTAAGTGGCCGACAGATGAAACCCCCCCCATTTACAGGGGATCTAGCATAGTTGGCGAAATGCGGATTTTAATACACTCTCTGACTACACCTTCGGGGATAAATAAGTATATTTATTTGTAATAATATGAAAGGAGATGTTCCAAAACGTATAGGAGTCTGGCCCATATTATTGGTACAGTTATTCAAAATGCAGGCAATAATTGGTAAAACAGTTTTTAAGTGTTCAATTCCTTTTTTAAGCTCTGTTTTTTGGCTTATTGCACAATTATGTTTAGGCTTTTAGTGCAACACAACAGCCTAGCCTTCCGTCATGGCGGAAGGAAGAAGTAATTTAATAACATTGACGTAGGTACCTACGTATTTTATTTGACATTAGATGGGCACCTACATAGAGATTTTAATGGTTTTAAAAGTTTTTATTTATATATATTTGCAATTTTCTCAGAATCATTCATTTTTTCAAAATTTTTTGAGATAGTGTACAAATACATGGGCCATTTTGGAACATTTCCTTTATCAAAGAATGTGTACTACATGAAAATTTCTATTAAAATACAAAATAAATGCCTTGTGGGGATGACAGAGCAGAATACAATGGTCACCACCACCAATCTGAAGAGTTAAGATAGCGATGAGTAATGGACAGCAGCGTTTCTCTTATATCACCTAGCATTATAGGACGATTGGCGTGCCCGTTAGATTGCAATAGGCTCGCCACCTATTAAAATTGTGATAAATGATAAAAGTATGTAAAAATTAAATAGACTAATGAAACTGATATATCTACATTAAATAATATATGTAGTGATTTTTTTCCAAACCCAGCATTTTATCTAAATTAAAAACTACGGGAAAAAAATAAACTTGATCGTTAATTTTTACGCAAGTATTTGTTTAGGACAAAGGGTTAATTAATCTCCGGGATTTACTTTCTACTTTTAAGGAATGTTGGATGATAATATTGAACTTTTTAAGAACCGTCTAATAAATCAGTTCGTACTTATTCTTACGCCACTTGAGCCAGAGGAGTTTTGATTCTTTTAATCAGTATTTCTCAACTTAAGACGCAAACTTAATTGAATATTATTATATATAGTCATCCGTGACCATGGCGCATGTAACTGTGCCGAAATATCGGAATCATAACAAAATCTAGGTACGTGGTATAAATCCCGTTTATTCACAATTTAAATATGAAAGTGACCACGTAAGCTTAAAACAATATATTATATTATTAATTCATAGTTTATTTGTTGAATTGACTAAATTAATTTTTGTGCAACATTTCATTATTTGTTTATTTAGTTAGGTATGCGTTTTTATTATTATTTATGTGAGTTAAATATTTTTAATTTGATGTAAGTATCCTATTAGAGATGATGACACTAACAAAGAATCACTGATTCCTCCTCATAATAATAATTTAGGATAAGGAGATTCGTTAATAGTCACCTGTTATCAGATTATACTTGTGATTGATATTTATTTTATAAAAATAAAAGTACAAAACTTAGCAATACGCCATATTGCTAAAACGCCGCGTGACGTCATTATTTAGTTATCTCCATTGTGACATTTCATTTGCCAATCAAATTCACTAGTTCAATAAAGAAACTGGCCTTTTACGGAATAGTGACGTCACACAGACGCCATTGCTATTTTGGCGGAAATTTTAAATTGCGTTATTCAAAACATGTTTTTTGTCTATCAAAATCGAAAGTTTTTACAAAAATATAATTTATTTTGGGCAAAGTAGACACGTAAGAAAAACATGGTGTAGTTTTTCAAAATTAGTCATCATGCCTATTGTATGGTAATTTTGTGATTTGCATTTTATTGTTGTTTTTAAATATGAGTTTTGTTTATAAACCTTTTAGTTAATTTTTGTCCTTATCGACCAGCTACCGATTGGTGTTTATGTGATGGCTAGATCGTAGAATTGATCACTTCATGATGTGGCCGACCATTTCATGAAATGGTCTGCTATAACTGACCATAACATGATAATGGGATCTGGCCAGAACAATGAATTAACAACGTTTAACGATATGAGCAGCTAAACGCACGACTATTTCATGATATGGCAAAACATTAATAATCATATCGTAAAATAACTATTCGATTTCATTTCATAAATTTACACTTGTCTTTCTAACATTTATGTATATTTACACAATTTACATAAATGTTAGAAAAATTTGTACAAAGACTTTGGTGGTAAGGAAAAGTTTGAAATAAAATCATTACATACATACATACATATGTCACGCCTTTTTCCCACAGAGGTAGGCAGAGATCACTTCTTTCCACTTGCTACGATCCTTACATACTTCTTTCGCTTCATCCAATCTCATCAATCTCTTCATGCATGCCCGTCGGTTTCGGGTACTCTTGACCTGGCCCTTTTTTAATAGACTTACAATTTGATTATGAAAGATCCGCCTAGGCCTTCCCATTTCTCCATTTACTTTCGCCATGTAAATCCTTTTTGTTATTCTCTTTTCATCCATTATTTCGACGTGACCAAACCATGCGAGCATCCATTTCTCAATCCTTGTCATTACATCTTCGTCGAACCACACCTTTGCCTTTGTTATCACACTGTTATACAATCGATCGCTCAGCCTTACCCCAGCCATGCTTCTCACGCTCTCATTTCTACTGCACTTTCATGCTTCTTCTCCCATATCCAACTTTCACTTCCATAAATTAATGTCGGAACCAGCACTCCGTTATGAACAGCCATATGAGCCTTTCTGGATACGCTTTGGCTGTTCATAAAAGTGTGCAAAGCCCCGTTTACCATATTCCCAGCTTTCACCCGCTTTTCAATATCACTATCACATTTTCCATCTCTCGTAAATACAGATCCCAAATACACAAACTCTTTCACTTGTTCAACATTCTCACTCGCAATCTTAATTTCACACTTCGTTCTTTGTTCATCCCTTTCAAAAACCATGACCTTTGTCTTGCTTACATTTACTTTCATACCTTTCTCTGTCAAAGCTTCATGCATAACTGTTACCTTCTTCTGCAAATCTGTTTCTGATGACGCTAATATAACCTGGTCATCAGCGTACAGCAGGCATTTGATTAATAACTCGTTCATTCATAATCCACAATTAAATTCTTTCAGTCGCGTCAGACAGTTGTCCATGTATAAGTTGAACAGCCATGGTGACGCTACACATCCTTGTCTCTCACCTGTACCGATACGAAACGATTCTGTGTATGCGCCATTTATCCCAACACAAGCATTGGAATCTTCATAGAGAGATTTCAATGCTTGGATCAGGCACAAATCAGGAACAAAATCTTTGTATCGTAAAATAGTTTCATTAACTACCGTTAGAGGCGCTTATATCGCTTTGTTTTTGTGATGCATAAAAAAACTATTAGTCATGTTGTAATGGAAGATAAAAGTGAATTGAAATGTCGAAATGAAATGTGAAATACGACACCAAATTACTAGAAGTCACTCAAAAAACGATACCAAACATTAACTACATTTATGATATGGCCAAACGTTGGACATGGACATATCATCAAACGTTGACGTTTCAACGATATGGTCAGATTTAGTTGGCCACTTCATGAAATGCAACCATTTCATGAAATAGTCGGCCACATCATGAAGTGATCAATTCTACGATCGGTTCACGACATAAATATAAATACTAAATAAATCACGCCTTTATCCCCGAAGGGGTAGGCAGAGGTAAATTTTTTTTGTTCATTATTTATATTTATATATATTATTTCGCCAATTAGGTTAGGCCCCATGTAATATAGCGGCGAGCCTATTGTCATTTATCGGGCACTGCAGTACATTGCTAGGTAGCTTAAGAGTCAACTTCCGTGTTCTCCATTCACAAATTAACAGCGACATATAAATCCTTTACTGTTAATTTAGTGTGTTTGTGTGTTATTTAAATCTAATTTTTATTATGACATTGATTAGCTGTGACATTCTATATTTAATTTGACTAACCTATTTTTAAATTTAATAAGTAATATGATAATATAATAATTTAATAGGTAATATTGTTTATAGCTCTAATAATATTTATAAATTATTTTAATGTTATGTTCCTATGGGTTGATGTGGCCTGATAATAAATGATTTTTTCATCCAACGTCAAAAGCCGTTTTTATCCTCTAGAGGATAAAGTAAATTTGAATTTAGAACATCGTGTGCAATGAGTTTGTGAATTCAAAACATCATTATACCTATTTATTTCTACCTCCATGGTGCCGAAATTATCATGCAACCTATTTTAATTTGTTAAAAACTCAGACTCGGAACCTTCTTGGTGTACTTTTTTGTAATTTGCTTTGCGCGCGCCATTTTCATTTCACGTCATAAATTTGTTAAAACCTTGGAGTTCCGTGACGGTCAATCAGCTTGGCGTCAATCTTACTTTAAACATTTTGATCGTCTACAATGCTTGCTTGATGCTTGAGTCAAGCATTTAAAAGCTTTTTAGGTTTGTTTGATTTGTTTACGCTAGCAACGGAACAAAAACATACAAGAAATGTGCGTAGGTAATTTTTATTAGGTACTTACAGGTGTGTCTGGATAAATTTTGCGGGTGTGGCTGGGTGGATGGGTGGGCGTTGGAGGTGTGTCGTGGTGAATGGGTGTTTTGTGGGTGTGTTTGGGTGAATTGGTGTTTTGTGGGTGTGTCTGAATGGATGGGTGACTATTGTGGGTGTGACTAGGTGGAAGTTGTGGGTGTCTGAATGGATGTTGTGGGTGTGTCTGGGTGATTCGATATTTTGTGGGTGTTTCTGGATGAATGGGTGTTTTGTGGGTGTTTCTGGGTGAATGGGTGTTTTGTGGGTGTTTCGGGGTAAATGGGTGTTTTGTGGGTGTTTCTGGGTGAATGGGTGTTTTGTGAGTGTTTCTGGGTGAATGGGCGTTTTGTGTGTGTTTCTGGGTGAAGGGGTGTTTTTTGGGTGTTTCTGGGTAAATTGATGTTTTGTGGGTGTTTCTGGGTGAATGTGTGTTTTTTGTGGGTGTTTCTGGGTGAATGGGTGTTTTGTGGGTGTTTCTGGGTGAATGGGTGTTTTTTAGGTGTGTCTGAGTGGATGGGTGTGTATTGCGGGTGTGAATGTAGTGGGTGTTTCTGGGTGGGTGTTGAGAGTGTGTTTGGGTTAATGAAAGGGTGTTGTGGAAGTTTCTGGGTGAAAACAGATACTGTTGTGATTGTATTTTTTTTTGTATTTTGCAATTTCCTCGTTGGGGGGGATGAAAAGTTACGTGTTGCACTCGAGTGCAAAGATTTTTCACCTTGTGCTCTTTTGATTCCCTCGCTATCGCTCAGAATTCTAATTTTTTAATCACTCGCTACGCTCGTGATTTAATTTTAGAATCCTTCGCTAGCTCGGTCATCAAAATTGAGCACGCGGTTAAAAAACAACTTTGCACTCACGTACAACAAATAACTATTATTTTTTTTATTTAATTTTAGGTCATTCTCTTGTCACTGTATGCGGCCAAACCATGCAAGCATATCCCTATGGAAACAAGGAAGTGAAAATTGGGTATGGGAGAAAATTCTTGCAACTGTGTCTTCTTTCATACCACACCTTTCTCTTAAAAGTCACTGTTGTATATTCGATCGCTCTGCTTTAAACCAGCCATGCTACGTTCTTATTTCTCTGCATTTAGGTATTCTACATTTAGTACATTCATGCTACTTCTTCCATACCTTATTTTCAAATCCATACATTAATGTCGGGACCAGCAGTCCATTATGATTAACCATCCGAGCCTTTCAGCACATGAGCAAATAAAAGGAACAGAAAATAACCTTCATACAATCGCGCGAATTGGTTGCACTACTACAAGCACGCGGGGCATGTGTGCGTTACCACTGGCCGCTGTAGCGCACGCGACGCGACTGGAAAAAACCGGTTTATAACGCACAGCCAGTTGCATAATGTCAGGGTTAGTGCGGCAACGTTCTTAGGAAGCTTTTACTCTATTCGGTTTATCTACTCATATGTTTTCAGCGCCCCTAGCCAAGTGGCCCATCTATTGAATGCATAGAATACAAAATGTATGAAAATGAAAATATGGTTTTTCATATAAGGTATGATTACATACACTCATGAATCGTCAAAGAAATAACGTTAAACACTGGAAACGAAAAGAAAAACAGTTTCCAATATTTAACGTTATAAGCTACACCATCCGTGCGTAAACTACCAGGAGGCCTTGTTCTGAGAAGAACAGACAAGAAACTCAGCAAGGTTGTTCCTCCCTTTACATGAAATTATGAGTTAATGAAAGATGTCATAAAATATTTTAAATAAATTACATATCCTATTATATTCAATCTTATCATATTAGTTAAGATATTTCTAAAATATATTTAATTTGAATGTTTAAGGACATCTTTTATTGAGTATAAAAAAATATATATGATTATTACTGGTAGTTAGCATAGCTTAATATACTTGGTTAAAAAATAATTTAAACTAATGCAGAAATATACATGTCAGTTGGTCTCATTACCATACAAAATCTATATCCACTGGAACTGACGTATTACAAAGAAAACAATACGCCAGTTTCATACTTCTGTTTTCTATGCGTTCGACAGAATTGCCACTTGGCTATGCCGTCTGAACACGCTCTGGCTGCGCACACAACTTAATCAAATCAATACAATCTATTCAAATATTTAATGATAACAGTAGATAATTACTTGAATAAAAATAATAACTTGTTTTTAATCACTGATAAGGACTAATTATAAAGTGTCTTGATTTTGTCACTCATCGACATTGAAGAATTAGAGTCGTAATTAATTAATAAAATAATTAACAATAATTGTTAGCAGCTGCGAAATGAAGTCGATCCTGTTGCTTTTGTTTGTAATAATCGCTGGTGCTTCTGCGAGTCCGAAGCATGCGCAAGGTACGTAGGTAACTAAATAAATGTCAATAGGATTTCGCGTGCAAGATACAACAGAGACACTGTATGCATGCACACGGATAATGCCTCTTTCTACGATTTGTGGCAGTGAAATCCTCCGAAACGGCTTGACCAATTTTTATGAAATTTTATATGTACATTTGGTAGGTCTAAGAATAGGAGTTAGGTTATATTTAAAGCCCTGGATGATGAGTGCAAAACTAAGTTTGCCGGGTCAGCTAGTATTACATTAACATTTCGTTACAGAGCGAATCATAGAAGGAATAGTAGTAGAATTGATCGAAGACTTAAGTATCGCAATGAAGGAAAATGGAATGGACCCATTCCATTTAACTGACACGGCTGAGCATCGATTTCCAGTTACAGAGTAAGCATTTAAAATAAGCACCATGTTAGTGGTGGACGTTAATGCACCAACATGTGAGTGAATAATATCTCGTTCGTAGGACGCTATTTTAGTACCTACATCGCCCGTAATGTGTAACTATTGACAATTTAGCTATCCCTAAGGGCCGGTTTTCTACATACATACATAAATCACGCCTATAACCCCGAAGGGGTAGGCAGAAGTGAATTAGCACACACGTTTCGCCAATTAGTAAGGTTCCATGAAATAGGTGGCGAGCCTACTGCCATTTATCGGGCACAAAAGTCGCATTACATTGCTAGGTGATAGGTATAAGAGGAACGCTGCTGCCGATTACTTATCACTGTTTTATCCTTAGTCGCCTTGTACGACACCCACGGGAGAGATTTGGGGTGGTGACAATTGTATTCTACTCTGCCGGTTTTTGGATGCATAGTTAACTCAATAAATTGTATGTATGTATGTATGATATTTAACCATTAGGGGCAATTTTTAACAATTCACCAAAAAGGTCATTTTATACGACACCCGTGGGAGAGAGGGGGGTGTCTACAACTATATTCTGCTCTGCCGTCACCACACGGCTATTTCTAAACGTCAATTTAAGTAAGCTGTTAGCTGTTACTTTTAATATTTACAATTTGTTTTTTAATGCTTACTTACTTTCTTCACAGCCTCATGGTGCTCAAAGCTAGGGTGGAAGATTTGGTGGTAGTCGGCCTTAGCGACATCGTCATTAACAGCGTCTCCTACAGGCCCATCCTCGGGTACCTTGATTTCGATATATCCTTACCACGCCTGACCGCCAACTTGGGTAAGTGATACTAGACTTCAAATCGCATTTTTTTGATAATCCTTTCTCCCTGCCCTGTTCTCAGTCTATCTGGGGTTGGCGCAGTATGTTTCCACTTCCAGTCTTATCGGTCAGACGTCATCAAGCCATCCACTCTCTTTTGATTTATATCATCCGCCACACCAGGAAGGTGCTCGTGATGAATGAATATATAGAAAAGAGACAGAACTGACCACGTCGAGAGACCGATGAACGGAGAGAGAGATTGGAATGACAACATTCCAATCCATACCGCTCAAGGTTTTGGCTTAGGTTTTACAGCCGGCCGCCTGCCTGACACCAACTTTTTTGGATATCCGCCTCCGTGGTCCGTGGTTCGATCCTTAGGAGAGTACAAATTTGTACGTGGTTTGGTTGGTGGTAGGAGTTTTATCAAGTCCGCCTGGCTTAGCTTCCACGTCCTATCAAAATCTTTTGCCATAATAATAATGTTAACAATATTATTGTGTTCCGACAATGTGTGATAAGATAGCCAGTAGCCCCTCTGTGGTTGAGGGTTCCAGGTGAAGCTCGATTCCATCTTCGGCCCTTATAGTCATTTAACATCAGGTGAGATCAAGGGAAAGAGCTCCATGTCTAGAATAATAATAAAAAATGTGCTGTTGTTGGTAGTTTGCCCTCCACCAATCGGGTGCCCCAAGGTACTTACAGGTACTTGTTTGTTGGTCTACACCTGGCAATCTCACTTATGGGGTGAGTCGGGTCTGGCAAATTCTTCTTTATTTTTTCGCTTTATACCAGCACGGAAGACTATTACAAGCCTGTTCTGTTGCTAAGGATAAATCAGTGATGAGGAATGGGCAGCAGCGTTCCTCTTATACACAACTGGCGAAACGTGGGTGCTAGTTACCTCTGCCTACCCCTTCGGAGATATAGGCGTGATTTATGTATGTATGTATGTTCTTTTACATATTGTATAATCAAGTAATTCTATGATGTATTAGACTGTATTATTATTACTGTTGTAGCGTCATCAAACGTGGACTTAACGGTCTTTGGCTATATTGGAGACTTGCAAGCTTCAGGAAGGTATAGTAAATTAATTCCATACTTTATATAAACAAAATTTTACATAATTATAAACATGTTTTACTCCATATACTTCATAACTTTTGTTTAGTGTTTTAAAAAAAAGAAGCAATAATAAATATTTCGCTTTGAACTGGCCATGAAAAAACTATATTTTTTTTATTGTTTTTTTTTGTTAAATTCTCCCATATATTTTATGGAAGGCAAAGGGTCTTGTCCATACGGCCATGTCTTTCGTATAATATATTATACACTTTCATTATAAAATCCACTGAGAAACAATTTTTGAATTAATAAAAAAAAATTGAAACGCGCCAAACACTCCAAAGTTTATGCTTATTGAATTTGTCTTGGACATTGAATATAATTACGAATATTTAAATTATTTTAGAGTTCTCCCAAAATGCATTAAAAAGTAATACATCCCCTTTTAATGCTATTAATACTGAAGACAGTGACTACATCAGATGAGGTTGTATGTGCTGGTTCCGTTGCTATCCCTAGTAATAAGGAGAATTAAAAAAGAACAAAAACCAAACTTGTAGCCGCCATTTTCCGTAATTATTTGGTAAAGTTAATAATAATACAAGTTGGTTTTTTCCTCGCAATTGTGTTGAAAAACGTCGTATGCAACTCGTATGCATTGATCATTACACACGCAGCTTCCTTACCGCGCTCGCCTCCGGCTCGCGCTTGCAATAATGCCTCGTATGTAATGACCAACGTAGCAAACTCGTAGCATAATGTACTATTACTTAACTAACAAAGGGGTTTGGGTAAAATTGGGTTGATTTGCAAAGTCTACAGCCCCTAAGTTTGCAGTAGGTACATCACAAAACGACACTTTTTTGCTAAGTAAACATAAATGCCTAACGTGTATCGGAACCGAGATATTTGATAATCTAAAATCATATATCCTCGCTTTTTAACCCCTTTTGTGTCGTACTGCTCCCATGCCATTGTTTGAATGCCATTAAGGCTTTCCCTAGCGACAGTGCATTTGCCATTGCCGCCAGGGAAAGCCAGGGAAAACATGTTGTAGGGAACCAAGGATAGAAGCCTATGTTGCCTTATTAACACATTTTAGGATTTCAGATTGAACATCATGAACATCAGAGTAACTGGCAGAGCGGTAGTGCGATTGTTTGAGGGTATCTTCAGTGGATTCTCGATCAGTTCTATATCTTTGAACCTTTCCATTCATAACATACGGGTAATAAGGTTTTCTATTTTATTTGTACCTAACGTGAGAAGTTCGCTATCGGAAGAGCTCGCTTGGCCTGCGATTGCATAAACTAAGCTATGTCGCTAAGGCCGGTCATGGACGGGTGATCAAAAATTTATTATCTTGAGTTCCTCTGTGCTTCGGAAGGCACTTTAAGCCGTTGGTCCCGGATGCAGCTGCAGTCGTTAATACCCACCCGCACTGGGTAAGCGTGGTGGGCTATGGCCCGATCTCCCTTAAATTATTCTATCCATAGGGAAGGCCCGTGCCCCAGTACTGGGGACATTATAAGGGCTGGTGATGATGACTACGATAATACCGGATGATACGTGTTTATTTTTTATATGTAAGTAATAGTGCTTCTACTTACGTATTTCAGAGCCTTACATAAAAATCTTGCTACATATAGTATATTTGCAGTGTTCCAACGATGAGCATTCTCACCAGCCCCCCTAACCAAGTGGCCAATCTATTCAAACGAGTAGAATACAAATCGCTCATTTGGTACAACTTGACGACAATGTAATTTTTTGTGTTTTTACAGGAGTAGGAAATAAAGATTAATAGTAGATTTTCCATCAAGTGCACAAGATGGAAGAATATAGGGAGATTGGACCATAACCCACCACGTTGGTGCCAGTGCCGGTTGGTGGGTGCTAACGACTGCAGATGCAGCAGGGACCAACGGCTTAACGTGCCTTCCGAAGCACGGAGGAACTCGAGATAATAAATTTTTGGTCACCCATCCAATGACCGTCCTTAGCGAAATTGCTTAGTTTACGCAATCCCAGGCCAAGCGCGCTGTGCCACTGCGCTAGCGAGCTTCTCTTCGATTATTACAGTAAAAATACACTATTAAGACAAACGACAAATTCACAAACGTCGCTATAGTATAATAGTAACATATTTCATTGCTGCCTATATTACGATATATTTTCTATACAAATTCTCAAGTTACCACACACGCAGCCATAATATATAGCTTGCGGTCACATTACCAAGCTATACCGTAATAAAACCGTAGTAATATAATCTAAGCCGTAAATTATCGAATAGCAAGACATTTGGCAGGACATATTATAATATTTTGATTGTATAGCATGTTTCAGAGTGTGTCGCCGTTCTTCAATTTCTAAAATATTGGGCGACGTTTATTGAGAATAAGTCGCGATACAAATAAATTTCTCCGTTGGGTCTAGTTTTTGTACCTGACTGGGTACGGCACGGTACAATATTATTAGCGACATCAGTGACGGTCTTAAGATATCATCAAAAATCTAACAGACGCTATTGAAAGCGCGGCAAACAGTCCCGAACCCCGATTATGTAAGCCTCTTTCAATCGCTTTCGTCTACCTGTCACTCTTTAGCTTTGCAAAGTGTCGTTTTGTGATGTAGCAATTATTCTTAATGAGTGAGAGTGACAGGTAGACGAAAGCGATTGACAGAGGCTTACATAATAACCCCGCCGGAGCAGTTTGGCATCACACTTACCCCATATCAAACATCATTGTGTTTTTTTGCAGTCAACTCTCCGAGTGTTTTTCATGGGACAAGATTACAGTATGGATGTTAACAACGCAATTAGTGGTACCCTCCCGCAGATCTACGATAATAACAGGGTAAGCTAACAGTTTTCAAATAATTATGATAAGTCTAATAAAAAATATATGAAATAAATATTGTAAGAGCATATTTAGGTTTATTTATTTTACATGTGGTGACGGTAAAGCAGAATACAATTGCCATCACCCCAATCTCTCCATGGGTGTCGTACCATACCGTTAATTTCTTAATTACTGAGAGAGAAATAAATCTATAAAAGACTTGAAGATTTAGTTTTACCGATTTTGCTTCCCTAAATGGAAGGAAAAAAAATCTACTTCTGTGTGTCGTCGTCTGTTTGTTCGTCACAAACAGTAAACAAAAGTCTGTTTACAAGGAATTTAGTAATTATTTTTTATATGAAAATCGCGAAATGTCGCGAATCTTCGGTCTAACTTGCCGTACTCAGAGACGTCAATTAACTTTAATGAGTATTTAATGTAAAAAATTTCATTCAATTCTAGACCATAGACCTGGCAAGAATAGCGACTAGTTTTGAATTGTAATTTTTTGAAGTTAAGTACCCATTAACGTTATTTGACGTCTCTGGAGTGTAGTCAAACGTCTTAATAAAAGTGAAAGAAAATATATAAAATCTTGTCAATTGTTCAAAAGTGTGAACTATTTTCTTCGTGACACTAACTTAAATATAATGTTAAAATAACAAAACTAATAATTTGTTTGTATTCTAATTCTCAGGGGGACATCAACAGACTTCTGGAACATTACGTTATGGAACTCGTTGCTGATATTGTTATACCTATTCGACCGTAAGGGAACAATAGCTCGTAACTGTCTGAAGTAAAATTTTACAGGAGAGCGAAAAAACATACTTTTTATTGATTATAGTGATGTATATTTGTATTTTTTATAATTATACTTTAAGTTTAAAGGTAGTTTAAGGTTATTGACTCGGACTATTTGGTTAAAAAGTGTCAGATAGAATTTATTGCCACTTAAGTTCTATTAAATCAAAGCAGTAAAAAAATCATTTATTAATAAAAATATTATTTGAAAACAAAAATCTGTATTCGTAAACAATACAATTGAATATGTATTTGAATTTGTTTTCAATGCATTGGACTCTTACATAATTGATAAAAATTAAGGCTTTTCTTCTACTTCTCATAAAGGACTGCCCAGTCTGATAATTGGTAATGAGACTTTATAGTTTATAATACTTATAAGATATAATAAAGTTTGTGGTATGATTCTAAACATTCTGATTCTCTTCTCCCTGCCCTGTTCCCAGTCGATCTGGGGTCAGCGCGGTATGTTTCCTCTTCCATTCATATCGGTCAGACATCATCAAGCCGTTTGATTCATAATATCATCCATTATACCGGAAAGGTGCTAGTGATGAATGAATGCATAGAAAAAGAGACGTAACCGACCAGGGGGCCTACCGCCTAACTCGATTGCTAAAGCAAAAGCTATAGTTTATGACGTCACGCTATCATTTCGCACCGAATGCTTTTGTATGAATTTGGCACAAAATCCGTGCCGCCTAAAAATTCAGGATGGCTGCTATAGCCGTAAGCAGTGCATTGCAATATAGCTATCATCAGCAATCGAGTTAGGCGGTAGGCCCCCAGGTCGAGAGAGCGATGAACGTAGAGTGATTGTGATGACAACATTCTAATTCATGCTGCTCAGTGTTTATTTGATTTAGGTTTTACAGCCGGCCGCTAGCCTAACACCCTCTTTGGGTATGTTGTTGATGGTGGCTTTCACTGCACCATTCGGGTGCTCCAAGTTGCTTATTGGTCTTACACCGGGCAATATCCCTTAGCCGACTTTTACGACATCGAAGGGACGAGTCGGGCTAGCGGGTTCTACGTTATTTTTTCGCTCCCAGGCCACCATGGAAGATTCCAAACATTCTGATTGCTAGAAATAGTTGGTCCAAAATCACTATTGTATCAGTTTTGATTTTCTTAAGATGATTTTATGATGATTTTAAATATAACCGAATCAAAAGATAATAAATAATAATTATACATAGTTGCAATGCAGGATGATCTGCAAGTACGATAGCTGCGGCTTGAACTGGTGAACTTGAACTTGTACTTCTAGCAGCAGTACCACCAGTTGAAGATTAGCAGAGAAGAATTAGTATTCAATGAGTAATTTTCATTGTTTTTAGACAAAGGTTGATTATTTTAGCAGTCTTTCACTGTGCATATTTATTTCGAAATTACGTGAAATAAACACAAATAAAGATTTTGCTGGTTAGAAATGTGGGATCCCCGCATTAAGACCATAATTTTTCGAACTTTTTCTAACAACAAAATCTTTGTACTAATTTTTCTAACATTTATATATTGTTGAAATTAAAAATGCCGCGTGGTGACGGCAGAGTAGAATACAATTGTCACCACCCCAATCTCTCCCGTGGGTGTCGTACAAGGCGACTAAGGGTTAAAACAGTGATGAGGAAAGGACAGCAGAGTTCCTCTTATACCACCTAGCAATGGTACTGCGACTTTTGTGCCCGATAAATGGCAATAGGCTCGCCACCTATTACATGGAACCTAACATAATTGTCCAAACGTGGGTGCTAGTTCAACTCTGCCTGCCCCTTCGGGGATATAGGCGTGATTTATGTATGTAAATGTATGTATTTGTGAAATTAAAAATCGAATGGTAAACATTAAAAAAATCATTTAAGTGTTAACACCTTTTACCTAATAGCCGGAACAAACAGAAGTTAACGCAAAAATTAATAATCTGAAATGGTTTGTATGCTGTAAAGGAGTGAGCGAGGGGTATATCGGCTAAGTTTTCGTCTCTTTATGAATAAATCAATTCAAATTTCATCACGCATTTTTTTGTACAGTCAACGGCACTTCATACTACCCAAAACTGTCAAATTTCTTCAATCGATTGTCAACAACCTTAACTTTGTAATAATAGAGCACAAAATCGATTGAGAAACTTTGCCATTTTGTGGTAGTCTGACGTTCTGTTGACTCTACGTAAAAGTTTCGTACCCGACTCGCCTGAGCGCTAGGTAGCGTCATTCAAGACTCACCAAGGCCATCTCTGAAAACCCGACAGATGCTGCAAAGTCCAGTGATGAAGGCAGAGAAGAATATCATTGCTACTGTGGTGGACTGTATGGGTGGGTTCTTCATTAAAAGTCTTCTTCGATGTATTTATATATTTTCTTACTTGGTAGTACAGAGCGTGCCGGTCTGGCTGTCAGAGTTACAATCATATTTATTCCTAACCTAAGTGTCGCAACTTGTGCCTGTTGCGACGCGGTGTTGGCACCTATTGCGTGTTTTGTGGGAGTGAGATGGACACAGTTGCTTGGGTGCTGTATCTACCTTTCTCCCTCTAGTCTTCTCTTTCTGAGAAGGTGTGTGAAATAAAAACATATTAAATCATTTATTTACAACTTACATCTACTTATAAATTTACTGTTAAACTGTTAAATACAATAAACACATCTTTATTAGTCTCGTCGTCAACAGCTACTATTACTATAGTCCGACAAGTTATGCGTGACCCTCCTGCGGTACAAGACGGTGGCGGGGACGGGACACAGTAGATGCTAGCGGGGGCAGGCGAGGCGTGGAGGAGCGAGGTTTCCCTCCTCCCCGCATCACCCACCCCCGCCAACATCCAGAGCGCCCTGTCCCCGCCACCGCCCCTCATACCGCAGGAAGGTTGCGCATGAATTCGTCGGATTATAGCACCGCCTCTCTCTTGGGTGTTGTACAAGGTGACTAACTGCCGCACTACGAGACGTCAATAAACTTTATCATCATCATCATCATAATCCTTTTTAATGTCCTCACTGCTGGGGCACGGTTTGATTGAAATTTTCTTGTATTAAGTAGTTTTTTTCATATAGGTAGTTAATTATCATCATCTTAGAGTGCAGCAGTAAGAGTTATAAGTTATATTATAAAGAGGAATGGGCAGCAGCGTTCTTGGTACAGTAAAAGTTGCCGGAGAATAAGAACTAGGCTGGCTCCCTATAAATAGAAAGCTTAAATAAGCTGACGAAACGCGGGTGACAAAACACCTCTACCTCCTTAGGGGAGAGAGCCGTGATTGGAATGAATTGGAATGGTGTGAAGAAACCATGAGGTTACCCTTCCTTATCCTTCAAAAAAAAAGCTAATAATTGTTTAGGACAAAGGTAAATTAATTAATCTCTGAAATTAAAGTTTTTCCTCCCAGTAATGTTGTTTAAAACATTGAACCTTTATATAAACGGCTTAAAAATAAGTTCGTTCTGATTCATAGGGCCGCCACTTGAAGCAGACGAGTTATACTAAGCAGTGGTTTTCAACATGTTTATTTTTCATCTTTGTTTTTTCACTGCGACAAGACAAGACTTAAGTACGCCTCGGCAGGCCTAAGGACGTCTCGGCACGGCATCGTTACCGCCCGTGTGCGCTTACATGTAGGGATGCCGAAGGATCCCTTGGTGTGCCGTGCCGCCACTGTGCGTCGGGCCTTAACGTGCCTTCTAATCCAAAGCATCGACGAACTCAACTAACATTTCGGTCAAATATCTAATGAGCGCCCTTGCTTAGTTTACGACTTCACACAATTGCAGACCAACCGCGCTAAGCCACTGTGCCACAGAGCTCCTCCATAGATCTTAAAATAAAGAACATAACATTCAGCTGCCTCCAGCACTACAGTAAAATGCATAATTTTAAGATGTAGGTATAATATTACAATCTATTCAAAATAATTATAATTAATCGAAAAAGGAGTCAGGTAATTACTTAAACCAAAACAAATCACTGATACCTAATCTCTGATAATGCCCATACCTAATATAAAGAATCTTGATTTAGCCTCTTATCGGCATTGGAGTATTGAAGTCGCAGTTGATTAAATAATTAGCTATTCTAATACGCAAACAATAATTGAAAGTAGCTGCAAATATGAAGTCGTTCCTGTTATATTTCTTTGTGTTAGCCGCTGCTGTTGCAGCGACTCCGAACCGTGCGCAAGGTACGTAAATATCTGCGCAGATACTCATACTGTGCATCCGTTTCAACGCAGATACTCATACTGTGCATCAGTTTCAACGCAGATACTCATACTGTGCATCAGTTTCAACGCAGATACTCATACTGTGCATCCGTATCAACGCAGATACTCATACTGTGCATCAGTTTCGACGTAGATACTCATACTGTGCATCCGTTTTGTGCATCATAATTATGTTTGCCGTCTAAATAAATAAGTTTTGAGGTCCCGGGTTTGATCCCCAGGGGAGTACAGTTTTGTACTTGGTTTGGTTGCTGGTAGGACTTTTTCCAAGTTACCTACCTAAGATACCACCATCTTACCAAAATCTGTCGCCATAATAATAATGTAAAACAGCATTATATTGTGCTCCGACAATTTGTGGTAAGAAAGCCGAGCCCCTCTGTGGTTGAGGGTTCTAGAAGCTCGATTCCATCTTCGGCCCTTATCGTGGCTGACATAAATGCCATTACTAAGTATTGGACTTATATACATTCTTTTGGAATCTGTAAATTATTTTTGTTGGGATTGATTTTTAGTTTTAAGGCCCCATGACTTCCACTTTACAATTTTAATCATTTGATTAAAAAAAAATTAAAAATGTTTATTTGTGTCTCATCTTGGTCGCATCGTCAATATTAATCTCCTTCCTGAAGTCCAAATGCTGAGACTTGATACTTACAGGGTGAACGTGAAAATTGATATAGTCATTACTGGGCGCTAGTGACGAAAACCAGCCAAAATCCATTCCTTAGGTCTATAAGTCATTGACAATAAGGTCTAATATTGTGTTACAGAGCGATTTGTAGAAGGAATAGTAGCTGGAATGATCGAAGATTTAAGTATCAGAATCAAAGAAGATGGAATGGACCCTTACCTTTTAACTGACGCGGTTGAGCATAGATTTCCGGTCACAGAGTAAGTGTTTAAACTTACCACCATGGTAGTGGTTGAAGTTAATGCAGCAACATGTCTGTGAATAATATCTCGTTCGTAGAATGACATTATAAGTGTAGTACATACAGCAGTACATCAAGCTACCACGAAATGTCAGATTTTTTCGAAGGTTGAAGAAATTTGACAGTTATGGGTCTCAAGACTCAAGTGCCGTACTTAAATAATAATGTTTTAATTTTTTTTTAATATTTCAGTTTTGTATTTGATATTTAATGCTAATGATGCTCTGTTTTTTAACGTTTATCGGTTTTTTTAACGACTTATTTGCGAAGGATAATTATCTGTATGTTTCTTATTTTAATAATATGCATCATAGCCACCAACCAAGTCAGTCACCGAAAATTGGAACTGAAATTTGCCCTTTGACTTTTAAATTACACTTTATGTACATCACTGGCGAACTTGTAATGTTGGAGGCACTATATACCCACGTATTCAAAGTTAGCTTGTTCTGAAGGACTATTTCAGTATACTGATAGCTAATACTTTACATCTTTACCTACTTGGCTTTTTCTATTACAGCCTTTTTGTCTTCAAAGCTCATGTGGAAGACTTAGCAGTAGTCGGCCTTAGCGACATCGTCATTAACAGGATCTCATACGGCCTCATCTCCGGGAACCTTGCTTTCGATATTTCCTTACCACGCCTGAGTGCCACCTTAGGTAAGTGCGACTGGAATTCTAATCAGATTTTCTCGTGAATATGCAATGGCAAGAAATGATCTAGCAATTTTTTTGATTTTATTAATTTTGCGACCTTCGTCTGTTATGTCATTTCTGCTACATAAAGATGCTGACGATAGGCTCACATCTTAATATAAACTCTATTTTTAATCCATCGTAACAGTTTGCAGTAATATTTTATACACCATTATTGTTTTAGGATCGTCAAGTTTGGACTTAAAACTCTTTAGCTACACTGCAGACATCCAAGCTTCTGGGGGGTATGTACATTAATCTATGTATCGACCATGAATTAAACATCGTCATTAAGAAAGCCATTTTTGTTTTTGTGTTTTAGTTAACGAACATAATTATTAATATTATTATAATTTTCAAGGTTGAGATTAGATTATGCGTAGTAAATTATACGCAATTGTTCTGATTCAGTAAACATCAAAAGGTCCATTCGAAAAATACGTAAAGTCGACTATGTGTGTCGTCGTGTTGTGGGTGACTGGGTGTCGTTAAAGTCGACTAAGAAAGATTGTCTGGTGTATTCTAATAAGCACCACACCCGAATGGTGGTCAAACCAGTACAGCATACAAAGGGGGTGGGTATCAGGCAGGCGGCCGGGCATAAAATCTAGCCAAATCACCACTTTGACAAAAATCAAACTGAACCGGTCCCAAATAAAAATAAAACTGGTTCAGAATAGGAAGAGTAAAAGCTAGAAATACCAAAAAAAAACGAATATATTCGGGGAAATTATGCATTAAGTTAAGTGGGTATCACATCCATGTCACATAACAAGCAGTACAAAACGGCATTTCGAGAACTAAAAAATCAATCTAAGCTTCAAACACATCGGTAGGTTAGGCTCTGGCAAAACTCCATAGATGTCGAAAAGAATAGTAATAATTGAAACAGATTTTTATCGTTTTGGCCGCATTGCAAAACTCAACAGACCTCCTAGAGGGACTTAACATTATTGGCGAGAAGTAGGTGTAAATTCACCTCTACCTACCCTTTCGGGGATAAATGGGCGTGATGTATGAATGTATGTATGTTAGGTGTATGTATGAAATTTAAATCAGTGGTGAAGCCGGCGCTGACTTAAAGTTTTTTACATTTTCAGACTAGAAATCAGGAACACCAGAGTAACTGGCAACGTGATTTTGACTGGCATCATTGGCAACATCATCAATGGTATCAGCATAAGCAGCATGAACTTGGATCTCGCGATAAACGACGTTTGGGTAATGAGGTTTTGCTGTTTTTTTCATCTCTCCATGAAACACCAGTTGTTCGCTATATTGAGTTTTGCTCTGTAGGAGTTCCTAGATGCTATCTTGGGTTTTTGCCCTGTGACTATGAGTATGCTATGGGTCATTCCTGTCTTATAAAGACCTTTCAGATGCTGTTTACTTTCTAAGCTCTTCATTCTTAAGACCATTACTGCCATCAAACATTATGAGGTTTCAGTGTTTATTATCTGGAGTGTAACGGTTATGGAATCATTATCTAGAAACCTCAGCCTCACAGTGACGCAAGGACTGATGGGTAGAGAGCTACACACCTACCAGTGAAACATGAGGCTTACAATTTATTTAATTAAGTAATTAGAAGAAATCTGCAAATATTTACTCATGTTAAATAGACGAGTCGAAAGAGTTCTGTGTTCTCTGTTAGCTGCAAAACTAACTACGTCGCTTTTTATTGCTTTATTTTTGGCATCGACTAAACGCAAACGACAACGCAACTCGGAAGTGTGGCATGTATAATGAGTTATCACCCAGCCCTTTTTAATGTCCTCACTGCTGGTGCACGGGCCATCTCTATGGATGGAAGAATATAGGGAGATCGGGCCATAACACACCACGCTGGTCCAGTGAGGGTTGGTGGGTATTAACGACTGCAGATGCAGCCGGGACCAACGGCTTAACGTGCCTTCCGAAGCACGGAGGAACTCGAGATAATAAATTTTCGGTCACCGATCCTATGACAGGCCCGACCATTGCTTAGTTTACGCAATCGCAGGACAAGCACGTGAGCAATAAGGCCGCCTCTTGTACTAAGTTTGTTTCTATATTATGTGTATTTTATTGCAATGTAAAAGTTACGTATAATTATTAATTTTTAGAACTTTTTCTAGACACAATTTTCTTTGTAGGTAATAATTAAACATTGCTTTTTTTGTTATAGTCAAATCTCCATGTGTTCGTCATGGGAGAAGATTATAGTGTGGGTGTCAACACGGCACTTGGTGTCACCCTCCCGATGATCTTAGAAAATAACAGGGTAAGCTAATATATATGTATATAAATCACGCCTATATCCCCGAAGGATTAGGTAGAGGTGCATAATCACCAACGTTTCGCCAATTACGTTAGGTGCCATGTCATAGGTGGCGAGTCTATTGCCATTTATCGGGCACAAAAATTGCAGTACATTGCTAGGTGGTAGTTTTAACTCTTAGTCCCCTTGTACGACACCCGCAGCAGTGGTGACAATTGTATTCAGCTCTGCCGTCACCACACATCATCATCATCATCACCAGCTCTTTAATGTCCCCACTGCTGGAGCACGGGCCTTCCCCATGTATGGAAGAATATAGGGAGATTGGGCCATAATCCACCATGCTGGCCCAGTGCGTTTGGTGCGTATTAACGACTGCAGATGCACCCGGGACCAACGGCTTAACGTGCCTTTCGAAGTATATAATTCTAGTGGTCTCCAATATATAGAAGACGTTAAGAACGGAGACAGTATAGTGGCGTCTTAGGCTCCTTTTCCACCAGAGTGCGAGAATGCGTTGCGGGGGATGTGTTTGAGGAAAACTAATAGAATCACTCCATTTTCACACAGCACAGCTTTGGTGGAGTGATTCTATTGGTATACATCTCTGGTGGAGGGGCAGCCTTATTCAGTCAGTCGGACTGCATCACAAGCAATCACAATTATGTATATATGGATCTGGCCTGGGAATACTTCGTCAACATAGAAGAAAAACTGTAGTTGCTTTTCTTCTATGTTGACGAAGTATTCCGGTGCTATTTCGGCCTGGACTTTCCATGTACATGGAAAGTTATTAAACTTACCACACCACCGTCAAGTAGGTTCATGTGTTTTACAAAATGTTTGCTTAATAATAAGACGCCAGTTTGGAACTTTAAATCGCAGGAATATTATTAAAAATAAAATGGTACAACAACGTCAACAACCAACTTGCAATGTTATTTATTAATTTTTATTTATTAAATGTATTTATTGCAGGTGGACATCAATACACTTCTGGAACATTATGCCAAGGAAGGCGCTCAAACGGTGCTGGATGGATTACTATAGTAAAATATATCTGATAATAAAATTTGTATTTTCTATTCCACATAATTATTAATAAGATTAAAAAGTATAATTCCGAATTGTTTTGCTTACAAATTTCCAAGCCCATTGTTCTTATCAAAAACTACAAGAAACTCCAACATATTTATCATCATGACCAGACTCTTAATGTCCTATGTAAAATTCTCTTCGGAAGACTTCAGGGAGAATAGGCCATTAACTCACCACACTGACTTTGTTCGGATTGTCGGGTATAAAGACTGCAGTTACAGCCGGGACAAACGGCTTACCGTGCCTTCCGAAGCACGGAGGAACTCGAGATAATATATTTGGTCATCGATCCATTAAGGCCGTGTGGTGACGGCAGAGTAGAATACAATTGCCACCACCCCAAATCTCTCCCGTGGGTGTCGCACAAGGCGACTAAGGATAAATCAGTGATGAGGAATGGGCAGCAGCGTTCCTCTTATACCACCTAGCAATGTACTGCGACTTTTGTGCCCGATAAATGCCAATGGGCTCGTCACCTATTACATGGGACGTAACATAATTGGCGAATCGTGGGTGCTGGTTCACCTCTGCCTACCCCTTCGGGGATATAGGCGTGATTGTATGTATGTATGTATGATCCATCAACATTAGGGAACATTGCTTTGTTTACGCAATCGCATTATCATAATATACAGAGCCATAAGGAGCGAGCCTTCCGCTTTGCAATCCTGCCTACCGGTCCGATTTTAAGGCTCTGTGACACAAAACTGACAAGTCTACGACTGGACCTCGTACTCGTATTACCTACATAAATCACACCTGCATTATAAACCTTGTGGTGACGGCATAGCAGAATACATTTGTCTCCACCCCAAATCTCTCCCGCGGGTGTCGTACAAGGCGACTAAGCGTAATACATATAACTTTTTTTTTTGTAATTTTTTTTATACATTTTGTATATTGTGCGTTCCATAGATTGGACACTTGACTTGGGAGGCAGAGGTGTCGTAAAAGCCGATCAAGGAATATTGCTGGGGCAAACCACGAACAACAGTTGGTGCCAGGTAGGCCTGGGGGCCAATTCGCGCCATATACGAGATTATTTCAAATTCGAGTTTAAATTGCGAAACCTTATTTTAATGATTAAATCTCGAAATTCGAAATTAAATTTCGACCGCTGCCGACCATTCGAAGTAATTCGAACGGTTTTCCTTCAAAATAAATTAATTGTTCTCGATTTGTCCCGAATAGATTATGACTTGATTATCATTCGAAAAAAGTTCGAATTCGAACTTTTTCTCGAATTTGATTGTGCGAGAATTGGCTCCCTGAACTGAGTATGGACTGCAATGTTGTCATTACAATCACTATCTTCGTTCATCGGTCTCTCGACATGGTCTTTTCCGCCTCATTTTTATGCATTCATTCAGCACTTGCACCTTTCTGGTGTGATGGATCATAAATAGATCTGAAACAAACACTGTCACACGAGATTTTTTTTAATTAGTTATCTATTTATTATGAATGTCTTCTATGCTGGCCTGGGAGCGAACAAATAACGTCGAATAGGCCAGCCCCGACCTATCCCATGGGTGTCGTAAAAGTCGACTAAGGGAGATTGCCCGGTGTAGACCAATAAGCACCTTGGGGCACCCGAATGGTGGAGGGAAACCACCAACAACAGCATACCCAAAGAGGGTTGGTGTCAGGCAGGCGGCCGGCTGTAAAACCTAAGCCAAAACTTTAAGCAATATGGATTGGAATGTTGTCATTACAATCACTCTCTCCGTTTATCGGTCTCTCGACATGGTCCATTTTGTCTCTTTTCTATACATTCATTCATCACTAGCACGTTTACGGTGTGATGGATGATATCAATCAAAAGGGAGTGGATGGCTTGATGACGTCACACCGATATGTATGGAAGAGGAAACATACTGCGCCGAGCCCAGATAGACTGGGAACAGGGCAGGGAGAAGAAGATCTATTTATTATCAATCATCAAAAGTCGTAGAACAAACGTTCTTGTTATGATGTTATTATGTAGATATTACTATCCTGTGATACCGACGCTTTGTGACATAGCTGAGAATTGTTTTGAAATACCTATTGACTGCGATGTCCTTCCTTCCTTCTTATCTATTTAAAGCAAGATTGATGGAATTGATATGTACCTATGTATACTCACAATTATTCAAATATAAAATTAATTAATGAGCTGGTATGTTATCAGATAATCGTCTGTACCTAGTTGTGTTTATCTAATAATCCATAATCAGTCGTTTCAGATCTATTGTTGCAGAGTTTACCTGTTTTAACTCGAGGTAAGGTAAAATAAACTTATTTTGTCTTTTTAAAATGTTCTATTGTATACCATTTATTAAATTTTATTTTTATTATTAAAGAACGAAAACGTTAGACTTTTTTTTACATCGTTATTCAGTTTTTGTTATTAGTATGATTCAAATCGACTGAACAAATAAACAATAAGTAATTTTAAAACAGTTAACATTTTAAAGGTGGACTAATTTCAAATATTATTAGTCTGATTTTTAACCATAAAATATTTTAAACTTTAACTGTAATAATAAAACTATACATAATAATATTGAAAAAAACGATGTAAAAAAGGCTGTTTCAGTTGTTATGAACTAAAACTAAAATAATCTACTAAACATAAGACAATGTCATGAAAATAAATAGTGCCTGTGATTATGACAGATAAAACTTTGAAAAAAAATACGAAAATATTTTTTCATCCCACCATCTCGGAAAAAGCGTTTTTGCTCTTCGATAACTGAGTGCAAAAGCCGTTTTTATCCTCTAGAGGTTAAAGTAAATTTGAATTTAGAACATCGTGTGCAATGAGTTTGTGGATTGAAAACATCATTATACATATTTATTTCTACCTCCATGGTGCCGAAATTGTCATGCAACCTATTTTAATTTGTTAAAAACTCAGACTCGGAACCTTCTTGGTGTACTTTTTTTGTAATTTGCTTTGCGCGCGCCATTTTCTTTTTACGTCATAAATTTGTTAAAACCTAGGAGTTCCATGACGGTCAATCAGCTTGGCGTCAATCTTGCTTTAAGCATTTTGATCGTCTACAACGCTTGCTTGATGCTTGAGTCAAGCATTTAAAAGCTTTTTAGGTCTGTTTGATTTGTTTACGCAAGCAACGGAACAAAAACATTCAGAAAATCAACGTGCTTGACTCAAGCTGATTGACCGTCTCGGAATAATTTTTATTAGGTACTTACAGGTGAGTCTGGATGAATGTAGCGGGTGTGGTTTTTTGGGTGTTTCTGGGTGAATGGGTGTTTTGAGGGTGTGTCTAGGTGAATGGGTGTTTTGTGGGTGTGTCTGGGTGAATGGGTTTTTGTGTGTGTGTGTCTGAATGGATGGGTGAGTATTGTGGGTGTGACTGGGTGGATGCTGTGGGTGTCTGAATGGATGTTGTGGGTGTGTCTGGGTGAATAGGTATTTTGTGGGTGTTTCTGGGTTAATGGGTGTTTTGTGGGTGTTTCTGGGTGATTGGGTGGTTTTTGGGTGTGATTAGGTGTTTTGTGGGTGTTTCTGGGTGATTGAGTGTTTTTTGGGTGTGAGTGGGTGATTGAGTGTTTTTTGGGTGTGATTGGGTGTTTTGTAGGTGTTTCTGGGTGAATGGGTGTTTTGTGGGTGTTTCTGGGTGAATGGGTGTTGTTTGCGTGTTTCTGGGTAAATGGGTGTTTTGTGGGTGTTTCTGGGTGAAGGGGTGTTTTGTAGGTGTTTCTGGGTGAATGGGTGTTTTTTGGGTGTTTCTGGGTGTTTTGTGGTAGTTTCTGGGTGAATGGGTGTTTTGTGGGTGTTTCTGGGTGAATTGGTGGTTTGTGGGTGTTTCTGGATGAATGGGTGTTTTGTGGGTGTTTCTGGGTGAATGGGTGTCTTGTGTGTGTTTCTGGGTGAATGGGTGTTGTTTGGGTGTTTCTGGGTAAATGGGTGTTTCTAGGTGAATTGGTGTTTTTTGGGTGTGTCTGAGTGGATGGGTGTGTATTGCGGGTGTGAATGTTGTGGGTGTTTCTGGGTGGGTGTTGAGAGTGTGTTTGGGTTAATGGAAGGGTGTTGTGGAAGTTTCTGGGTGAAAACAGAAACTGTTGGGATTGTATTTTGAAATTTCCTCGTTGGGGGGGATGAAAAGTTACGTGTTGCACTCGAGTGCAAAGATTTTTCACCTTGTGCTCTTTTGATTCCCTCGCTATCGCTCAGGATTCTAATTTTTGAATCACTCGCTACGCTCGTGATTCTATTTTAGAATCTTTCGCTAGCTCGGTCATCAAATTTGAGCAATCGGTTAAAAAACAACTTTGCACTCACGTACAACAAATAACTATTGTGACACACCTGACCATAAACTATTCGATTTTAATTTTAACATTATATAAATGTTAGAAAAATTAGTACAAAGATTTTGGGGTTAGAAAAAGAATTTCGAAAAATTATGATCTTGAGGCGGGAATCGAACCCGCGTCCGCTGCTATCCGGGCAGGTGCCTGACCGCTCGGCCACCCAAGACACTGTGTCTTGGGTGGCCGAGCTTTTTCTAACCCCAAAATCTTTGTACCTGACCATAAAGTGGAAAAAGCCTACTTCCTGGTCAGGGGGTGACATAAAACTATGATCTTACTTCGGGCCTAAATCTTACTTCTAAATCCTAACCTAGATCTTACTTCGGGTTAATAAAGAAAGCCACAGATCGCATTTTAATATTATACTTGCGGTCTGAACGCCTATGCCGTGTGGTGAGAGTAGAATACAATTGTCACCACCCCAAATCTCTCCCGTGGGTATCGTACAAGGCGACTAAGGATAAATCAGTGATGAGGAATGGGCAGCAGCGTTCCTCTTATACATCTTACCAATGTACTGCGACACTTTTGTGCCCGATATATGGCAATAGGCTCGCCACCTTTTACATGGGACCTAACATAATTGGCGAAACGTGGGTGCTAGTTCACCTCTGCCTACCTCTTCGGGGATATAGGCGTGATTTATGTATGTATGTGTATGTACTTGCGGTCTGCGACATTCTTTGTTTTATCGCCCTTGGTGTATAATATACTATTTCCCCTTTTAGTTTTCGAAAACCTTGAAGACTACTCAGTATGTCATTCGGGTGGATATTGGGGCTTGGCCTCCTAGCTGTGCTGTCGGCAACTCCTGTTACCATCTCTAACTTAGAAAAGATATTGTCAACCAATGGTATTAACATTTTTATTATTATGTAGGTCTTGTAGGTACTTACTCTTTGATTCTCTTTTATACATCTGACTATGCTATGACGGCCGGCTTGGTCGAATTGTCAGATCGCTAGGCATTGGCCCAGAGGTCCTGGCTTCGAATCGTGGTAGGGGCAAAGTCGTGGATGTTTATATTAATGTTTATGTAGCATAATATTATAAATGTTTCTATGTGTAATTATTAAGTACTTATTATTAAAAATTTTCGTCAACTAGTATCCATAACACACGTATTTATGCTTACTTAGGGCTAGATGATGGGTAATGTTTATTTAACCAATAGTTGTCATGTACTACGGATGCGTGTAGCGCAGGGCCGATTGGTTGGAGATCCTTGAGGGAGGCCTACGCCCAACAGTAGGCGTCTTTCGGCTGACTGACTCAAAGTCAAAGTCAAAATTCATTTATTCATATCTGTGGCCGTACTAAGAAGTATTAGTGCAATCCGAACGCGGGTGACAAAACGGGACGCCGCTCTACTCGGCTTATAGCGATGTCTCATTTTAACAATGGGAATTGAGTCGCGTTTAGAGTTGGTTGTAAGGCCCCTGGTATGATACAATACACTTGTGAATCGTCAAGACGCTAGATATCGAAAACCCGTGTGTCCAAGTGAACATAGGGAATGCCTCAGTCTATACCGATAGGTCTCCACAACCCACTCACGCCCCGATCCGCAACGAAGCGCTAACTCCGACGCGTTTAATACCAAAGTTAATACTAAACGCGCCAGAGCCCAAAGCCCCGCTAGACTGTCTTGTACAGCCAACAACACGTCAGACTACCACAAAATGGCAAAATTTCTCAATCGATTTTGTGCTCTATTATTACCAAGTTAAGGTTGACAATCGATTGAAGAAATTTGACAGTTTTGGGTAGTCTAAAGCGCCGGTGACTGTACTAGCACGGAACTTGGACAAAATCTCTCTCCGCCACTTGACATTGTTTTGTCTCGGGCACCCTAATGATAAGTGGGATTTCCCCGAGGAGATTTTGTCCACGTCCCGTGCTACGGGGGATGGTGACTACCGATTAAAACTGTCTACTTCATTCTAGTGGAATCCACGAGGAATGCTGTGCTCGAACAGGGATTGCTAGACGGCCTGGAATCCTTAAGAGATGTGATCCTTAATGGAGCAGACGGGATTCCCCCCTTGGATCCCTACTATTTGGAGGAACTAACGTTGGACGATGACGTCATACCATTCCCGGGGTAATTATGATTTCAAATAATCTAAACAGTGCAAGACAGCAATGAGTAATGGGCAGCAGCTAAAAAGACAGCAGCAGCTAAAAAGACAACAATGAGTAATGGGCAGCAGCATTTCTCTCATACCACCTAGCAATATAAATTTGAACTGCGATTTATGTGCCCGATATATGGCAATAGGCTCGCCACCTGTTACATGGGACCGAACATAATTGGCGGTGCTAGTTCACCTCTGCCTACCTCTTCGGGGATATAGGCGTGATTTATGTATGTATGTATGTAAACAGTGCAAGATAGAGCAAACTATTAATTGCGTATTAACCTTTCAGTATCATCGAGATTTTGTAGATTTCATATCCTATTATTTTAGATAACGTTAAAATTACTTGTTTTTTATGCGTTCTAATAACGTCACGTTGATAGTGGTGAGGCTATCAACTGTCTTATTATCATGTAAATCAATATTCTTTGGTTAATATTTAGGTATTTACGAGACTAAACTATAAATTCATATTGATTCAAATTATTCATAACAACAAAAACATTTTTCATCCCACCATCTCGAAAAAAGCGTTTTTGCTCTTCGATATCTGAGTGCAAAAGCAGTTTTTATCCTCTAGAGGTTAAAGTAAATTTGAATTTAGAACATCGTGTGCAATGAGTTTGTGAATTCAAAACATCATTATATCTATTTATTTCTACCTCCATGGTGCCGAAATTATCATGCAACCTATTTTAATTTGTTAAAAACTCAGACTCGGAACCTTCTTGGTGTACTTTTTATGTAATTTGCTTTGCGCGCGCCATTTTCTTTTCACGTCATAAATTTGTTAAAACTTAGGAGTTCCGTGACGGTCAATCAGCTTGGCGTCAATCTTGCTTTAAACATTTTGATCGTCTACAATGCTTGCTTGATGCTTGAGTCAAGCATTTAAAAGTTTTTTAGGTTTGTTTGATTTGTTTACGCTAGCAACGGAACAAAAATATACAGAAAATCAACGTGCTTGACCCAAGCTGATTGTCCGTCTCGGAACTCCATTAGGGACGGTAATTTTTATTAGGTACTTACAGGTGTGTCAGGATAAATTTTGCGGGTGTGGCTGGGTGGATGGGTGGGTGTTGAAGGTGTCTGGGTGAATGGGTGTTTTGTGGGTGTGTCTAGGTGAATGGGTTTTTTGTGGGTGTGTCTAGGTGAATGGGTGTTTTGTGGGTTTGTCTGAATGGATGGGTGAATATTGTGGGCGTGACTGGGTGGAAGTTGTTGGTGTCTGAATGGATGTTGTGGGTGTGTCTGGGTGATTAGATATTTTGCGGGTGTTTCTGGGTGAATGGGTATTTTTGGGTGTTTCTGGGTGAATGGGTGTTTTGTGGGTGTTTCTGGGTGAATGGGTGTTTTGTGGGTGTTTCTGGGTAAATGGGTGTGTTGTGGGTGTTTCTGGGTGAATTGGTGTTTTTTGGGTGTTTCTGGGTGAATGGGTGTTTTGTGTTTGTTTCTGGGTGAATGGGTGTTTTGTGGGTGTTTCTGGGTGAATGTGTGTTTTGTGGGTGTTTCTGGGTGAATGGGTGTTTTTTGGGTGTTTCTGGGTGAATGGGTGTTTTGTGGGTGTTTCTGGGTGAATGGGTGTTTTGTGGGTGTGTCTGGCTATCGCCTCCCTCTGTTATTCCCCTGGCTATTCCCTCGCTATCGCTCAGGATTCTAATTTTTGAATCACTCGCTACGCTCGTGATTCAATTTTGGAATCCTTCGCTAGCTCGGTCATCAAAATTGAGCACGCGGTTAAAAAACAACTTTGCACTCACGTACAACAAATAACTATTTTACTTCATTTTTATTGGTACACTGGAAACATTAACACATACCTGCTAAAAGGGATCATAAAATTTTCGAAAACTTATTGGACAGTAATTTTTCGAAAATTCAGCTGCGATTGCATAAACCAAGCAATGTTCGCTAAAGCCGGTTATTGGATGGGTAACTAAAAATATATTATTTAAAATTTCTGCGTGCTTCGGAAGATATCTTAAGCCCTTGGTCCCTGTATCTGCAGTCGTTTGCCCACCATTCGACACTGGGCCAGCGGGGTCACCACGCTGGCCCAGTGTCCATTCTCCCTTATTCCTACATCCATTGGGAAGGCCTGGGCCGTAGCAGTGGGGGACACAAAAGACCTGTGGGCCTATTCGCTAACTTTTTTTGACAGTTGAAAGTGATGATCACCGAACTATTTACTTATCCATTACTGTTTTCACATTTACTCTGAGTTTTCACAGGACAAGTGTCACAATAGCGTTATAGTAAAGTATTTTTTACAAATATCGTGCATTCGGTTAATTTTGTTTTTTATTTGGTTATTGGATTTAATGCTAACATTATATTAAAGTTAGAAACAAAACTACAAAAAAAATGAATAAGCCGTGTGGTGACGGCATATAATTTCACCACCCACTCTCTCCTGCGGGTGTCGTACGATGCGACTAAGGGTAAAGACAAGGATGAGTAATGGCAGCAGCGTTCCTGTTGCACCACCTAGCAATATACTGCAAACTACATGCCCGATACATGGCAATAGGCTCGCCCCGTATAACATTGGATCTAATAATAATGGCGAAACGTGGTTGCTAATTCACCTCTGCCTACCCCTTCGGGGGTAAGGGTCGTGATTTATGTGTGTATGTTTATCTATGTATAATGATTTCAAATTTATCAACAGAGCCTCATTGGAGCTTAACGGTGTTAAAGTGCTTAATTTGGGCAGTTTTATCATAGACGATTTGAAGGCAACTATGTCTACTGCTGTGCCAATAATGAGATACAGAGTGGAGATAGACGGAAGAATACCCACTTTCGTGGCGAGTGCAGGTAAAAAACTAAAAGCGCAGCAAGAATGTGTTCTAGTGTCTTCTTCTTCTCCCTGCCCTGTTCCCAGTCTATCTGGTCGGCGCTTCGGAAGAGGAAACAGTATGTTTCTTCTTCCATTCATATCGGTTAGACGGCATCAAGCCATCAACTCCCTTTTGATTCATATCATCCATCACACCGTTAAGGTTCTAGTAAAGAATGAATGTATAGAAAAGAGACGGAACGGACCCTGTCGAGAGACCGATGAACAAAGAGAGTGATTTGAATGACAACATTCCAATCCATACTGTTCAAGGTTTTGGCTTAGATTTTGCAGCCAGCCGCCTGCTTGACACCAACCCTCTTTGGGTATGTCGACTTTTACGACACCCATGGCATGAGTCGGGGCTGGTCTATTCTATGTTATTTATTCGCTCCCAGGCCAGCATGGATATGTTCTGGGGTAAACATACATAAATCGAATCTATGGAAGACTTGTGACAGCGTCCCTCAATAGGGATGGTGGTACAAAGCGTATAAATACATACATTCTCCTAACTTATGTATGACGCCTTTCTCCCACAGGGGTAGAGGCGGAGATCACTTCTTTCCACTTGCTACGATCCTTACCTATATACTTCTATCGCTTCATCTAATCTTATTAATGTTTTCATCCATGCCCGTCGGTTACGGGTACTCTTGACCTGGCCCTTTTTAATATATAAAAATACCAGAATCATCATCATCATTCATCAGCCCTTTAATGTCCCCACTGGTGGAGCATAGGCCTCCCTACGGATGGAAGAGTCTAAGGAAAAATGGGCCATAAGCCACCACGCTGGGTGACAGACAGCCCTCTATGCAGAGGATGCATGGAGGTAGGAGAAACGCCACAGCACGTGCTTATAGAATGCAGGAGTGTGGCAGATCAACGGGCAAGGTTTCTCCAATCCCCAGTATCGGTCCCGGAAGCTTGCAGCAGTCTGAAAAGACTGCTAAGTTTTTGGGATAATCTGGGATGAGACACGTACAATGGCCCAATCAGGGGGCTAAGTGTGGAAAAAGCCCAGCTAAACTAAACTAAACGAATACAATTGTGACATTCAGATCTGTTACTGGTGGGTAACAGATCTGAATGTCACAATTGTATTCGTATCTGCCGTCACTATGCAGCTGATGATTGAACTGAAGATTGGATATTGAATGAAAATTCACGATCTTATTGTTAACCTATTACACTTAAGGCCTGTTTCACAATCGACAAGTAAGTTTTAAGTAGCTTACTTCGCAGATCATTTGACAGTTGTAATATGAAATATATGTCAATTGAACTGCAAAGTAAGCTACTTCGAACTAACTTGTCGATTGTGAAACAGGCCCTTACTATATCTTACAGAACACTATGATTTGAGTGTGTCAGCCATGGGTGCTAACATCTTCGGAGCAGGGGACGCTGAGTGAGTAAAGTTTCTTAAAATAATATTCATTGATTTTTTATAAATTTAACTTCACGCGAACACTTTTCTACACTGACCTAATCGTACGCTGAGTAGGTTGTCATCCAAAAAATGAAGCCAATTTGATTATCGCCATCTTGGCGCTGATGGCACTGGTATACGAAGGTGTTCGTCCACGGAACTAATTTTAGAGATGCATTTGTAATGTAAAATACAAGCAATAAACGTTAAATTTAGTACCTTGCACATGAAACTTTTGTCATTTTAATAGAAGTATTCACTCCAGCGTACTTGTAAAATGAAAATGAAATTATGGTTTATTTATAAAAGTTATCATTACATACACTCATGAATCGTTAAATAAATAACGTTAAACACTGGAAACCAAAAGAAAAACAGTTTCCAATATTTAACGTTATAAGCTATGTATAATATAGAGGTCGGTGCTTTTCTAGAGTCGTACTTTCACTGAGGCTCGAGTTCACCAAAACGTAAAACGTAAAATTATTATTTAACCATCGGTTTTTGACATTTTATCATATGGAAGAACTGTCAAAAACTGACTGTTATTTTTAAATCACTTGTTTTACTTTTTGGTGAACTCGAGCCTAAGGCCCAAGTTCATCAACACGTAAAACGAGCGATTAAGGCGCTGTCTCTACGAGATCGCGAAGATGCGACGAGTGGCAATGTTCGCGCTAACGTCTCGTCGTATCGCGGCGCCCTCAAGCGCTCGCAAGCGGAACGATGCACTCTCGCAGCGAGCGGAACTCTTGCAACAAATAAGATCTCAACGCGACGTAAAGAAAATGCGGCGATTCCGCTATGAGTCGCCGCGGACACGCTGTGATTCCGTCACTAGTCGTGACTATACGCTGGCGGATTAATCGCTCGTTCGTGGAGATTCTCCGACGATAGAAGCGCGGACTCGTCACGATTCTCTCGCTCGTGGAGACAGCGCCTAAAAGTTAACCGTCTTTTTTTGACATTTCTTCCATACTGTTATATGTTAAAAAGAACCGGTTGAACACTCCTAATAAAACAACGACCGAATCCAAAATAGCAAAATTTTCGGAATCGACGAAAATCTATTTTGACTGAGTTACCTCGCGCGCAAAGTGCGATGAATATAGACTCGAATATTTTTTTTAACCTTATTCCGTAAGGAAAAAAATGTTTTTTTGTTACCAAAGTTGTAGAGCTTCATTTTTAGGTCGATAAAAATACTAACTCATTTTGTTATAATTTCGGATTAGGTTATTGTTATATTAAGAGTGCGAATAATCAATTGTTTACGTGTTGGTGAACTCCAGCCTGAGAGTCGAAAGTCTTTCAGAAAGTTTTACCGCCTCCGTGGTCGAGTGGTCCTCCCACCGGAATTAAGGTCATGAGATCCCGAGTTCGATCATCAGGGGGGTACAAATTTGTGCTCGGTTTGGTCGGTGGTAGGTCTTCTTTCAAGTCCGCCTGGCTGTTCTTCTCCTTGCCCTAGATCCCAGTCTATCTGGGGTCGGCGCAGTATGTTGCCTCTTCATATCGGTCAGATGTCATCCACTCCCTTTTGATTCATATCATCTATCACACCGTAAAGGTGCTAGTGATGAATGAATGTATAGACCGATGAATGGAGAGAGTGATTGATTGATAACCCATACTGCTCAAGGTTTTGGCATAGGTTTTACAGCCGGCCGCCTGCCTGACACCAACCCCTATTTGGATAAGCTGTTGTCGGTGGTTTGCCCTCCACCATTCAGGTGCCCCAAGGTTCTTATTGGTCTGCACCGGGCAATCTCCCTTAGTCGACTTTTACGACACCCATGGGATGAGTCAGGCTGGCCTATTCTACGTTATTTGTTCGCTCCCAGGCCAGCATAGAAGGTCCGCCTGGCTAGCTACTACCATCTTATTAAAATCTGTCGCCATAATAATAATGTTTAGAGCATTATTGTGTTCCGACAACCGTGGTTCCATATTTGGCCCTTAGGAATCGTCATTTTCCATCAAATGAGATGGCATCAAGGGCATGTGCTTCCCTGTCTAGCATAAAAAAAGTTGACCGATGATTAGTTATAAACAAAGAGAGATTGTGATAACACTATTGTTAACCATACCGCACAAGTTTAAGCTTACTTTATATCCAGCCTGCTTGACCCCATCGATATATTTTAACCTTTTATGACATGTACAAAAATTATTTTGCAGAGTCAAATTAATCAATCCTCGCCTTAAAATAAATGTGTTGGCCAGAGTGCGACTAATTGGCGGAATATTTGTAACTTTGGAGGAGGCAGATATTCAATTCAAGCTTGATGGATTTGAGGTGAGGTCTTCCTTTGTGAAAACAATAGCTTAGGCAACTTATCTATACTAATATTATAAAGCTGAAGAGTTTGTTTGTTTGTATATTTAAACGCGCTAATCTCAAGAACTACTGACTGAAATTGAAAAATTATTTTTATATTGCATAGTCCATTTATCGAGAAATGCTGTAAAACAACCGACATTAACGCGAGCGAAGCCGCGAGCGTCCACTAGCTCTTCTATACATAGGGAAGACTTGTGCCTCTGCAGTGAGGTCATTAAAGGGCTGGTAATTTATTTATTTGGCAAACAACCAACACAATAACGCATTATATAAAAATACAATAAGGCTGCATTTCTACCAGAGATGTGAATCACTCCATTTTCAAAATGGGGTGTTTCTATTGATTCTCCTCAATATCTGATGGAAAAGCACTCTACAGAAACAAGCAAAGTCGCGAATTCTCCCCTGATCATTCAAAGTTATCAATTTTTCAATAACAAATAATAGTAAGCAACAAGGATGCAAAAACTTAAAAACAATTAAAATTGAGATGCAGCACTAAATTAAATAATATCAATAAAAATGGAATGATGAGAAATAACGGTTGGAGTCTCATTTATAAGCGGTTGTTGTGTTGTTGTAGTGTAAATGTTTGGAAAATCATATTTTACATATTATATTAACATAATTAGCGATATGTGGGTGCTAGTTCACCTCTGCCTACCCCTTCGGGGATAAACATACATACATACATAAATCACGCCCACATCCCCGAAGGGGTAGGCAGAGGTGAATTCTCACCCGCGTTTCGCCAATTATGTTAAGTCCCATGTAATAGGTGGCGAGCCTATTGCCATTTATCGGGCACAAAAGTCGCAGTACATTGTCAGGACGGTAGTATAAGAGGAACGCTGCTGCCCATTCCTCATCACTGATTTATCCTTAGTCGCCTTGTACGACACCCACGGGAGAGATTTGGGATGGTGACAATTGTATTCTACTCTGCCGTCACCACACGGCTAAAGGGGATAAAGGCGTGATTAATGTATGTATGTATATTAATATTAATGCCGTGTGGTGACGGCAGAGCAGAATACAATTGTCACCACCTCCATTTCTCTCGTGGGTGTCGTACAAGGCGACTAATGGTAAAGATAGCGATGAGCAATGAGCAGTAGCAGTCCTCTCATACCACCTAGCAATATACTGCCATTTATGTGCCCGATATATGGCAATGGGCTGGCCACCTATTACATGGGACCTTACTTAATTGGCAAAAAGTGAGTGTTTAATTCACCTCTGCCTACCCCTTCGGATATATAGGCGTGATTTATGTATGTATATTAATAATTTATTCATGTTTTCAGTCAAAAATAAACGGCTTGTTCCACCATGAGGGTGCTAGCGATTTCGTGAACACGTTCCTGGAGGACCTGGTCCCCTCGTTGGTAGATAATTATCAGGTAATATACCAGCCCCCGAAGCAAGGGACGTGGACAAAATCTCCCCGGGGAAAAGAAAGTAGTCTCCTCTCGCTCTAACTCCTTAGACCAGAGACAAACACTGTCAAGTGGTGGAGAGAGATTTTGTCCACTTTCCGTGCTAGCCCTACAGTAAGTATTTAAATAGAAATAAAATATCTTATAAACGTGCCTGCTTATGTAAATTTGGTTACGTATATATGGTAATAATGGTTGATCGACTTGTCTTAAATGAACACAATATTTACCAATGTGCAGTAGGTGCCTATTCCTGAGTAGCGCATGGTGTGTGTTCTGCTTGTGTGTGATTTTATTCCTATAGAAAGCACTGACCTCTATTTTACAAGTATACTGTACTGAATACGGCTACTAAAATGCCAAATGTTTCTTGTGCCGATTTGAAGCGCTCCGTCGAGCGGCATGGGTACTAAATTTGACGTTTGCTGCTTGTATTTGACAATACAAATGCATCTCATATATTAGTTCCGTGGACGTTCACCTTCGTACACCAGTGCCATTAGCGCCACAAGATGGCGATAATTAAATTGGCTTCATTTTTGGACGACAACCTTCAGTCCAGCGTACTTGTTTAATAAAGGTCAGTGTATAGAAAGTCAGTAACTTAGCATAGTCCTTGTGATTGTCGTAACCTCACCTATTAAAGTAGATCGTCTATAGTACGTGATACTCTACGTATGATGTTAGGATTCGTGTAAAAAAATAATATTTCAAAGACAAGAAGAAAAGCCAGAAGCACCCATATAAAACCTTACCAGAAGCACCAATTTCACTTCACTAGATCCAGTTATACACATTTTTGGATTCAAAGAAATTTGTGGTTAGAAAAAGTTCAAAAATTATAGTCTTGATGCGGGAACCGAACCCGCGTCCTCTGCGATCCGGGTAGATGCCTTTAGCACTCGGCATTTTTTAATTATTGAAAAAAAAATCTGACTGACACCATTGAAAGCGCGCCAAACACTTTACAGTGGAGCGCAGCGCATTAATTATTTTTCCGGAATTCTTAGCTCAATTATGATTTTTGACATTTTTTATTTTGTCAACGGTAACTGAATATTCTAAGCACAGTCTTGTGAGCGTGCTTGGCGCCTTGACGGGCTTCCAATGGCGTCAGGTACATTTCTATTTCAATAATTCAAAAATTAATTAAGAGTCGACTTGTTGAAGTGAAAGTGGTGTTATTTTGATGCATAAATATCCATGTTGACGTTCAATTATGAAGAATCACTGAAATTGTTGTGAAAAGTTTTGTGCCGTGTTTGACTCAACGTCAAACACGTCACGAATTTTATAGTGGATTTCACCACCTCATCAGTCGCCGTCAAGAACTTTGTTACCATATTTGACTCGCGCCAAGCACTCCCTAGATGCATTAAAATGAGTGACACCCATATTTTAATGTAAAATTAATTTCATACATTCATTTCATGCATTACTTTCATTCGTTCAATTTATCATTCATTCAAAATATTTAAGAAGAGTAAATGAAAATGCAATGAAGAAAGTTCCTAAAGGACTTGTTTCCAGGAACGTTAAACCAATTTAAAAACAGTCTTGTGAGCTATCTATATATTTCGCCGAGAAATATTTAAGAATTTTGCACGGAACTTATTTAAATGAAAAGAAAATGTTTGTCAAAAATGATTCAACCAGTTTACGTATATAGTTAATTTTATTTCTACATTCTCCTCTTATCTTGTCAACAGGCGGAAATAACGAAATTCTTGAGTGAGAACGGCATGGAGGTGGCCAACGAAATTTTACAAGATTTGGATCTACGCGAATTCATGTAACTTTAAATTATATAAATTAAAAATAATTCTAAGAATTTATAAATGTGAACTATACATAATATAAATACTTGTATTTGTCATATAGCAAGATGTATCAATTTCCTATTATTAAAACGCGAAAAATTTAATGGTTTATTTTATTACCTTAACCTTAACCTTTTTTATTATCTTATTAAAAAATTAAATTAAACGTAGAATCATATTTTTGTTTTAAGAAGTCTATATTTAGACACATACATACTCGTAAATCATAATGTGCCCCAAGAACCACATTCCTGCAACTGTCTTGAGTCTCATGTAATAGGGGGCGAGCTTATTGCTATCTAATGGATAAGTTAATAGTAGATAGTATTGGGTAGGGGAGACCGAAGGGATTTGAAACAAAGGCGACTTGAAACAGAACCGATTTCTAGGAACTTTAAACCGTTAGTGAGCTGGCTACGTCGCTTTTCAACCACTTCCATCCACCTGTTGGGGTGTCAGTTCGGGTCGGTGTTTTATTTGCAATCAATGGTGTACCGAAGGTCTCTACCAAATTTCTGCAATTTGAAATGTATATATTGACCGGACTACAACACTTTGACAAGTGAAATAGGATATAAAAATAAACAAGCCTCTTTCGAATCTAATCTTTTATGAACCACATAGATTTCTTGTAAAAAGCTGACGTTGTTACTTATACATTTTATCCGCTTTTCGGCGCTACAATGAAAGAATAACTCGGTTCTGTTTATCCTTTCATTATAATGTTCCAAGAGTACGAAGGCAAACGTGTCTTCAAATAAATCTATATATAATAACGGACCAACATAGTCCGGTTGAGACGGGGTAGAAAGGGGCGGCTGGGCAAATATGTACCAACCCTTCGTCTGAAAGCAAAATTGCAATCAAGGATCAATTGGATGTACCGGATGGCCCGGCAGTAGGTTCAAGTACACACTGACAACAATTATTTTATTAGCTTTGTTGAAGGTTCCGGAAATTTCTCATAGTCACTTTCCTAAAATAAAAATTAAGGAAATAATATATGAAAATGTTTGCTTTTTTCGCCGACATCAATCGACTTAAAGTGCTTTCTGAATCACGGACGAATTAGATGGAGGAGTTCCTCCATCACACAAACATTTACCCCTACATGTTATGTGATTGCCGAGTTATGGCATTGTATGCTCTAGCCTACTTGCGTGGCGTTTTGCTAGCGAGGCGTGGGGCTCTGGCGTGTTTAGTATCAACGTTGATATTAAATGCGTCGA
Source organism: Cataclysta lemnata (assembly GCA_963931975.1). Taxonomy (NCBI): domain Eukaryota; kingdom Metazoa; phylum Arthropoda; class Insecta; order Lepidoptera; family Crambidae; genus Cataclysta; species Cataclysta lemnata. The sequence goes on from OZ008342.1 coordinate 13,765,982, forward strand.
GGTCAGCGCTTCGTTGGCGGATCGGAGAGTGGGTGGGTTTTGGAACTGTATCATTTTACAGACTGAGGCACCATCCTCCCTTGGATAAACGGGTCCCCTTGGATACACGTCTTGACGATTCATAAGTGTTTTGTATTCATACTAGATATTATCTAGTAGATAATATAAATGACAAAAAAAATACAAGATTGTAACCCAGACCTATTGGCGGATAGCCAACGCATCTCATCATTTATTCAAACTCTTCTTCACTATATGTATTATAATATTTCAATCACATAATGTTAAATAAATGCATATCAAAACTAAAACTCTTAAAAGTCGTAGGTAACCAATTACTTTAAAATACAGATAACTGTTTGTTAGTGTTGTATTTCTTTCAATAATCTCCTAAGATTTTCACATGCACAAATTTATACCTACTAACAAGAAAAAAGGTTTTTTATTTTTAGTTTAACCATTAACATCAGAACGTACATTTTACGTAAAATTAATCGTTAATTACGGTCTGTGTCGTCTGTGTCAAGAAGTCATAAAACTTTTGGTTTATTACCGAAGTCGTTAAATTTTTATACACCTTATGACCATTAAGCGTAAAATTACGGGGCTATGTCGCCCCCTATGTCGTCGAATTACATTGAAATCATGAATTGCCTCAAAATTCTAGAAACAATCCCCAATAATATCGGGAGCACCTTTGTTATGTTAGTTGAAAATTTTATCTATAGTACCTAATCAGTTATAGAATAATATTTAACGTATGTATATGAATTTTATTGCAAACAACATTATTCAGTATTATAAATCATATTTTAATAATTCCAATATTTGTTTGAGATTTCATATAAAGTTTTTCTAATAAAATGAATGAAATAATAATTATTGATTACTGAAAAAAGTTGTTACAAAGAAAAAGAGATTAGAAATTTAGTATCCTCTTTATCGTTGTAAGGTTTTCTATATTAATTAATCTATGTCGTTATTATTACCATCAGAAAAATTTCATAGTTAAAAAACAATGTTGAAGTGTTCTAGGATTTTGTTGAAATGACCTATTTAATCGTAAATCTGTGTCATAGGTAGTGAGGTAAAGTTTTGATTAAGATGTGATACTTTGAGCCGCACCTCAGACACCTCTATGTCAAATTACAGCGAGTACAGACAACAAAAAAGTATCAAAAAAATGTTACAGTACATTTTTTTCAATAAAGAATTCAATGAATTGTCATTCATACATACTTATATCACGCCTGTATCCCCATGGGGTAGGCAGAGGTGAATTAATACCAACTTTGCCAATTAAGTTAAGTTACATGGGACCTCTGTAAACATTTTATTGAATGGATTGTATTGTAAAGGGCTGGAATTCAATATATTAATAAAATCGGACACAAGATACGTGCGTGTATTCTCAGTGTTCACAAAGACTAAAGAGACAGAAATTGCCATTACAAAAAAATACGTACATTTTATTTTGATGTTGGGTTGCCAACAACCTCCCATGTAATAGATCCAGCGTACCTAATCACAGTATATTGCTAGGTGGTATGAGAGAATTGCTACTGCCCATTACTCATTGCTGTCTTTACCCTTAGTTGATTTGTACGGTACCCACGGGAGAGATAGGGGTGGTGATAATTGTATTCTCCTCTCCTCATTTATACTTAATATTGTAAAGCTGAAGTTTGTTTGTATGGTTAAACGCGCTAATCTCAGGAACTACGGACTCAAATTGAAAAATTATTTTTGTGTTGGATGGCTATATAATATATGACATTACCGCGAGTGAAACCGCGGGCGTCCACTAGTGTCTTCATATTTGGCCTGTCTAATTTGCATCACGATGTCAATTTTTGACAATTACCCATACGTTTGACACGACGAACGCCATTTTGTTTTCTTAGTAATATCTACGTCACTTTCCTACATTTTTATTCTATTCGTTCGAGTGGTCACTTTTCCAGGCACCCTTTTCTATTTTCCACCTAACGTAAAGTAGGCATTGAATCCAAATTCTGGTAATTCGGTTTGTTTTTACGTAATTGAATAACACTCGTCCGTAAATTACATTTATTTGATCACCTACACTTTCGACTTCAGTTACGTAGCTAAACGTAGCCTAAACACATCCCACGGTTCAGTGAGTTAATGGTGCTTCTACACGGTGCATGTAACTTGCGCATGTTGAAGCACTTGCGCAGGTCAGATGTATCGTTTAAACGGTGCCAGCAAGTCCAGTGACTCGTATCATGCGGAAGTAGCCTGTAACTACTTATACTAGCGTATAGAAGCGACACCGCAAACAAGAATTATTATTGTAGTCCGTGCGTTGCGGTGCAGATCAACAACTCATTTACGCACGAAGCGACTGCTTGCTTGAAAGAAACGCGTAAGCGCCATGAAATTGGCGGCGCTTACGATGATTTGGGCGCGAGAAAACTGTGCTCAAAGCTTCGAGTTGGGAGAATATTTATAACTCAATGGCTTTGACACGCATTTCGTGATATATGTAGGTGCATTCGTTTGAAGTATGCCTGTGTAAAATGCACCTAAAAACCTGCCTGTGTAAAATGTGCCTAAAATGCACTGGATGCGACCTCATTGTTGCATCTCTAGAACATGTACTTTTCGGATACATCGACACAGAATCATATGTCACGGAATAACGGTCACTGTGACCCGTTTATATGGTTCAAAGTTGGAAATAATATTTTTGCAATAGCACAGTCGGAACTACATTGGATTTGCGAGACTTTGGAATTGCATTCTTTGTCAAATGGGTTTGGTTGTTTCGTTTGTTGGTTTACTGGTAATATCGACATACTCGTACGTTCATTCTATAAATAGTTTTGGGTAAATCGTAACAATTTGGCTTTGATAATTTCAGTCCTGGTGTTGCTAGAAGTTCTATGGTTTTTTATGATGTTTAAGTCTTTCCATGTAATTTTTTTGTTTGCGAGGATCTCGACGGCTCGCGCACTCGGCATATGATTGTGTAATCTAAGCAATGTTCATTAGATGGGTGACCAAAATATATTATCTCAAGCTGCTCCGTGCTTCGGAAGGCACATTAAGCAGTTGGATGCATTTGTAGTCGTTAATACCCACCAAATCGCACTGGGCCATAGTGGTGGTATATGGCGTATGGTGCCTGTATTCTTCCATTCATAGGAAAGGCCCGTGCCCCAGCAGTTCGGTCATTAAAGGGCTGGTGATGATAGTGGTTAGTGACTGACCTGATATGACAATCGTTAACGTGGCAGAGGTGATGACCTTTTTTTTTTTTTTTGACGGAGTGGAATGCATTTACGCACCGTATCGGCCGCTAGCTAGACGGCCGACGTGTGTGGGACTCGCCCGACTCAAAATCGAGTCGGGAATACGCCACTAAACCACTAGTGAGTCTGGGGTCTGCCGCAAGGCAATTCACCAGTTGGCAGAGGTGAAGACCTAAAGGGTTTTATACAGCGGGCATTCAATTGTTCGCTAAGACCTTGAAGTCTTGTGTATCATTACTAACCCTTTAATGTCCTCACAGCTAGGGCACAGGCCTTCCCTAAGGATGACAGAATATACGGAGAATGGGCCATAAACCACCACGCTGGCCCAGTGCGGATTGGTAGGTATTAACGACTCCAAAGGCAGCCGGGACCAATGGCTTCTGGGGCACGGAGGAACTCAAGATAATACATTTTTGGTCCCATCCAACGGCGGACCTTAGCAAACGTTGCTTAGTTCACGCAATCGCAGGCCGAGCGCGATATGCCACTGCGCTAGCGAGCTCCTCCCAGGACTAACCACTAAGCTAAATCTAATCAAACGAAATACTGATCAGATCTAAATTATGATTGAAACACTAATTAAATTGCAAAGCCTCAAACAAGATTCGTAACCGCACAACAATTACCCGGTATTTGTAGTGGTATCGGATGCCGGCGGTCGCGTTCTGTGGTCCTTATTAATTAAAGCCTTCATTGTAATAACTCTTCGAATACCCAAAGAGGGTTAGTGTCAAGCAGGCGGCCGGCTGTAAAGCCTAGGCCAGAACCTTGAGCAGTATGGATTAGAATGTTATCATTCCAATCACTCTCTCCGTTCATCGGTCTCTCGACATGGTCCGTTCTGTCTCTTTTCGATACATTCATTCATTACCAGCACCTTTACGGTGTGATAGATGATATGAATCAAAAGGGTATGGATGGCTTGTTGACGTCTGACCGTTATGAATGGAAGAGGAAACATACTGCGCCGACCTCAGATAGACTGTGAACAGGGCAGTGAGAAAAAGATTGTAATAACTCCTAGCAATCCCCTCCGCGGGCACACTATTCTTTGTATGGCTTTTCGTCGCTATAGTCCTTTGCTTGCGTCTGCTGTTTTAGGAATTCGACTAATCAGCCGAGAGATGCCCAATGTTGGGCATAGGGCTCCCCAAGGATCTCCAAGCCGATCGGTCTTGCGCTGCCCTCATACAGCGGCTTCCCGCGACCTCCACCAGACCGTCGGTCCACCTTGTCTACCAATGCTGTGCCTCCCGGTGCGCGGCCGCCATTCTAGGATATCGATCAGATGCCATCAAGTTATCGACTCTCTTTTGATTCACCTCACCCATCACACCGCAAAGATGGTAATGATGATGAATGTATATAAAAATAATGCAAAGATAGAATGAAAGACCGATGAATGGGAGAGTGATTGGGATAACAACATTCCATTCTATTCCATTCCAACACGGCGCCTATAATCCAGATTTTAAATCACAATATTATTTCACAAGCCACGGCTGCTTACGATTAATGTAAAATTGCTTAAATTCCGCTATCAATGTTCAGTGTCGTATCTTTATAATCAAAGGCTTACCTTGTTCCGGTTTCGTTCCAACAATTAATTTGTACCTCGGCCAATTAGGGAGCGTTTGTGCTATTTTATTGTGCCCACCCAATTGTTTCGGCTACAAAAGGATTCGGTTGGCTTAAAGACCTGTTTTATTGATTTTTCTTTTACAGCGCCGTGTACTTAAATATTATTTTGTTATGGTGCTTCTACACGGTGCAAGTAGCTGGAGCAAGTAAAGGTGCGAGTTATTTGCGCAAGCACCATGCTCAAGTTAGTTGATCAGTCAGAGGCCCTAGCCAGGTGGCTTATCTATTCGAACGCATAGAAAACAAAAGTATGAAACTAGCGTATTGGTTTTTCTTTAATACGTCAGTTTCATACATTTTGTATTCTATGTGTTCGATTTGGAGGGCAGTTCATAAACAAAGGCGCGGGCAACTTGCGCAAGTTACTTGATCAAGCTACACGAGTACTTTATGTAAGGGTCTTGTTCGTTTCAACTGTCAGCATGTCTGAGCAATTAACCTGCGCGGTGTTATTTGCGCGCGGGCTACTTGCGTATGTTACTTGTGCAGGTACATCCTCGAGTCCCTGGAAGTCGCTGCGAAGGTGTTAATACACCTCTGCCTATCCCTCCGGGGGAAACGGCGTGATTTATGTACCTATGTTATAATATAAATAGTTTTTCACTCATAACTTCTACACACAGGGTTTGTACGGCCGATTAGAAGCGGGATTGAAACAACCATGTAATTTATTAGCAAAGTTGTTTTAGGCTAGGTCGGGTACCGTTATTGATTGTGAAACGGATGTAATTTGTCTTAAGAATTTAAGTGTAAGTGAATTTATTTTAAGCCAGCCAGCAACTTAAATAATTATAATTGGATGTTCGCATCGACATTTGAAGATAAGTTTCAACAGGGGTTCCGAGTCGGTCAAGCAGCTTGGCGTCAAGTACGTTGATTTTCTGTGTGTCTCTGTTGCTTGGTCACGCAAATCAAACAGACAAACAACCAAAAAGCTCCTAACTGCTTGACTAAAGCATCAAGTAAACTTTATAGACGATCAAGATGCTTGAAGCAAGCTAAAATCTATGTGCTTGACCGTCTCAAAACCCCATTACATTGAACGTCAATATCTTTTAGATCCTCAACATTAGGCACAGAAAGTTCTCAACTGACATAATTTCTTCTCCAATGAAAGCAAAATAATAGGTAGTATTATTTTTAATTTTTAAATATTATTCAATAGTGTTCAAATAAAAATTAAATGTTAGAAAAAATATTACAAAGAAAATTGTATGGGCAGCCGCCCAGATGGCGGAGGACGCGGATTAGATTCCCGCATCAAGATTGTATTTTTTGGAACTTTTTCTAACCGCTATTTTCTTTCCGCCGTGTGGTGACGGCAGAGCACAATTATTGTCACCACTTTTATTCTGATCTACAATAGTTACGTCTATCTGTTTCGTGGGTGTCGTACAAGGAGACTAACTGTTGAAGACAGCGATGAGTAATGGGCAGCAGTGTATTGATACTCCGGCTCGCCACCTATTACATTTTACCTATGTATGTATGTATATATACAATTTTCTTTGTAATAGGTAATAAACAAGACCGTAAAATCTTTTTCTTTCCATTTAAAGTATTTCGTGATAAGGTGTCAAAGTGATCTGTCGAGAGAAATAAAAATATTTCGTGAAAGCGAGCGACCTTCGCGAGTTTAAATGGAAGCGGCCTGAATCCACTTTTCAATTTAAATATTGCGTAACATAGGCAACCCTGGCACAGTGAAGCTTTGCCAGTATTAACGGATTAACACGCCGAAATTGCGACAGAGACAGCAGGGAGGAGGTATATTATTGTTTTTTTTTGTTAAATTTTCCCTATATTTTAGGGAAGGCAAAGGGTCTAGCCCATACAGACATGTATTTAGTGTTTATTTTATCTGTAGTCATATGAAATAATGAGTGGGTGAAATCTATGAATGAAATGAATTTTACGTTAAAATATGGGTGTCACACATTTTAACGCATCTAGGGAGTGCTTGGAGCGAATTAAATGGTAACAAGTTCATGATGGTGCCTGATGAGATGGACAAAAGCACTTTTAAAGCGGTCTTCACCACAACATCAAACACATCAAAACACTTATTTTCAATGATTCTGCATAATTGCACATCAACACGGATACTTGTGCATCAAAATAACACCACTTTCACTGCACAAAATTCACTCTGTTACAATTTTTGAATAGGCGAAAATAAATCTGACTGACATCACGAAATTATTGTCTTTTTTAGGTACAATAAAAACGTGTTTTCGGAGAATAGCCGTGTGGTGACGGACCACCCCTAACTCTCCCGTGGGTGTCGCACAAGGCGACTAAGGGTTTGAACAGCAATGAGCAATGGGCCAACAGCATTCCTCTAACGCCACCGAGCAATTTACTGCAATTTCCGTGCCCGGTATATGGCAATAGGCCCGCCACCTATTACATGGGACCTGACCTCATTCGCGAAACGTGGGTGTTAAGTTAATTCACGTCTGCCTACCCCTTAAGGCAAATAGGCGTGATTTAGGTATGTATGTATGTTGGCGGAGAATATGCACATACACATAATATGTTCATAAGTAAGAACTTCAAATGTTTGGAGATTTGGAAACAATGAGTACAGTCATACAATTTTCACTAATTTTGGACCATCTTGTTGGCTAGATCCTTTGCTAATCTATGTCCATTAATGTAAGATTTTAACCAGTGTCCTATAATACTGATCAAACAGACTTGATTGATGAAATTCGAAGCATCCAAATTGCTGTCAGTATAACCAGCAGAATGACAATGCACTTCACGTCCACTCGCGAAGTTGACTATGGCCGAAAAATTGGCAGAATTAATTAATCAGTCGACCCTTAACGAATCGACCCGCCGAGATTTCCGCCTTTTTCTGCTGATCTCACTTCCTTACACTTTATAAAAGGGGAACTTTTAAATTTGCCCCATTAGCCACCGATTCATCGTCGGCACACAGAAAAAAATAACGAGTATTGTCTTTTAGTTTTGCCCGTTGAAATCTTTTGCCGAAGTTTACGGATTTGGGCAACATAATACTCCAGGATTATTAATATTCCATCCTTGTTTCATGGATGTATTGGCAATATTGGTTTTATTATGTTTACGGATTTGGATTCTGTTCTTTAAAACTTTAAACACTTCAGTCTTCTTCTCCTTGCCTTTATCCACTCTAAGTAGAGTCAGCACAACATAGCTTTTTCTTCCATTCTCCTCTATCTGACGTGATCTCAGGTTGAACATTTTAAAAACTTATTTACATTTTATTTGTAGTATTATAATGTCCTAATTCATCATCACTGGGCCTTTAATGTCTGCTTCTGGGGTACAGGCCTTCCCCATGTACAGAATAACAGTAACTATAGTGAGAACGGGCCATACCCCACCACGCTGCACATGCGGGTTATTGCGGCTTATTGGAGGCTAATTTGGATTAATGGATTTCCTGATTGCAATACATATTTGAATATTAAATTCAATGAATTATTTTATTAAAACGGCCATAGAACTCGGCAACATAAATCCGGGGTAGACCAGTCAAAGTGCGCTGGGGTTGAAAGAATTCGATTACTTTTAATTATACAATCGAAAACTCAATCGTCGATTGACGGAGAATCATGTTCTAAGACGCGCGTTACACTGCTCTTTTTAAATGTTGCTCTGGATTGCTGCAGTTCAAAATTTTGTTTCATTGTTGCTACACTAAACATTGCAATATGATACATGATTAAAACTAATTAAAAGGTAGGTATTATTATTATTCAGAAGTATGAAAACTTTTTCTTCTTCTTCTCCCTGCCCTGTTCCCAGTCTATCTGGGGTCGGCGCAGTATGTTTCCTCTTCCATTCATATCGGTCAAACGTCATTAAGCCATCCACTCCCTTTTGATTCATATCGTCCATCACACCGTAAAGGTGCTAGTAATGAATGAATGTATAGAAAAATGGAATGACCATGTCGAGAGACCGATGAACGGAGAGTGATTGGAATGACAACATTCCAATCCATACTGCTCAAAGTTTTGGCTTTGGTTTTACAGCCGGCCTGACACTAACCCTCTTTGGGTGTGCTGTTGTTGGTGGTTTGCCCTCCACCATTCGGGTACCCTAAGGTACTTATTAGACTACACCGGGCAATCTCCCTAAGTCGACTTTTACGAGACCCGTGGTATGAGTCGGGGCTTGCCTATTCTACGTTATTTATTCGCTCCCAGGCCAGCATAGAAGGCGGTATGAAAACTTATTGATATTATTAATACCAATAGTGCATTGCATAAGACTGTTAGTAGTATTGTAATATTTAAAAGTTCTGTAACTGTAACTAACAAAATAGGCAATGTTGCCAGCAAATATTATTACAATTATATATAATGTACACGAAAAGTAACTAGCAAACACAGCCTTTGTCAGTTATTTTTTTTTTTGAATTTAAGTTTCAGATTAGTATGTTGCTGTGATGAATCATTATGCAATGGCCATCAGAAATGACCACCGAATTGGCTCTAAAAATTAAGTAAATACTATGGAATCAATAAAATTCAATTAAATTTATTTATTGCTATCATGTTGTTGTTTATAGGTGTGCACATAATATAGTATCAAACATGAACCCCATGAGGGTAACGCAATATGTATACATCTAATAAGAAGAAAGGAAAAAGAAAAAAAGATAGATAATATTACACAATAATCTATCTTTTTTACTTTTTCATCAATTTTGAGATAATAGGTAGGTACAATATATTCATGACAAGTCTAAATGCGGTGAATTCGACTTGTTTAATTAATTGTTGCATTTTTTGCGTATCACCACGGCGGGGTTACTATCTAAGCCTCTTTCAATCGCTTTCGTCTACCTGTCACTCTGAATGATGAAAGCGATTGAAGGAGGATTACATAATCGGGGTTCGGCACTGTGTAACGCGCGCTTTAATCAGATTTTTCCCATTTTGCTTTAAATTTTACACGCCACCAGGCGATCTCATTACAGACTGTCCCCCGCGTGCCAGTTCGATATTTTTATTATAGAATCCTGTTGCTCGGGATTTATGGCAAAACTGGGTGGATATCATCATTCTCAATGTTTAATCGAAAAGCGTTTTTAGGGTCCCGTACCGAACGGTTAAAACGGACCCTGTTACTAAGACTCCTGTCCGTCCGTCTGTCACCAGGCTGTATCTCATGAATCGTGATAGTAAGACAGTTGAAATTTTTCACGCGGGTGTCTCGCATTAGGCGACTAAACTAAGTCGCAAAAAAATGTATTAGACCAACAATTGTTGAATAATATTATTATAATTTATTGGCGATTTTTTAATAAACTGTTTTGTTACACCTCGGTGTCCTGAAATATAAAAAAAATACATTGCGAAATTGTGTAAATTGATTATTGCGCAAATAATTGCGCAATCAAATAACCAGTGGTTGTGAAAAGCAAAGACAATTCTATTGAAACTTATCGTTACGTATTAATTTTAATAAGCAAGTATTTGGTTTTTAGATTAGGACCAATAACAATTGTGTTTAGTATCTCTGTTGTGGTATGCGTAAATTGAATCATGTGACTTAATGGCACTTAATTATGATGATCGGCAATTGTTCAATTACGCTTCAATATTCCGAAAATTCTCAATAAATGAGGGAACGGAGGGAGTGATTCGGATAACAACTTTCCAATTCATACTGTTCAAGATTTTAGCTATATGTTTGCCTGCTGCCTGCCTGACACAAAGCTCTCTGAGTCATATAAACATAAAACTTTGTTTTAGCGATTTATAGTTAAATATTAATCATCATCATCATCATTTTAGCCGAGAGGCCCCTACAGTTATCACCCAAGGGATCCGGTCGTAAACCCTAAGCCAAAACCTTGAGGAGAATGGATTGGAATGTTGTCATCCCAATCACTCGCAATCACAATCACATCGGTCTTTAACTGGACCCATTCCATCACCTTTCTATACATTCCTTGGCCATGTATTTACTGTGCGCATCCATAATGTGGCAGAGAGGGAAGTTGGAGTATGAGGAAAGAAGGAAGAGATTGCTAAAGCTTGAGACTTTAATTAAAAGGATGGCGTAATGTACCGAGTTTTTAAGGCGGTTTAGCAAAATGAGTTTTTATTATAATTTTTCGTCGAGCATGTTTTCACTCACACGGCGCGGAAATTTCAATCTTCATGTTTTTTAACTTTTTTAATATAAGCCTCGGCCTCCACGGAGTTGGCGGCTTAAGTCCATAATAAGTGGCAGTACGTGCAAAGATCTACCATTTTTGCTAGTAATTTTTAAAGCAAGAAGGCTTTTGTATCAACTATGATAAAAAAAAACAATTAAGAAAACAAAAGTCAGACCACAGATTACTAAATTAAAGTTAAAAGTCGAAACCGTGAAGATGATTTGTAGAGTTCGGGTCTTTTTCGTCATCAATTAGGAAAAGGGTATTGTAATTTACTGCTGGCAGCCCCGTCTCGGTAGCTCAGAGTAAACAAACCTTTTCGCGGCAAACTTTTCGCGAGAGTGAAAAACAAAAAACGACATAAATCTCTTTTAATTCGTTGCGGTTGACACGCTCCATCGCACTTTCTAATTAGGCTTTTTGAGTTAGCAATCCTTCGTAAAGTATCGTTATTATGATTCAAAAACTCGTTTGGAGTAACATTCCACCACGAGAACTTTCACGGTTCAAAACTTCTTCTATGATGAGACAGATTATAGGGAAAGGGGGCCCGAAACGGACTTGCTGCCCAAAGGTAAAACTCATTTTCAAAATGAATGTATCCCTTCAACCTATGCCTGCTTCAATGTGAGACATGTGAAAATTGAAATATTATTCTGTTTCCCTGGCTGCATGAAAAATATTAGGTAACCGATTTAGGCAGCATCTTCGTTTTGGGCCCCTTTCCCATAATTTTTTTTTAATTCTCCCTATATTTTAGGGAAGGCAAAGGGTCTAGCCCATACAGCCAAGTCTTTAGTGTATATTTTATCTGTAGTCTTATGAAATAATGAGTGGGTGAAAAGTATGAATGAAATGAAATTTACGTTAAAATATGGGTGCCACATATTTTAACGCATCTAGGGAGTGCTTGGCGCGAATTGAATGGTAACAGAGTTAATGATGGTGCTTGATGAAATGGATAAAACCACTTTTTATAGTGATCTTCACCACAACATCAAACACATCATGAGACTTATTTTCGATGATTCTGTATAATTGCACATCAACACGGATGCTTGTGCATCAAAATAACACCACTTTCACTGCACAAAATCCACTCTGTAACAATTTTTGAATCAGTGAAAATAAATCTGGCTGACACCACGAAACGCGCCAAACACACCCTTTTCCCATAAATTACACGTTTTAGCTTAAACATAGATATGCAAAATATCAATTATCGTATATAGTACCTCCTTCTAGCAATAAATTAGGATAATATTTTTTGTGTATAATCCAAGCCTTCTTTACTAAAGCTCCTTAAGCTTTTAATATACTGCTAACTTTTAAAAAGATCCAATCTATTAATTCTATCGTCTCACTTGGATAGTGCAATGCCCTTCCCGTCGCTTTCTTTATAAAATATGAAAGAAGATTGAACAGTCTGTCAGAGCAAAATTAACTTCCATTTAGTTTCGCAATAGGAAAATCTGATTTTTTGAAGTATAATAACTTTGTTGGACGAAGATTGAAATAACTTCGTTTCACAGAGAACAATGACAACTTTTCCAAAAAACATTTACACAAAGGGAATTTCTACAAAGTGAATAGATTTCGTCGCCAAAAGATTATATTTAGAATGGTGGGTTAATAAAATTGTATTTGCAAAATGCGTTATTAAAAATTATATGGGTAGCTGTTTTTAGAAGGTCTTTACACTTTCCAGCCCCTCCCCAGTCCACAATACAAAAATGTATGAAGCTGTTGTTTCAAATGTAAGAGAAGCTGTGAAAAATTGTCATTTTTATCTATTCGTTCGAATTGATTGGCCACCTCTCTAGAGTGGCTGGCCCTTGATTGCGCTAGTATATCGTGACAATAATATCTGGTGTTTCAATAGCAATAATTTTGGTAAAGTTTCTGCTACTAGAAAGGAAATTTACAAATGTATTTAGTCATTTTTTTTCCTAACAGTCCTACAGCGTCCCAATGGTTTAAATTTTATGATAGAAAAACAAAACACTAAAGAAATAAGTAACCGGCGTGTTGAGGAACATTACGATGTTGATCAATAATAATAATAATTGACCATCAGCTTATGATTTGATTGGATTAATACTTTACTACCCAAGTCACACTAAATAATTATGCAATAATAGGGTCAATAATTACCGCATAACCGCTGTTAAGTTAGCATGACACAGTACTAAATCCTTATCGGGCTGACCCCTTAGGCATGTGCGTAAATCAAGATAAATCTTCGATTCTGTCTCTCCAATAACAAGACGGTAAGCCAAGACCGGCCGGCTCGCTTGGCAAAATACCGTTTATTTTTGCCGTTCGTCTCAAAGCAAATATTCCTAGAGTCCGAAATAGGAAAATATATTGTCCCTCGTCCTGTAGGCATGATTTGCCCGTGAATATTTTACAATGTTTATTTAGGTACGGGCAGAGAGAAACTCAATTTTTGCGAAACGCTTCACTATTCCGTTCAAATACAGTTTTTGTCCAAAAATGTTTCTAGATAATTATATCAGTGGGTTGAAACCGAGGTCTAGACGCTTGATTTTCTTTGAGAATTGCCTGTAGGTACATATTTGTTTACATGGGAAGAAATTGGTATAATGCACTCTGTGGGGAAAGAGATAGGTTCTATTTTGCATATTGGTCAAATCCCGGCAAGGAAGTATATCTCACGACGAGCCAAATTGAGGATGCTTGTCAGCTCACCAATGTGCCACCTCACTCCTCATCGTGGAGCTTTAGATTTGATTTTTATTTATTTTTATACCCAACTGAGGACCAATCTTTGGGAACATACATAAATCATGCCATTTATCCCGTAAGGATATGCAGAGGTATACTCACGTTTCACCAATAACGTTAGGTAGGTCCCATGTATGTTTCGGGTGTCGTGTGGTGACGGCAGAGAATAATACAATGTTCACCACTCTCGTCTCTCTCGAGGTGTCGTACAAGGTGACTTAGAGTTATGATATAACGAGGAATGGGCAGACATCATTTTTGGAGCACCATTAGTAAATTACTGACGAGATTAAAGTTCCCGGCGCGCCCGATTACAAGGGACCTGAAATAAGCTGACAAGACGCGAGTGTTGGAACGCCTCTGCCTGTCCCTTAGAGGAGACGCGTGATTTATGTATGTATAGGAGCTTATTGCCTATACATACATAAATCACTCATCACGTAGATCTTTGAAACATAGCTTAAAATAGACACTTTTAATGAACTCTTTAAACAGCCATCTATTGAGCTCCTCATTATGAATTAGTCACTAATATACAAACGTCGGGACTGCCAAATAAAAAATTCATAAATAGGTTTACCCCTTGCGACCCGTGACGAACAATGGAAATGGGAAAGTGGTCCAATGCGTACACACCCAACGACACTGTGAAATATTACCTGTATTCAACTCGCGATTATTTCTCGGAATGCACAGTCACATGAGCAGATAAACCGAACAGAGTAAAAGCTTCCTAAGGACGCCGTCGCACTAACCTGAGATTATGCAACTGGCTGTGCGTCTTATACCGGTTTTTTTCCAGTCACGCCGCGTGCGCGACAGCGCCAATGGTAACGCAAACATGCCCCTCGTGCTTGTAGCAGTGCAATCTGTCCGCGCGGTTGTATGAAGGTTATTTATTCTCTGTTCCGTTCACTAACTGATGTGGCACGGCTCTCTCGTTAATCAATCAAAGCTTTTAGTGTGCAATTGTTCCCGCTTTTGTAGATAACATTCGGGCTATAATTAAGCAGGCTGCCGTTTGTGATACAGCGATAATAATGAAATTAATGCGCGCATAAACAACTTGAATAATGTAAGCTCAATTTGTGTGATAACGATTGGTTCAGTCACAAAATTGGTTTTGTCAATGTTTGGAATAGAGACATGTCAAATAGAAAGCCATAAATAAAAATGTTATGGTTGGGTCAAGAAAAGATTTATCCGACGAAAAATAAAGAAGTATGTGTCAGCCCCGACTCACCCCAAAGGTGTCTTTAAAGTCGACTAAGGGAGATTGTCTGGTACCCACCAATAAGCACCTTCTGGCACACGAATGGTAGAGATTAAGCCACCATCAACAGCATACCCAGAGGCCAGTAGGGGACTGCAGCAGCAACCACTGCAGCATCTCGACGAAGGATTAGATCACAACATTGATTTCAGAGATATTGCATGGCGAGTGTGGAAATTTAGTAACGAAATCGATATCTGTCTTGAAAGGCTATTCATGTCGTTTAGGTCGAGAGAGAAAGCCGTATTGGGACTTCGAAAAGTAGGGACTTGGTGTAGAGACGGAGTTGACTAGTACGATGGTAAAATACATCGATAAATCACGCTCGTTTACCCCCGAAGGATGTATACCCTTGCTTTGAGGTGTATTTACACCCAAGAGTAGGGCTTTTGCTTGAAGACATTTTCAGCTCGAAGGGGGAAAACTCGATAGAAATTTTGTATATCGGGGAAAAAAGCTTTATGGATGCTTTGCACGACCGACTGGCGATCCTAATGGTGCTTCTACACGGTGCAAGTAGCTGGAGCAGTGAAGGCGCGTCCTACTTGCCTAAGCAGTATGCTCAAGTTAGTTGATCAGTGCATAAACAAAGGCGCGTGCTACTTGCTCAAGTTACTTGGTCAAGCTACACGTGCATTCTGGGCGCGCGAGTACTTAATGTATGGGTCTTGTTTGTTTCAGCTGTCAGCATGTCTGCACAAGTAACCTGCGCGATTTGGCTAATTGCGCAGGTACCTACCTACATCATCGAGTCACTGGACTCGCTGTAATCGTTTACACGATGCAAATAACCTGCGCAAGTGCTTCAACGTGCGCAAGCTATTTGCACAGTGTAGAGGCACCATAATATTCAAAATGTCTGATATTAATTTACCCCATGTCAGAAAATTCCGTTGAAGACAATTACATACAAACATACATAAATCGCGCCTATATCCCCGTAGGGGTAGGCAGAGGTGAACTAGCACCCACATTTCGCCAATTATGTTAGGTCCCATGTAATAGGTGGCGAGCCTATTGCCATTTATCGGGCACAAAAGTCGCAGTACATTGCTATTGCTAGGTGGTACAAGAGGAACGCTGCTGCCCATTCCTCATCATTGATTTATCCTTAGTCGCCTTGTACGACACCCACGGGAGAGATTTGGGGTGGTGACAATTGTATTCTCTCTGCCGTAACCACACGGCGAAGATAATTGCCCAAAACAAATTGTCAACCATCAACTCCGAGCGTGTCTATCGAAGAATAGCAATAAAGAATCATCCCCACTTACGAGACAATTAAATTCTCGGCACATTTACTCGGTGTCAGTATTCCGGGAACGTTCCACCCCGCGATTGGTTCAAATAATTCATTATCTGCGCTCAGGTGTTGATTCAGCATTAATAATCGAAGGGTTACAGGCATACCACTGGTTGTACGCATTACAATCACGTACGGCATCCCCTGGTATTCGTACGACGTACGTACACGTACGTAAGTACGTATTCATATCGATAAAGGTATTCGTCAGGTGTGACATGAATCTGGATGGCTTACAGAATTATGAAAATTATTTCCTCATCATTAATTTTCTCTCTCCTTAGGGGCGTAGTCTTTGCCTATCATCATCATATTTCTAAACCAAGACAAAACTTAAAACATAGTTTGACGATAATATTACTCGTAAATACTCGTTCAATATAGGCATGATGACTAATTTTGAAAAACTACACCACGTAGTTTTTACGTATGTTAATATTTTACCTAAAATAAATTATATTTTTTGTAAAAAAAATAAGGTTTTTATAGAAATAAACATGTTTTGCATAATGCTTATTAAAATTTTCGCCAAAACGCCATATACATGACAGTTTGTATAGTACCTTCAGAGAGTGATTTTGATTGGCAAGTGCAAAGTAAAAAAATGGTGACGTCACGCGTTGTTTGACCAAACATGGCGGATTACTAAATTTTGTATTTTTATTTTTTATAAAATAAACATCAATCACGAAACTTTAATCTGAAAACAAGTATTTTTCATCGAATCTCCTTATCCTAAATTATTATAAAAATAATTAATTCAGCGATTCTTTTGTTAGTGTCATCGTCCCTATTACGGAACGTATCCAATACAGAATAGACCCCATTATTTGTCTGGAACGTCAAAAGCCCTGTTACTTTCACTTATTCCCATCTCGGGAGTAAGTCACGCGATATTCCCGGGTCATTTGGGTCAGAATTAGGCGGATTTCAATAAGCCGAAATCGATTGTGGGACCATTCGGCCCGACCTTGGAGTTTGGGTCTACCCTCTGTCCTTTTAACCACACTGCTGCCTTAGAGCCAATTTAGTTGTTCGAATTCCGAGAGTGCGATAGACAATCGATTGGGCCGATTAAATTAATTTCCATTACAACTTGGAGGTTTTATTCAAAGCAGACCTCTTTCAAGGTGACTCTGCTTGAATTAAACACCATATGAATACATAAATCACGCCTATATCCCCGAAGGGATAGGCAGAGGTTGTCGCAACTACGGGTTGTGTTATAAAAAAAACAACCGGCTAGCGTACACAAATTTATTGGGGGGGTAAGATGGCCCGACTGATAACTTGCCCACGCAAAGACAGACTCCCCTGGTTTGCCGAAGATGGAAGGCAGTCGGCTCGGTGACACTCCTCAGGCGGAGACCAGTCCCCAGCAGGTGTGGACGGTGGCGTAGCGAAATCGGCAGCCAGTCAAAACGTGACCGCGCCGATGTTGGAAACCCAACTTTGATCCCTGGAATCACGTACAACGTTCCGGCATCAGTTACAACTCCATGTAGTCCCGAGCCATTGTGATCACTAAGCCAAGCAAACCCTACAGAAAAGCCTGTATGTAAAAAGTAGTGGGTGAAGTGGCGGCGATCACAATCGGACGGAGTTTACAATGCAAAGCTTACATTACTACGACAATAGAAAAATACACACACTAAACCAACAAAATACTATAGCCTAAAACTACTATAATTTTTATCGCAAAACGAAAGTAATAAAAATTAGGTCGATAGATAACATAAAAATATAGACGGTGGATTTGAAAACTTATTAATGCTTCAGTTAAATATATCTAATAACAAGCGTAATGAGATGATATTATGGCAATTGAAATATTTATGCTAAGACACACATATTCACAGCGGTAATCAATTATTAAGATAAACTATTTTGACAAAGAAAACTATCGTTTTAAAATTATAATATTTGTTCATCACTTACCCTTTTTGGGGAGATAAATACACTCACAACAAAACGCACGCAACCAGCGTATTATAAAAACTTGCGAATATTGTAAAATTGCAATTGATTTTGATGATCTAAATTATTTTAAAATTCTCTAAGAGAGGAACGACGATGGACTTGCTCAATGTCTAGCTATTCGAGGTCTGCGGCGGCAGCGCCCGCGCAGCTACTCGGAGATCATCGTATCACGGCCGGTTACGAAACAAAAGACATACGTACTGGTACAGAAGACCACACATCAAAATAGACAAGTCGTGTTGTATTTAAGTTTTGTTAAGAAAGTTTGAATAAGTTTTTTTTATTGCTTGCGCGTGTTTTAGTAATAGACAATTAGAATATTTAGTATAGGTTTAGTTATAGTTTAATTATATTATAATGTTAATTAGTGTGTATTTTGTTGATAATTATGTAAAATTTATAAATAATTCTATTATTATGAATATGTAATTAAAATAATACTTGCAACGTTACAAGGTGCATTGACCCCCGTTTCGCCAATTTTGTTAGGTCCCATGTAATAGGTGGAGAGCCTTTTGCCATTTTTAGGGCACGAACAATGCTTACTGCGGTTTTTGTTCTTGCTAGGTGGTATAAGAGGAACGCTGCTGCCCAACATCACTGTATTTACTCTTAGTCGCCTTGTACAACACCCGCGGTAGAGATTTGGGATGGTGACAATCTGGGGCATAGGCCTACAATGTGGATGGAGGATGGACCATAACCCACCACGCTGACCTAGTGCGAATTGATGCAGCCGGAACCCGAAGCAGGGAGGAACACAAGATAGGTAGTATATTATATTTTTTTGATCACCCAAAGAATGAAACCCGACCAATGTTTGGTTTAGTTCCGTTTTCTTCGCCTGTGTATTATTTTTCGCGATATCCATTGAGAATTTTCCCATTGACTTCTTTATTCGATAAGCGTTCGAATTCGATACTCACAGCAAATTCGTTTCGTGGAAAATGGAAATAACATTTTTCTCGAATAAGATGGTCCTGTGTCTAGGCAATGTGCGTGTCTACACGTCCACTGAATGATAATTTTGCAAAAAGAATATTATTAAATGTCGAGTGAAAATATGAACGAAATTACAGGACAAAATATTAACGGTGCCTAAATGGACGGGCTCTGATATTTTTTCTGTTTTCTCTATATGGAAGACACATCGTTACTCAAGTCAAACCAGTAATCATGACGTGTCTCTTAATATAAAACACAAAAGCAAAAATGTGTAATATTATACCTATTTTTGTAAAAGTCGCTAAGCGTTTTGATCGACGATCGAGAATACATACATACATACATAAATCACGCCTATATCCCCGAAGGGGTAGGCAGAGGTGAGCTAGCACCCACGTTTCGCCAAATATATCGAGAATAAATATAATTTATTTTAAAAATTAATCATTTGTAGTAAGGGTGCATGTCTGCTCCCTAGAGGTGATACCTGCTCCAAGTAGGTTCAAATTTAAGTTTCTACCTGTTCCATTTGGGTATACGGCATGTAGGCGGTAAGGTAGGTATATCCGTTTTGCGCTACCTTACCGTACTTATTTATAGAGAATATATACGTTGTCAGTTAGAGTTAACATTCTGCGCCTATATGTTTCGTGACACTAGTTTTACCATATTCATAAATTAAAACAATATTTACAAATAGATAGACGATGCTTCCCGAGCGGCATATAAATGTGTGTTAAAATTACATTACCCTCTAGACGAGCAACTGCTGACAGAATATTTTTATACAGCGCTGTAGTTTCTCCCGTCTGTCAGGAATGATAATCTTGAAATAATTTCACTAGAGGCATGTCAAGACAACGATCTATATTAAAATTTTTTCTGTCTAAATTTGCCGCTCTGTTTTTAGACAAGGCTGGATTTAATTTATAGCTATAATAAAATCGCAACGAAAAGGCGTCTCTACATTTCATATTTTTTCATTAAATTGTAATGGGAATGTCCAAGATGTCATTTTATTTTAGTTTTGAGACTATTAATATTCACATCACATTTACTTCTGTCTTGGTTTATGTTCTGAAAATCAGAATAATTCATAATTATGTATATGTATGTCTTGCGGTGACGGCCGAGAATAAAATTGTCATTACCCCTGCCTCTATCGTGGGTGCCGTACAAGGCGACTTAGGATTAAAATGTTGACTAGAAATGGCCAATAGTGTTCCTATCCACCTAGTACACCGATAGGGGGCGAGCCTATTGTCATTTAGAGAATACTGGATAAGATCATCAATAATAGATATCGTTAAAGTATCGATCCTGAAATTGATAAATAGACAAGATCTTTGGCATTACATTTTTCTGAAGCAGGCTTGACACAAAAATTGTAATTTGTATTGAAATATAAATTGTATTGGTTACCCATCCAAAGCCTCACATAAGCCAGAGTTGCTTAGCTTCTTGAATCGAAAACAAAATACAGTACCATTGAAATTTCGTACTGGTGAAAGCAAAACGCGAAACTCTCTCCTTATACTATGTACCTATTTGGGAAGTTATTAGGTATATTAAAGGTGATTATCATTAGAGCCTTCCAGCATCCCACTCCGAATTCCTAACATTGTTCTCAAGTAAACAACCATAACGTATGCGTAAGCACGTACGTACTTCGTTATAATACAATCAGAATATTATTAGCTTCTCAAATTATAACTTAGTATTCGAGGGTTCATTAGGCCGTAATAGTTATACTATAACCCAGGCTTGTTACCTCTATTGTGATATATTCGTTTACTTAACGTTTATTATCTATCTCAAATTCGACATTATAAATAGCTTGTTTCATCTTCACCTGTGGTCGGTCATGGCATGGGTGAGCAATATTACATCATATTATACTCATTACTCATTGCTGCCTTTACCCTTAGTCGCCTTGTACGACACCCACGAAAGATATGGAGGTAGTGACAATTGTAATATGATCTGCCGTCACCACATACATTTGTACATAAAATTATTATTAATGTTAGAAACATTAGTATGGCCGTATGGTGACGGCAGAGCAGAATACAATTGTCACCACCCCCATCTCTCCCGTGGGTGTCGTACAAGGCGACTCAGGGTAAAGACAGCAATGAGTAATGGGCAGCAGCATTTCTCTGATACCATCTAGCAATATAAATTTGTACTGCGATTTATGTGCCCGATATAGGCTCGCCACCTGTTACATGGGACCGAACATAATTGGCGAAAAGTGGGTGTTAATTCACATCTGCCTACCGTTTCGGTAATATAGGCGTGATTTATGTATGTATGTATGTAGAAACATTAGTATATAGAAAAAGTGGACAGGAAAAATTCAAACAATTATTGTTCCCGCATCATGGCAATATTTAAGTAAATTTTCTTTGTAGTATTCATGCTAACCCGATATTACGGTAAAGTACTCAACAGAGCCGAATGTATCGAATTACTGCCGACATTCGGCCGCCGAACCAATACTCGAGTGTGGCAGAATTGGTATTGATCGAGCTCAATTGATACCTTTGGGAGCGCATGCATATGAAACGTTGGAGGAAATTTGCAATAGTTGCAGCTGGAATAGTTGCATTCTGCGTCGACAATTAATTTGCGGTTTTAAATAATTTATACGGCATTTGCCGTGTGGTGACAGCAAAGAAGAATACTATTGTCACCCCGCCTCCATCTCTTCCGTGTGCCGTTCAAGGCAAGTAAAGTTAACAAGTCACATGGTACATTTTAAGCAACGTTATAATCTATACTAATATTATAAAGCTGAAGAGTTTGTTTGTTTGGTTGGTTGAACGCGCTAATCTCAGAAAGTACTGGTT
This sequence comes from Cataclysta lemnata, assembly GCA_963931975.1. NCBI lineage: Eukaryota > Metazoa > Arthropoda > Insecta > Lepidoptera > Crambidae > Cataclysta > Cataclysta lemnata. The sequence goes on from OZ008342.1 coordinate 13,788,171, forward strand.
CAAATTGAAAAATTTATTTTTGTGTTGGATAGTCCATTTACTGAGGAAGGCTTTAGGCTATATAACAACGGACATTAACGCGAGCGTAGCCGCGGGCGACCACTAGTACTTAAAACAGAAACTAACCCTAGAGGTATCCATCAGTCTAATGTTTGGCCAGATAAAGTACCTACTTGAGACCAAAGACCTAAATTGTCCAAATTTATTATATTCACCAGATATACGTGTTAACATAGACTGCATGGTAAGGGTGGTTTATTAAATATAAGAATAAAAATCTCATGAAAAAGTAACATGTGGTTCTAATTAAAGTCAATTGAAACTATCGACGCGTTTTGGGAACATACCTTCTGCATCTTCACTTAACTGTCTGCAGAACGTCATATACAATGCCTAGACATTGAAAACATGGGCATGCGAAATTGGACTCTCTGCATTGCACGCTAGAGTGATTTAGAAGACCAAAAGCTGTGAATTTGTTGTTTTCAATTAATCATGTCTCTTAACGATGGATATTGTAATGGATATTTTTTTTATTTATTTAATCGACTTTTCCTAACCTCAAACCTTTCTATGCTCCTGTACACATGTGCAACTAACATAATGGCTTCATCCCTCAAACTCCAAGCGTGTTTTTAGTTAAACGCGTTTTTAGTTAAAAATTATATCTAATCTTAAATAATGTTCAAATGAAAAAATAATTATAAGAATAAACTCTCAAGACTGAAATATTACACGACCTTCTACGCTACATAACAGTATTAAAATACTTCGCTTTCCTAATAGAATTCTCTTTGTAGTGCAAACAATTTACTATTTGTTATTCTAGACGTCAGATCAGGATATTCTTGTATCTTCTTACTGCAGCATCTTAACGTTTTAAAGAAATCCCGTGGTAAAAGGAGATGTTGTACTTGGAAGAAGGCTTATTTATATAATAATATACAAATATTATAAAGCTGAAGAATTTGTTTGTTTGTATAGTTAAACGCGCTAATCAACTACTGACTCAAATTGAAAAATTATTTTCGTGTAGGATAGTCCATTTATCGAGGAAGGCTATGTGCTATATAACAACCGACATTAACGCTAGTGAAGCCACTTGTTATTAAAATATAAGCAGAACGCGGCACAAATAACTCACATTATTTATAGTAATGTTGGTGCTGGGGTATCTGCGATAAAACTCATCCCCACTACTGGGGTGCGGGCCTTCCCTATGGATGGAAAATATAGGGAGATTGGGCCATAGCCCACCCTGACCTAGTGCAGGTTGGTGAGTATTAACGACCACTGGCTTAACGTGCCTTCAGAAGCACGGAGGAACTCGAGAAAATATATTTTTCATCCCACCATCTCGGAAAAGGCGTTTTTGCTCTTCGATATCTGAGTGCAAAAGCCGTTTTTATCCTCTAGAGGTTAAAGTAAATTTGAATTTAGAACATCGTGTGCAATGAGTTTGTGAATTCAAAACATCAATATACCTATTTATTTCTACCTCCATGGTGCCGAAATTGTCATGCAACCTATTTTAATTTGTTAAAAACTCAGACTCGGAACCTTCTTGGTGTACTTTTTTTGTAATTTGCTTTGCGCGCGCCATTTTCTTTTCACGTCGAGGAGTGTTTGGCGCGTTTCGTGGTGTCAGTCAGATTTATTTTCACTAATTCAAAAATTGTTACAGAGTGGATTTTGTGCAGTGAAAGTGGTGTTATTTTGATGCACAAGCATCCGTGTTGATGTGCAATTATGCAGAATCATCGAAAATAAGTCTCATGATGTGTTTGATGTTGTGGTGAAGTTCACTATAAAAAGTGGTTTAATCCATTTCATCAAGCACCATCATTAACTCTGTTACCATTCAATTCGCGCCAAGCACTCCCTAGATGCGTTAAAATATGTGGCACCCATATTTTAACGTAAAATTCATTTAATTCATACATTTCACCCACTCATTATTTTATAAGACTACAGATAAAATATCCACTAAAGACTTGGCTGTATGGGCTAGACCCTTTGCCTTCCCTAAAATATAGGGAGAATTTTAAAACTACCTAAAAAAAAAATCTTTTCACGTCATAAATTTGTTAAAACCTAGGAGTTCCGTGACGGTCAATCAGCTTGGCGTTAATCTTGCTTTAAATATTTTGATCGTCTACAACGCTTGCTTGATGCTTGAGACAAGCATTTAAAAGCTTTTTAGGTCTGTTTGATTTGTTTACGCTAGCAACGGAACAAATACAGAAAATCAACGTGCTTGACTCAAGCCGATTGACCGTCTCGGAGTAATTTTTATTAGGTACTTACAGGTGTGTCTAGATGAATGTTGCGGGTGTGGCTGGGTGGATGGGTGGCTGTTGGAGGTGTATCTGGGTGAATGGGTGTTTGTTTGGAGGGTGTGTCTAGGTGAATAAGTGTTTTGTGGGTGTGTCTGGGTGAATGTGTTTTTGTGGGTGTGTCTGAATGGATGGGTGAGAATTGTGGGTGTTTCTGGGTGATTGAGTGTTTTTTGGGTGTGATTGGGTGTTTTGTAGGTGTTTCTGGGTGAATGGGTGTTTTTTGGGTGTTTCTGGGTTAATCGGTGTTTTGTGGGTGTTTCTCGGTGAATGGGTGTTTTGTGGGTGTTTCTGGGTGAATGGGTGTTTTGTGGGTGTTTCTGAGTGAATGGGTGTTTCTGGGTGAATGGATGTTTTGTGTGTGTTTCTGGGTGAATGGGTGTTTTTTGGGTGTGATTGGGTGTTTTTTAGGTGTTTCTGGGTGAATGGGTGTTTTTTGGGTGTTTCTGGGTTAATTGGTGTTTTGTGGGTGTTTCTCGGTGTATGGGTGTTTTGTGGGTGTTTCTGGGTGAATGGGTGTTTTGTGGGTGTTTCTGAGTGAATGGGTGTTTCTGGGTGAATGGATGTTTTCTGTGTGTTTCTGGGTGAATGGGTGTTTTTTGGGTGTTTCTGGGTGAATGGGTGTTTTGTGGGTTTTTCTGGGTGAATGGATGTTTTGTGTGTGTTTCTGGGTGAATGGGTGTTTTTTGGGTGTGTCTGAGTGGATGGGTGTGTATTGCGGGTGTGAATGTTGTGGGTGTTTCTGGGTGGGTTTTGAGAGTGTGTTTCGCTTAATGGGAGGGTGTTGTGGAAGTTTCTGGGGGAAAACAGAAACTGTTGTGATTGTATTTTTTTTAGTATTTTGCAATTTCCTCGTTGGGGGGGATGAAAAGTTACGTGTTGCACTCGAGTGCAAAGATTTTTCACCTTGTGCTCTTTTGATTCCCTCGCTATCGCTCAGGATTCTAATTTTTGAATCACTCGCTACGCTCGTGATTCAATTTTAGAATCCTTCGCTAGCTCGGTCATCAAAATTGAGCACGCGGTTAAAAAACAACTTTGCACTCACGTACAACAAATAACTATTGGGCCACTCATCCAATGACCGACATGAGCAAATATTGCTTAGTTTACGCATTCGCTGTCCGAGTGCGCTATCCACTGCGTTAGCGAGCTCCACCCCTAATAATAATAATATACATTTATTTCAGATCTTTTACAAAATCCATATAAATTGTTAGTAACCACAATTAAACCTATGTTAGTAAAAATAATATTCAGGCTGGAGTTCACCAACCTGTTTAAGTCTTGTTTAACTTCAGCCTAAGTGACAGAACAAACGAAAATGAAATTAATCCAATTTAAAAATTGAGCGTTCCATCCACATGCATCCAAATCCTCGTCCAATGCACGAAAAGGGGGCAGTCAAGATTGTCTTCCTATTCCTATTCCTTATAATAGGTATAAGCAACATGTGTGATAATTGCTCACCACTGCGGTCGATCCACTAGCATTGCCCTGTCGCGTGCATATTGCAAGCAAACCGCTGCGTAGGCGATATAGTCGGTAATCCACAATAATGCCGGATATTATTATACGCCAGATTTAACTGCCTATATGGCTGGATCAACCGCAGCCATGCGTGTTGGTGTATGTTGATAGCCTCGTGTGAATATACTGGCTTAATTGGCAAAGACTAGAATTCCAAGCCACACGCGTTTGTAACATGCTCTGTGGAGGTTTGCTTTATCTTTACTAATATTATAAAGCTGAAGAGTTTGTTTGTTTGTTTGGTTGGTTGAACGCGCTAATTTCAGGAACAGGAGACAGTAGTATGTCAAATTAAAAAAATCTTTTTGTGTTGGATAGCCCGTTTATCGAGGAAGGCTATATAATAACTGACATTAACGCGAGCGAAGCCGCGGATGTCCACTAGTGATATAATATAACTATACATAATTGGAATACTAAAAGTTTGTCATCAAAATATTTTATCGGTTTAGAAAGCTACAATTTAGATGCGCTTAGGGGAAAATGGGTAGATACTCGCAAATTTTAAAATCATTATATAAAAATATTCCTTCAAAATTTCATTTTTTCAACATACTTTTATTATGATGTTATATAATTGATATTAGACAGAAAATGAAGACACTCATATTTTTTATTTTTCCTAAAATCATGATTAAAATTCCGGTCATTCTAAACCAACGTGAGCGTCAAATGACGTCACTGCCACGAAAAAATGGCGAAATGACAATCTGGCGTTTCCGGTGGCTAAAATAAAAACATATTTGAAATGTTTGAAATTAATTTTCAAGGAAAATACGTTTTAAATTAGTTAAAATTAAAGTGTGGTGACGGCAGAGTAGAATACAATTGTCACCACCCCAAATCTCTCCCGTCTCTCCGTGGGTGTCGTACAAGGCGACTAAGGATAAATCAATGATGAAGAATGGGCAGCAGCGTTCCTCTTATACCACCTAGCAATAGCAATGTACTGTGCCCGATAAATGGCAATAGGCTCGCCACCTATTACATGGGACCTAACAGAATTGGCGAAACGTGGGTGCTAGTTCACCTCTGCCTACCCTTTCGGGGATATAGGCGTGATTTATGTATGTATGTATGTAAAATTAAAGTCTCGGAAGGATTGTTACTGTTATTTTCGGCGATGACAATTAATGACAATGGATTTGATTCATGACTGACAGACATGATATTGATTACGTGGCAGTGACGTCATCGCATGTTTACTTTTTTTTCTTGAGAATTATGTATTAAAAAAATTTTAAAAAATATTTTCGAAGTCAGGATTGGAAAATAAAGAAAAGATATTTTTATTTTGGGGGGTTATAATTTTTTAAATGTTGTCAATTGCAAACAGTTTCATTGTTTACTCCCTAGAGATAGAAATGTAAACTAACCTAACTATCCTCTTGGGTATACTGAAATGTTTTTATAGATCAGAATACCTGCTTTGAGCAGTGAGCGGAGCGAAATGGCTGAAATATCATTCTGATTAGGTCTTATAGCTACTCACGAAAGTTAGTTAGTGCCGCCTGCAGAAGTAATAGCTTTGAAGATTGCTCCTTGAGGTCGCAATGCTGAAATTAAATTAGCGCTACAGTTGGAATAAAATTCGCACCTCTCCTAGGAATGTATTGCTATTTCAGAGAGAACCAATTTCGCTTTTAACATTAAACTTTATTAAAAGCGCTGAACATTTATCAAATCACGGATGTTTTTGGCTTGGAAAAATAAATGGACATTCTTGGAATTATTAATATTCCAATAGTTTACCCGTGAATAAAGACTAGAATACCATTGTCACCACCGCCAATCACTCTCTTAGTTATCTGTCAAAACGGTGCCTTTCTTTTTCATAAATTAATGAATCACTGGCTCTATCCAGCCAGTGCGATGGATGTATTATTATAAAGGGAGTGGATGCTTGGTAAACTCTAACCGATATAAATAGAAGAGGAAACATGCTACGCCGACCCCAAATAACCCGGAACAGAGCGGGTGACATTGAAGACCGTATTGCTTTATCTAAAGTATAGTAACAAGTGAAAAGAAAAATAGTTATCGTTTGCAAAGCAAGCAGTTTAGTCGCATTTTCCATTTATATTATCAAGATCAAGCTTCATTCGGTGTGACGTCACGTGTACTGGTGTCCTAGTGTCGGCTTGACATGTGCCCAACGGAGCGGAACCTCAAACTAGGGGAACATAACCCGACATTCGATATCAGTGGCTCCTAATGAGACACGGGATGATTTCATGACATTCTAAGAGCGGACGCGATCTGAGTCATTTGAAAAAAAGGTATTTGAAAAACTATTGCAGTCTCGCTTCGTGAAAATATTACGCGATAGGGACAACTACAGCTCCCGCTGAAGATTGCGAATAAAAATGGCAAAATTGGAGGTTTGGCTGTCGACGATTTCATCCTCCAAAATTAGATGGCATCTATGTTTTGCTTTTTTGTAAATACAGAATATCCATACTAGAAGTCTTGTGGAGTGATGATGAAAATTATGTATTTTTTACGGGATAATGAGCAGATACCTGAGGATAATCACAAGCTTCCTTATGCGTGATTTTCGAGTGAAAATAGCTGTATCAAGAAAAGTTATCAAGTAAATCCACATTTTACACAACATTAGAAACACTTTTGATGTTTCAGTGACATTTCAGTGAAAAACATTAAAAACGCGTGATCTGCTACATAATATTTTTATGATAATTTATTAACCTGATGTTAATTCACCTCTGCCTACGTATAGGCGTGATTTAAGTATGTATGTGTATGCTTAACTGTCCAACCACTCGCTCACAGTAGACGTAATTTAATTACAGACCTTTTCTGCAAAACAACATTGAATTGTTCATAAGCAGTTGGTCTAGGGAGACGCAATGGAGGCTATAGTACCATCCCCTGCGGCTGCATTATACAAGGTTACATTAAAGCACTTAAACTGCATTTACCACGTTCTCTGGAGAGATCGTTAGCCAGCCCCCGTATTATGTAAGCCGATTTCAGTTGCTTTCATCTACTCGTCACTCTCACACTTTGCTATTATTCTCAATGAGTGAGAGAGACAGGTAGACGAAAGCGACTGAAATCGGCTTACATAATAAGGGGCCAGGTTGTTGCTCAAGGCGCCATTTTGTGGCCTTTGTGAACAATTATCGTGTTTAACTATTCCGCTTGGCGCCTCAGAAAGTTTGAGGCGAGAAAATTGTGCTATATTAATTGAATTTTTAACAGAAGTCGGTACCTAATTGTGATTATGATAGTGATATTATTATAGTAAGACGTGTGTTCCCACAAAAAAATATTTTTTAGGGAGCTATAGTTCCTTACTGCCGCTAAAAGAGCAGACAACAAGCCTGGGGAGAATATCAATTTTCAAAATGAAATCATTCACGAGAGTGCCCGTTCTGGGCCACGTTCCCCTACAGATAGCACAGTATTCTTTCACCAATCTGCATAGAATTTGCGCAATATTTGAAACGCAACTTTGCCAATTTGGAAAAAGAAAAAAATTGTCAGTCTTGCTTCCTTACATGGTACTTTGTAGACAAGGAGCATGCAAATAAGGAATGAGATGTTTGAAAGGGATTCAAAGTTAATATGGGTAGAAGGGTAAGTCATGTATGTGTGTGTGTCAACAGCTGTGTTCACCTACATGCCAAGTTACAAAGTGAGTGGTTATTAATGTAATTATAATAATGTTTTTCTGAAATGTATAGTAAACAGCACTCTCAGAATACCCAAAACTGTCAAAGGAGATGTTCCAAAATGTGTGAACTCTGGCCCATATATTTGTACAGTTATTCAAAATGTAGGCAATAATTTATAAAACTGTTCATAAGTGTTAAATTCCTTTTTTTAAGCTCTGTTTTTTGGCTTGTTGTAATTACGTTTAGCCGTAGATTGCAAGCCTACCGTCATGGCGGAAGGAAGATGTCACTTTATAACATTGACGTTCGATTTTATTTGACATTAGATGGATACCTACTTACAGATGTATGTGATTTTAATGATTTTTAATTGTTTTCAAGCCAAAAAACTATACATTATTTATATATAATTACAATTTTCCCAGGATCAACAATTTTTTCTCTATTTTTTATATGGTGTACAAATACATGGGCCATTTTGGAACATCTCCTTTCTTTAATCGATTGGCAACCTTAACTTGTTTGACGTTTCCTCTTCGATGCCTTCCTCTATTAATGGACTATTCAACACAAAAATAATTTTTCAATTTGAGACAGTAGTTCCTGAGATTAGCGCGTTCAACCAACCAAACAAACATACAAACTCTTTAGGTTTATAGTATAAGTATAGATATTTTTTTCAAAGGAACGACATAGATCCAGAATGATATTTTCGATACCATTCTTCAATGATATTATTAACTTTAATATCATTGCCATTCTTGAAGATTAAACTGTAAAGGTGTGTTAGGCACAGTTTTCAAGTTCACTGAAATGTTCAATACGCAGCTGGGACGCTGGCTTAACATTAGCAGGCATCAGAACAACCCCTTTATTGCCTACTTCAAACTCTCAAAAGTTGACTTCATAATTACGAGCGATGGGGCCCCTAATGGACACTTACAACTGACACCCATTTTGGTTTTTGTCTCAATATAACATTTTATACGGGGAAGAAAACTTGAAATGCCCTACGGCAACTTAACCTTGAATTCATTACTAAAATATACTAGTGGTCGCCCGCGGCTTCGCTTGCAATAATGTCGGTTATTAAAGAGATAGATGGACTATCCAACACAAAAAGAAATTTTGAATTTGTGTGAGCAGTTTCTGCCAAACAAACAAACTCTTCAGGCGTGATTTGTGTATGTATGTATGTACTTTAATAGTATTATTGCCCCTCTCAATCTTGTTATAATTTATAAATGTTAACAATCATAATAATTATAATCTTATTTTATAATAAATTAACATTATATAAATTTTAGAAATATTAGTACATAGATTTTGGTATGAACGTCTACATTGCAAGGTATTTCTACATAAATCCGTTGGCTTACAACGTGAAGTGGTAAAGGTTATTTATGTTAGAAAATTTCATCAATTTAATTAGTGTCTTTTTTGGCTGAGCGGTATAGACACCTGCCCGGATTGCAATGGACGCGGGTTCAATTCCCGCAAGAAAACCATAATTTTTAGCAAGAAAACCGCAAGAAAACCATAATTTTTTTTTAGATGGACTATCCAACACAAAAAGAAATTTTCAATTTGTGTGAGCAGTTTCTGCCAAACAAACAAACTCTTCAGATTTATAACTTAAGTATAGATTAGTATGAAAATAAATGATCTTCCACACTGGTCTGGAAGTGAAAAAATAACGTAGAATGTGCTAGCCCCGAATCACCCCAGGGTGTCCTAAAAGTCGACTAAGGTAGGTTGCCCGGTGTAGACCAATAAGCACCTCGGCCGGTAACAGAGACATACTGAGATTTACGTGCCCGATAGGTAGATGGGTTTTGACTCACTATGGGACCTAACATGGCTAAACGTGGGTATGTGGATTCATATTCATATGGGGATAATAAGCGTGAGTTATGTATGTATTTAAATATAATTTTTGTGAAGCGCTCATTGAGAGCTGGCCCTTATACATGACGCCGTAGACGAACATTAGTGGTGCATTAGTGGTGCTTTGAATTCTCCATTGACAGTCCTTCCATTCATTCCAAGCTTCCTCATGACATGAAACTTTTAAAATTCAAACTTCTTTAATTTTTTTCTTTGTTTTCCCATTTCCTTTCTTTCACCAACTGTGAATCTTAAAGATGAATTGATTTGTATCAAGAAGGAAATGTTAATATATGTTCTGGCATTCTATAGGGACCTCACTGTCTAATTTCCATTCTAACCTTGGTTTCTATAAATATGTGGAAAGGGGAGTAGTTTTAGATTTTACTGTGTTCTTAATTGAACTCTCATTCTCAATTTAAAATTTCAATGGAAACGGCTAGTAATGGAAAGCGGGCCTTGTTATAATAAACACCAGAATTTATAAAATGGCGGCTGTAGGAAGTGAGAAAATCTTAAATGTAAGCCGAGTAAGATGCAAAACAAAAAACGTCGCCCGAATTGCCATTGGATAAGGAGAAACTCAATTTACAGCCCACAATCTCATTTATATTTGATCTTGGGATAAAGTAATTTAGCAATACGGTGTGACTTTCGAAATGAGATCGGAATAATTTCTCGGCTTGTGTTCCAAGTAACGATTTATTTATTTATTTGGTACTAACTGACCCGGCACACGTTGTTATAATAATAATAATAATAAGCCCCCTAAAACCCATCCTAACGTCCGTGTCGAACACCAGAACACGTAGGGGGCGGACACGCATATTTGATAATAAAAAAAAACTTATGCGGCTAACTAGGCAATGGTAACACCCACTTAAAATGGAGACCAGAAGTAGAAAGAATCGTATAGGACCGCTTCCCGGGGGCGATCGCCGGGGCGCACCTGGAGCTGACGCTGGGTGTCTCAGCATACGATCCGTCAGCGGTGAGAGGTTGAGCAGGCGGGCCTCCACCACGCAAAATATTACAGCCGATGAAACTCACACTAGTAGATGCAATAGCTCAATCTCAGAACCATACAGCCCAAGCACTATATCGTATACACCTTCTTTATCATCATCGCCGTCCACTATTAGCGTCAATAGAAATTCACCGATACCTACCTTTGATGTTGCGCAGGAGGCAAATGCCTTTCTACCTGCGTCCACTAAGGCGGGAAAACCTAGAGTGCGTATGACATGGAGTAAAGATGTAAATATGTTTATCATGCGCACCTATTATCATATTACCAATTTAGAAACAGATATGACTACATACCGTAAGAAATTGCATGAACTTTTCAAACAAAAATATCCCCAGACTAATGTTACTGAGCAAAGAGTTGCCGACCAAAGGAGAACAATCGTTAGAAACAAGTATCTGTCGCAAGAATTACTCAATCAGTTAAAACAAGAAGCGTGTTTACAATTGCACCAAGATAATTATAACAACACTGGAAATATAAGCACAGATACACATATTAATACTAATGCTGCTGGAAATACACATGTTACAATAGAAAACATAACAGACTCACAAAATTCGACTTACTCTTTATCTACTCATTTTATGCAAAACACAGACATATCCCAGGAAAGTGTACAAAGCGAATGTTTCACCCAAATACACATTGACACAACTACTCTAGAAGAATCCAACATTGCCCCAGTATTACACATCCAAGCATTGTATGACAAATTTCAAACAGCCTTAGCGCAGTATACAGGAATGGATCCCGCAATGAGACCAAAATTACCCAGACTCAGATATAGCCCTAAGCTTACACAACTAGTGAATGTCTTCAATATCTCAATATTAAGTAGATTCATATCAGAGGAAACAGATTTAATGGATATACACACCCTTATTTATTGTACAGCGTTGGTAATATCAGAGAACTTAAACTACAAAATAGTGCCTCATTCATGCAATACGAAGAAATGTGTATTCTTCGTATTGCATGAATGAGGTAAATCAGTAAACCTTCATGGCAAATAAGATTAGAGAAAGACATAGAAAAACTTAGAGCAGACTGTGGTAGACTCACACAATACATAAAAAATAACAGATCTAGTAAGGTTGTGAAAAGGGTTGAAGTAATTTTTAAAAATACGATAACTCACACAAAACATGAAAATAACAATAGAATACCTGAGGAATTCTTAGATACTTTAAAACAAAAATTAGCACTCAAAGTTCATCGTCTCAGAAGATATAAGAAGGCACAACAGCGGAAAAACGAAAACACTATATTTAGTTGTAACGAAAAACAATTTTACAGAAATTTACACAAACCTCAACACGATGATAACACTGAACTACCAACAAAGGAACAAATAGAGTCATTTTGGAGTGGTATATGGGAAAAGCAAATGGAACATAATGATACAGCAGATTGGATAGAAAAAGAACAAACTGAATGGAGTCATATACAAGAGATGGAGTTTAATGAAGTAACTGAAACAGATATCACATATATTACAAATAAATTACACAATTGGAAATCACCCGGAATCGATAAAATACACAATTTTTGGTATAAAAAATTAACCATATTACACAATTTACTGGCAAAAAATCTAACACATATCATATTAGGCAAACAAGATATACCTGCTTTTGTCGCTACGGGTATAACCTATATGCTACCAAAAACTAATTACACTACACAACCCTCACAATATCGCCCTATTACATGCTTACCTACAATCTACAAAATATTAACAACAGCAATCACAAAAAAAATCAATGCACACATAGAACACCACAAAATAATAGCAGAAGAGCAAAAAGGATGTAGGCGGGGTCACATGGGGTGCAAGGAACAGCTAGTAATAGACTCTACTATACACAAACACGCTGCCGCAAAAAATAGAAACCTCCATTGTACCTATATAGATTATAAGAAAGCATTTGATAGTATACCACAAACTTGGCTATTAAAAATACTGCAGATATACAAAGTAAACCCAAAATTGATAGGTTTTTTACGCAGTATAATGAAACACTGGAAAACAACCTTACACCTTAATAACCACCGGAACGCCATCATAACCCGACAGATATCAATAAAAAAAGGCATTTATCAGGGTGACTCCTTGAGCCCCATGTGGTTCTGTCTCGCCCTTAACCCTCTCTCTCGCCTATTACACGAATGTCAAGTTGGATATCCGATGAAGAACTCTACGGATGAAGTCATAATTTCACATCTAATATACATGGACGACATAAAACTCTATGCCAGAACAGAAAAACAAATGCAAACATTAATAAACACTACAACACAGTTTAGCGCAGATATCAATATGGAATTTGGTTTTGAAAAATGTAAAACAGTCCATATTATTAGGGGTAAGGTAAGACCTGGGGACTTGTTAGCTAATAATACAGAACCTATAATAGCCTTAGAATTAACCGATTTATACAAATACCTAGGATACAATCAACTCAAAAGCCTTGACCATACAACAATAAAACAAAAGCTAACCATAGAATATAAAAGAAGACTAAATAGTATATGCAAATCACAACTCTCTGGTAGAAATCTTATAAAAGCTATCAACACCTACTCTATACCAATATTAACGTACTCATTTGGAGTAATAAAATGGTCTAAAACTGATATTGAAAATTTGGAAAGAACTACACGTACGACCCTCACCAAACATAATAACATGCACCCTAAATCAGCAGTGGAAAGAACAACCATCAAAAGAAGTAATGGCGGAAGAGGACTTATTGATATTAATAATTTATGGCAAAAGCAAATTAATGGTTTGAAAAGTTTCTTTCTCGAAAAAGCTGCAACTAGTAGCATACATAATGCCACAGTCCAAAACGATTGCAACTACACCCCACTAAACTTACATGATCACACAAATTATATTAATATTCCTAATCACGATGCGGAGCAACAGAAAATAGACAGCTGGAAGAAAAAGGCACTTCATGGCCGGCACCCACATGACTTAGAACTTACACATATAGACAAAATAGCATCAAATAAATGGTTGAAAGTTGGAAGTTTATTCCCAGAAACTGAAGGATTTATTATCGCGATACAGGACCAAATAATTAACACGAAAAACTACCGAAAATATATCATTAAAGATCCAACAATAGTTAATGACAAATGCCGTAAATGTCACATTCAACCCGAAACCATCCAACATATCACAGGTGCATGCACAACCCTTACCCAGTCTGATTACACCTATAGACATAATCAAGTAGCGAACATAATTCACCAATCACTAGCACTTAAGCATAAGCTCATCCAAGACTCAAACACCCCCTACTACAAATATACACCTAACACTGTTTTAGAAAATAGGTCATACAAATTATATTACGACCGTGCCGTACTTACAGACCGAACCATTCATTATAATAGACCAGATATTATACTACAGGACAAACTGCATAACACTACTTACATCATAGATATCGCCATACCCAACACCCATAATTTACAAAAGACTATATCAGAAAAAATAACCAAATATACAGAACTAAAAGATGAAATTATAAGAATTTGGAAACAAGAAAAAGCATTTGTAGTTCCAATAGTTCTCTCTACCACAGGGGTTATACCACATCATCTTCATCATAGCCTAAAACAATTAGACCTGAAAGATTCGCTTTATATAACACTACAAAAGGCTGCCATCTTAAATACCTGCCGAATTGTCCGGAAGTTCATGCAAATAGACGTAAACGAAATAGCTCCACATATCTCACATAATAATGCACTTCTTCCGACATAATTTATCATGCACCACACTTACTTGGTAACAGCCCGTAAGTGTGGTATTAACCAGCTATAAGCTGAGAAAAATTAAAACTAAAAAATAATAATAAATAATTTATTTCTTGTTCCTTACGAACTAGACATGATAATTAGGCACATGGTTACAGTTAAGGAACAAAAATGCAGATAGAACATTTTGCGTTACCAGGGGTCTCCAAACTAGGCTATGCCTGTATCTTGGACGACCATTAAAATTCAGTAGCTGCATTTACATTAGTGTAAACCTGAATTGATAAACTTTGTTAGAAGTTAAGGTTTGAAACAATCAGGCCCGAGTTCACCAACACGCAAAACAAGCGACTAAAAGATAACCATCAGTCCTTGACAGTTCTTCCATACGGTAGAATGCCAACAAGAGACGGCCAAATAACAATCGCCTGCTCCAAGCGTTGGCGAACTCCAGCCTTAAAAGTATAACATATTTTTAACATATAACATATTATAACATAATCAAGAGTAACCCAAAGAATGTCGCAAATCGCAGGCATTCGGCGCCCGAGCCGAGGGCGAGGGCTCAAGTAAGTACAAGAATTTTATGTCACCCCCTGAACTGGAAAAGGAACCCTCCGCACTCGTAGCGGGCGCAAAATGCCATCTTCTTGTCAGATGAGACATTCAGAAATATAAATGTTAATAATCAACAATATTCAACAATATACTGAAACTCAGAAACATCTACCTATGATATCCTCCGTGGTTAAGTAGTCAATGGTTGAAAGCCAATCCCTAAGAGCGGCTTCTGCGCCTGATACTGAAAAGTTTTTGATATTGCATGACTTTACAACCGCATTGTACACATGGGCTCTGATAGCATCGCCAAATCTACTTGCAAAATGTGACCTAATGGTTGGAACTGGAAGACTGAACACTCGTCTGTTTAGTAATCTTTCGTAAATTTCGGAATTAATTACACGCCGGTGAGTAAGTAAACATATTCTAAAAATGAAAAGTTTGCGAATTGAAAATACTTGAGCTTCATTATATAGGTCCGCTGTGGAAAATCGAAACGGTTTTTTCAACATGATTTTGAGAAGGGATCTGTGTGCTCTTTCTGCAACCAGAATTGTAGTCTTGGCGGCACTTCCCCAAATTGGAATACAGTATCCAACAATTGATTCACACAAGGCCTTGTATATTATGGTTAATAAGTCTTTACGCGCTGTTTCTCTAATTTTCCTGAAAATGCCCGATAACTTTCTTATTCTTTTAGACCATTTAACATTATCCCGTAGCCATGGTTACGATTCGATTGCCATGGTTACGTCAAATGTTTGACAGCAAAGCAGTTTATATGGGAAAATTAATGTTAGATATGCGGAGGACTGTAGGCACAAGTGAAACCACGGCCAGCTAGTAGCACACTGATTTATTAAGGTAAGTTAAAGAGGCGGGGACGCAGCACCGCACACACACACATACACAACATCCCTCCCCCACTTATCATTTTGTACAACTAGTCCTGTGTTTTTGAGTCTTTTAAAGACCTCGTGCAATCTCTCCAAATGTTGTTGTTTATTACCCGTTACCAAAATGTCATCCAATAGACATAAGACACCCTCCATGCCAGATAGTACTGAATCCATTGCCTTTTGGAAAATAGACGGTGCGCTCGTTAGACCAAAAACTAAACGGGTATATTTAAAAAGCCCGCGGTGTGTATTAATGCATGTTATATTCTGCGAATCCTCGTCTAATTCAAACTGGTTGTATGCCATTGAGAGATCAATTTTCGAGAAACATTCGCCACCGTGTAGTTTAGCAAATAGCTCATGAATGGAGGGTAGTGGATATTGCTCGGCAATCAGCTGTTTATTAATACTAACGGAGTAGTCTGCACAAAGTCGAATCGTGCCGTTACGTTTTAAAACTGGCACTATTGGTGAAGCATAGTCGGAATGTTCAACGGGTTTCAATATCCCTATGTGTATCAAGCGATCGATTTCTTTGTCTACTCTGTTTTTAAGCGCAAAAGCTACTGGTCGTGCCTTAAAAAATATTGGCTGAGAATTTGGTTTCAGTTGCAATTTCACTTTAAACCGATTAAATGTTCCTAAGTTATCAGAAAACACTTCCGGGTAAAGAGTGTGAATTTGTGACACTATGGTTAGAACGACCGCACACTGTACACTTTTCCACTGTTTTTCCATTTCTGGGGGTTGACTGCATAATTTTATACAGTTCGTTGGAACCGCTCGCGATCTGAGCTGCCGGCGGCAGCACTGCTCCTGCAGCCGCAGCAGAGGCGCGTGCCCCGCGCATCGCTTCTGCCACCTCGATAGCCTTTGCAAGGGTCAGCTCCGCCAAGTCCTGAGAAAACAACTTCTCCTTCTCCGGTCCCGGTAACATCCCATCCTCGTCGCCACTGTTAGATATGCGGAGGACTGTAGGCACAAGTGAAACCACGGCCAGCTAGTAGCACACTGATTTATTAAGGTAAGTTAAAGAGGCGGGGACGCAGCACCGCACACACACACATACACAACAATTAAATTGTTGTTTTTATTATTTTCTCTTCTTTCCTGCCTTGCCTGGCCCAGGACAATAATTTTTAAACAAAAATCAGCTAAATCGGCCCAGCCGGTTTCGAGTTTTAGCGAGACAAACTCACAGCAATTCATTTTTTTAAACGAGTACCTATATAGAAGGTTAGATGCACCAACAGTCCATGTACCACACAATAACAGAAAAGTTATACTGCATATTTCTTTTTCTAATTATTATGTACGAGTGACATACGTACACAGTGGCTACATCGTTGCAGCGATTTTAATTTTTCAGGTTTTCCGTTGTATAATGTAAGCTGTTCGTTTCCAACGGTCATTGGATCAAAAAAATATATACATACATACATAAATCACGCCTATATCCCCGAAGGTGTAGGCAGAGGTAAACCAGCACCCACATTTCGACAATTATGTTAGGTCCCATGTAATAGGTGGCGAGCCTATTGCCATTTATCGGGCACAAAAGTCGCAGTACTATTGCTAGGTGGTATAAGAGGAACGCTGCTGCCCATTCCTCATCGCTGATTTATCCTTATTCGCCTTGTACGGCACCCACGGGAGAGACTTGGGGTGGTGACAATTGTATTCTACTCTGCCGTCACCACACGGCTGGCTGACCACAAAAATATATAAATAAATAAAATAAATTGGGTCAACGCTTTGGGCTATGCTCCTTCATCATTATGTGATTTCAAGATTTTTTGAGCTGGTTTTTAAGCTTAATCATCATCATCATTTATCTGGAGTCGGCGCATTTGATGTTAAATAATATAAAAATCTCCAAATGCTATGCAATGCCATGCAATAGGTTCACTAAATATTCCTGCCTACAACAATAATCATTTTACTTTAATGTATGGTGCCCAAGCTTCTATTTGTGTTCCAATTTCAAAAATGTACAGAAAGAACCAAAAAGGTTACGTACCTACAGTTTTCACTTAAGGAAATATTTCATACAAGTTGCCTGGTTGATTGAAGCTAGAATACAAATGTAATATGTCGCTGTCGGAATTCGTTAGAGTCGCTGATTCAGAAAAGTGAAACAAAATTAGATACTGAGAGAAACTAGTCCTCATTTACTGTGAATTGTGTATTTTGACGAATATTTATTTATTAATGTACTCTTTTTGAAGTAAGCTAAATGAATGTATGTAGTATCATCACCAGTCTTTCAATGCCCATTTTATTGTTGGGGCACAGACCTCACCTACGGATGGAAGAATTAGAGAGAGAGAGATAATTATTTGGTGATCAATACAATGCCTGGGTGACTGAGGATTTCGCCAATGACGGACTGAGGAGCTCGCTAGCGCAGTGGCATAGCGCGCTTGGCCTGCGATTGCGTAAACTAAGCAATGTGGCTAAGTTCGGTCATTGGATGGGTGACCAAAAATCGAGTTCCTTCGTGCTTTGGGAGGCACGCTAAGCCATTGGTCTCGGCTGAATCTGCAGTCGTTAAACCCACCAACCCGCACTGGGCCAGCGTGGTCTTTGGCCCAATCTCCCTTTATTATTTCATGATGACAATGACTGGCCTTAGCGAAAACTGCTTAGTTTTGCCGCGTGGTGACGGCAGAATTTAATTTCTACCACCCATGGGTATCGTACAAGGCTACTTTTAGAGAGTTCCTTTTAATAGCCTAGCAATAACCTACGAATATGTGCCTGTTAAAAATGACAATATACTGAGCTAAGACTGGTAGTCCTTAGGGAGTGAGGTCAGCCTGTCTTCGCAGGCTGAAATCCAAGTCCATTATTTTCTCGTGTTCCAGACTCCCTAATAGTTTTCAACTAACGTCACTAGTTATTAAGATAAATAAAATTTGAAGGTGCGCATTTCGTTATCTTCTCTGAAGCTCTGGCTAAATAGAAACGTCTTAACAATCCCCTCTCTAACATTTAAACATAATAACCTTGATACTTGACATTGTAAATAGATAGTCAAAGAAAGCGAGGGAGTACTAAAACATTCATAAGTAGGTACCTAGTTGTATTTTGCAAGAAAATGAGGAGAGCGCTTTCTCGGAAAAAGGCCGAATTCCGATTTGGGCACTACATTTTCAGCTATTTGTAGTGATCCTGGGAAAACCAGTCACGTAAATTTGCAATCTTGTGAGAAAAGAAGGATTTCTTTTATCTGAAATGTTAACATCAAAATGGTTATGATTAAACTTTTCGTGCACACGGTTGATCACTAATAGTCCATTTTGTTTCAAACATATTAACTCAACATTTGATAATAGCCGCCTTTCAAGTAGGCCGCGAGCGAAAAAAAATGAATACATACATACAGAAATCACGCCTATATCCCCGAAGGGGTAGGCAGAGGTGAACTAGCACCCACGTTCCGCTAATTATGTTAGGTCCCATGTAATAGGTGGCGAGCCTATTGCCATTCATCGGGCACAAAAGTCGCAGTACTATTGTTAGGTGATATAAGAGGAACGCTGCTGCCCATTACTCATCGCTGATTTATCCTTAGTCGCCTTGTACGATATCCACGGGAGAGATTTGGGGTGGTGACAATTGTATTCTACTCTGCCGTCACCGCACGGCTATAAAAAAATGAATAACTGCTATTAACCTCCCTAGTCACTTGGGGAGCCCAGTACATACAGTTTATTCACCTCTGCCTAACCCTTCGGGGATATAGGCCTTATTTGTGTATGTATGTACCTTGTGGCAGCTGAATGGTGGAAGACAAACCTCTCTAACAATACCATACCCAAAGATAAGGCAGTCATCTATAGTAAGGCCACTGAGACGTGATAAAGAACGTAAACAATTAAAGTATTTTATTATAACACAAAAAAAAAATTGTAATACCTATTTCCCAAAGTAGCTAATCATTTTGCATAGCTATATACTTAAAATACACCTTTCTTTTTTATTAAATGCATTTCGCCTGACCGCTCGGCCACCCAAGACACTAATTAACTTGCCGAAATTCTTCTAACCTTTACACTTCACGTTGTAGCCAACGGGTACCCTCGCAATGTAGAAATAAATTTAAAACAATGTAGAAATAAATAAACTCAAGATCATAATTTTTCGAAATTCTTTTTCTAACCCCAAAATCTTTGTACTAATTTTTCTAACATTTATATAATGTTAAAATTAAAATCGAATAGTAAATGCATTTCGTCGATAAAGAGACATCAAAACACTTTTCATTTTTTATCTCGTTATAATGGCTAGACTAAAGTATAGTTATATTAGCTAGCTAATTGGATACCTAGACCGTTCATTAAAATTCGGCATCGAATTAAAATTGGCTGAAGGATAACTAGCCAAGTCACTGAGCGATACATTCAACCAGATGGCTGAACATCGTGTAGTCATTTCGTTAAATTGAATATTGATGAATTTGTGATGTTTAGCTGGGGTGACCACAAGTTAAGTAAATATGTACTACTACTACTATACTTCATTCACTTGGGCTTGAGACAAAATGTAAACAATCTTGATGTGTCTGTTAATATAAAATACAAAAATAAAAATGTGTAACACCAATATTTCATAGGTCTACCAGAATCTCATGGCATTATTTGTTTTTTTTTTTAATAAGGATTTTCTTATGGCAACGTCAACTGGCGTCTGTCAAATCAAATGATAAGGTTTGTTAAGTGTTCAATGATTTTTGTGTATTTTCTCAAAATATAATTTGTTGTTTTAAGCTTACGTGGTCACTTTCATCTTTAAATTGTGAATAAACGGGATTTATACCACGTACCTGGATTTTGTTATGATTCCGATATTTCGGCACAGTTAACAGTTACATGCGCCATGGTCACGGATAACTGTGCCGAAATATCGGAATCATAACAAAATTCAGGTACGTGGTATAAATCCCGTTTATTCACAATTTAAATATAATTTGTTGTTGTGAAAATATCGAAAACCCCACTTCTATCTCAAGCGAGAAATATTGTTGTCAGTGTGTATCGTAAAATACGTGAAGAAGGAAGTGTAAATCAATCGTAATCATCAATTTTAAAGCGATCGGTTAGTTGATACATACCAGATAGACACTTTTACCTATAGATTTAAAAATCTATCTCTTTGTCGTATTTGAAGGGGTTTCCAATACGACTATACGGCGAATCATAGGCGAAAGCGTATCAAATCATGATATATTTTCCACGCCTTGTAAAAATTGGCTCTCCTATTTTTGGAAAGAAAAATCACTTGATTTAGAGTTAGTTAAAAATAAAATAAAAGAATTTTACATTGTTGATGTAGAAAATTGGCGTAAATGTTGTGAACTTGTAAAAGAAAATTGAAAATGATATTATAGAGCAAGATTGATTAATAGAGATGCTGGAAGAACGCAATAAAATAATTACCCCTTTATATTCCTCTACATATGCTGAAGAGCAAGATATGTATGTGGAGTTTTTAGAATGGTTCTCTAGTTCTAATTGAAGATTTAATCTATTTGTATAATAAAATTTCAAACAGCACTTTATTAATAGGCCGTGTGGTGACGGCAGAGTAGAATACATTTGTGACCACCCCAAATCTCTCCCGTGGGTGTCGTACAAGGCGACTAAGGATAAATCAATGATGAGGAACGGGCAGCAGCGTTCCTCTTATACCACCTAGCAATAGCAGTGTACTGCGAATTTTGTTCCCGATAAATGGTAATAGGCTCGCCACCTATTACATGGGACCTAACATAATTGGCAAAACGTGGGTGGCAGTTTCACCTCTGCCTACCCCTTCGGGGATATAGGCGTGATTTGTGTATGTATGTATGTACTTTAGTAGTATTATTGCCCCTCTCAATCTTGTTATATTTTATAAATGTTAACAATCATAATAATTATATCTTATTTTATAAAAAATTAACATTATATAAATTTTAGAAATATTAGTACATAGATTTTGGTATGAACGTCTACATTGCAAGGTATTTCTACATAAATCCGTTGGCTTACAACGTGAAGTGGTAAAGGCTATTTATGTTAGAAAATTTCATCAATTTAATTAGTGTCTTTTTTGGCTGAGCGGTATAGACACCTGCCCGGATTGCAGTGGACGCGGGTTCAATTCCCGCAAGAAAACCATAATTTTTCGAACTTTTTTTAACCACAAAAATCCTTGGACTAATTATATCTTAACCTAGTATAAATAATTAATACATCATTTACTGCTACGTCTGAAAAATAAATAAAAATTAAATACTATCAAGACCATTTAGTCCAATTTCTCTAGTATTACCGTCTACAATTTTTTATTTTCCAATTTGCCATGAGATTCTGGTAGGCCTATAACACTTTTATTTGTCTATAATTGATAATGTATTTTAGAATACACGTTTCTTGTTTTTAAGAGCATTTCGTAGATAAAGAAACATATCAAGATTGTTTACATTTCTTCTCAAGTCCAAGTGAATGGGGTATAGATATGGGTGCATGTCCAAGTGTCCTAATGTAGAAAAAAAAAGTTTAACATGTAGTGCTGATTCCGAATTTTATGTTAAAGTAAGGGTCGGCTGCATAATGTTATCACCCCTGCATGATCCAACAAATATCGATCCCGGGATAAGTTTGCAAATTAGTATTATTTATGAGGGAAGACGGTACAAATGGCGATCATTTGAATACATCAAAGCCTCCTCTGTTTGGTATAATGTGATTATGGCTTCTTTTATTTGAGAAATGAATTCTTCATTTCCCAATTTAGCGAACTGTAACATTTTATGTTGATGTTGTTTGTTGTGTAAAATTAATGATTTCAAATGAAACTTGTTGTGTGGGTGTTAAATGTTTTGTATAAGTAAGACAGAAGATAATTTTATACACACACAAATCACCCTCACACTATTTATGCCCGAAAGGGTAGGCAGAGGTGAATTAGCCCCTACAATGTAAAATCACACCTTTCTCCCCCAAGAGGAAAGGCAGGACGTAACTTACTAGGTGGTGCACCAAAAGCACTGCTGCTCTTGATTTAAATGCTTGAGTATACTAACTGGCGCACTCAGAGACGTCAAATAACGTTAATGAGTACATAAGGTCAAAAACTGAGAATTCAAAACTCGTCGCTATTCTTTCCGTGTCTATGGTCTCGATTTCAATGAATTTTTTTGACACTAAGTTCTCATTAAAGTTAATTGACGTCTCTGAGTGCGGCAGTTCGACCCCTAGTAATATCAGAGAGAATGGAGACACGCAGTAAAATTTTAGTAAATTTTTATATAATTTTTAAAATATTTTACGCGTTGAGAACAGTATGTACCCAGCGTATTCTACTCTGCTATCAGCTGATATTAATGTAAAACACCTTACCTCCTCCAATGTTAAGTCTAATCGATCAACTTCCCAATCATGTTCCAAAATAAAAAATCGAACCGTGACCTTATTTTTTATCACCATTCCAGAATGTTCTCCGCATGTCCGCAATACATCAAGCGAATTGGTAACACGAGCTCAAAGTACGCTCGGGTTTTTATTACGTGTGACGTATGGGTCGTGCTGAAAAATTGATCCGGATATTTTTATCGCCACACTTAACCATGCACGCGGTACGCCTCGCAAATAGGGCTGTGACTGTGACATACATAAATGACGCCTATGTCCCCGAAGAGGTAGGCAGAGGTGAAATAACACCAACGTTTCGCCAAATACTAGGTCGCATTGGCGAGCCTATTGCTATGTATCGCCCACGTAAATCGCAGTATATTGCTTGGGGTATAAGAGTAATCCTGCTTCCCATTACTCATCCCTGTCTTTACCCTTAGTCGCCTTGTACGACATAGGAGAGATAGGGGTGGTGACAATTGTATACTGCTTTACCGTCACCACATGGCTAAATAGGGCTATGAAGGTATTATTAATAAAAACTATCACGTTTGTAGCGACGGAGCTCGACGTCAATGCTTAGTTGATTTCCTTAGTGCATAAGTGCCAATCTGTGCTTCCAAGATTGCCACATATGCACTAAAACTAAACGCCTACCTACCTCTTCGGGGTTGAATAGGTGTGATTTATGTGCCTAAAATAATATGCGGAATGCATCATCGACATCACCAGCCCTTTAATGTCCCCACTGCTGGGGCACGGGCCTTGCCTATGGATGGAAGAATATAGGGAGATTTTACGCCAAAATTTGTTATATTTCAAAAGTATGGTGCTAGTGAACATAAGAGAGAAAATAAAAAAAGTAACAGCATTACGCAAAACAAAACCATTTACTACAAATTTGAGTATTCAACTTAAAATATTAAGAAAGAATATTAAAACCACATCGTTCCAATTTGTTAGGCGTAATTCGCCGAGGGAATAATTTGTAACAAAGTTGAACCGTTTCATTATCTGAAGATGTAGAGTAGAGGGAAGCCGAGGATCGTCATTAGGAGTCACTCTGGGGCCGTATAAATAACTTACCAAGATGCTCTATTAAGTCAGACGAGGTAAAAAAATCTTCCGTCCGAACAAATCACTTTATATTCAGTTGCTAGAGCCAGCGTCGGAAGTGTTTATGGAATCGACAGACAGACATGACAGACATAAATCACGCCTATATCCCCGAAGGGGTAGGCAGAGGTGAACTAGCACCCACGTTTCGCCAAATATGTTAGGTCCCATGTAATAGGTGGCGAGCCTATTGCCATATATCGGGCACAAAAGTGTCGCAGTACATTGCTAGGTGGTATAAGAGGAACTCTGCTGCCCATTCCTCATCACTGATTTATCCTTAGTCGCCTTGTACGACACCACAAAAAAAAAAACAAAAAAATACTTTTTTGTTTTTTTTTGTTGTTTTTTGGCCGTGTGATAGATTTTAATATAAAACTCTTTCCGGCACGTCTTAATGTCGTTTTTCTTCTTGAGTCACCTTGCACGAACACCCGCTCTCTTACACACCTCATTCTCTTTCACTCCGTCACATCGTTCAGAAACCTCTCAAGCTTTTTTTACAAATCAATCCCACAATAATATTATCTTCTTTCTTCTCCTCCCTATACTTCACCAATATCCTCCTTTACATATATCCATCTTTTTTTTGGTCTTTCTCTCCTTCTACGTCCTTCTATTCATACCTAACATACTTCTGCCAACATAGTCTGATCTCTTCACATAACAAGACTAAACCATCTTAATCAATTACTCCGAAGTATCTTAGTCACTGGCGCTAACATTCATTTATCAATAGCACCCTACGCCGACTTCTTATATACTGGGATTAGTAATCGGTGGAACAAGTTAGGAAGATGTGTCACATTGGAAATAACAGACCCAGAGGTAATAAAGTAAGGAAGATATATACCTGAGAACCATGAAGAGTTAGACCTGAGAACTACATCGCAAACATCACCAATCTGACATTTTTTCAAACTTTTATTGTTAACTTTTGAAAAACTAATTAGGTACTTCTGATAGTCTTCATCTTGAACGAGAGGTCATGTCTCAAGTGTGTATTTGTCTTGTACTTGCAGTAGTGAAACATCAAACACCGCTACAAAACTTAGTCTAAACCCCATTAACAAGGTACATACCGAATCAAAGTGGATTCCTAATCTAAATTTCCTTCGACTATATCCATCCAGCCTTGTAGTTAATTATATTCAATACAACTTTATTACTAAGAACAATGTTGCCGCTGTGGAGAGCGTCGAAATAATTCAGCAACTATTATGAATTGCATCGCATATACTACAGCTATACATTGGTACTTTACTAAGTAACGTCCTGGAAAAGTAGCAAGGTACGCCGACATTACTTTTACGCTAGCGAACTTACGACTTCCTTGGTGACGGTAATTGACTTTATTACATCGGCCCCCATAAAAGAGTAATACAAAATAGCACAAAGCATTTTCGGAAAAATCAAAATAGCTCTTATTATCCAGGTATAGAGACCTATTTATTCACTGGCTCGAGTTGATGGGTCAGATGAAAATTGACGTTTAATAATAGGAGGTTATTCGTTTGCACAAAGACAATCACTATGCTTAAAGGCGCTTAAGTATCCATTTGTAGTGGATTGGCAGTTATTCTTCGGCTACACAGAGAAAATATTTATGTTCATTTGTCATTCCAGCATTAGAACATTTATTGCTGATCCCCAGACGTTCGAAACGGTTTCACAACTTTGCCTTGCTTACACATTAAAAATAATTACCACTATTATTTAATAGTTATTTGTTGTACGTGAGTGCAAAGTTGTTTTTTAACCGCGTGCTCAATTTTGATGACCGAGCTAGCGAAGGATTCTAAAATTGAATCACGAGCGTAGCGAATGATTCAAAAATTAGAATCCTGAGCGATAGCGAGGGAATCAAAAGAGCACAAGGTGAAAAATCTTTGCACTCGAGTGCAACACGTAACTTTTCATCCCCCCCAACGAGGAAATTGCAAAATACAAAAAAAAAAATACAATCACAACAGTTTCTGTTTTCACCCAGAAACTTCCACAACACCCTCCCATTAACCCAAACACACTCTCAACACCCACCCAGAAACACCCACAATATTCACACCCATCCACTCAGACACACCCAAAAAACACCCATTCACCAAGAAACACCCACAAAACACCCATTCACCCAGAAAAACCCACAAAACACCCATTCACCCAGAAACACCCACAAAACACCCATTTACCTAGAAACACCCAAAAAACACCCATTCATCCAGAAACACCCACAAAACACCCATTTACCTAGAAACACCCAAAAAACACCCATTCACCCAGAAACACACACAAAACACTCATTCACCCAGAAACACCCACAAAACACCCATTCACCCAGAAACACCCCCAAAACACCCATTCACCCAGAAACACCCACAAAACACCCATTCACCCAGAAACACCCCCAAAACACCCATTCACCCAGAAACACCCACAAAACACCCATTCACCCAGAAACACCCACAAAACACTCAATCACCCAGAAACACCCACAAAACACCTAATCACACCCAAAAAAACCCAATCACCCAGAAACACCCACAATTCTCACCCATCCATTCAGACACACCTACAAAAACCCATTCACCCAGATACACCAACAAAACACCCATTCACCTAGACACACCCTCAAAACACCCATTCACCCAGACACACCTCCAACAGCCACCCATCCACCCAGCCACACCCGCAACATTCATCCAGACACACCTGTAAGTCCCTAATAAAAATTACCGTCCCTAATGGAGTTCCGAGACGGTCAATCAGCTTGAGTCAAGCACGTTGATTTTCTGTATGTTTTTGTTCCGTTGCTAGCGTAAACAAATCAAACAGACCTAAATAGCTTTTAAATGCTTGACTCAAGCATCCAGCAAGCGTTGTAGACGATCAAAATGTTTAAAGCAAGATTGACGCCAAGCTGATTGACCGTCACGGAACTCCTAGGTTTTAACAAATTTGTGACGTGAAAAGAAAATGGCGCGCGCAAAGCAAATTACAAAAAAAGTGCACCAAGAAGGTTCCGAGTCTGAGTTTTTAACAAATTAAAATAGGTTGCATGACAATTTCGGCACCATGGAGGTAGAAACAATAGTAGATTTTCCATCAAGTGCACAAAACGTATCATTTTTCTCCGAGACTTTTAGCAGCCCGAGCCGAAGGCGAGGGCTGATAGTAATGTCGAGGATAAAAATGGTTTTGTGGACGAGGTAGAAACTCTGCTTTTCACTTCGATTGCGAGGAAATAATACAGTAGTTTATCATAACATTTCTTAAAATTCAAACTAAAATTAGTACAATTTTGAATACTGAAGGAAATTGTTTTCCCATTGGTATTAGGCTTGGGCTGCAGACCTATACAGCCAAGTATTAAATTAATTTTGAAATAATAATTTTCTTAAGTTAATTTAATAACCTACCGTACCTACTTAAATTAAAATTATGTCTTAAAAAACGCATTAGGCAAATAAATTTAAGTAAATAATAAAATAACAAATTCTATCTCTGAATTTCTTATTGTTTGGCTGCATTGCTCACTTTCTTTGCCTTAATAGAGACACATTTATGAGTAGATACGTTAATGCTCTAGAGCACAAAAATCGATTTTGTGCAGCCTATATCCTGCACAAATAAGCACTTTCAGAGCATGAGAAGTGAAAATATGTTTATTGATGTTTTGAATTCACAAACTCATTGCACACGATGTTCTAAATTCAAATTTACTTTAACCTCTAGAGGATAAAAACGGCTTTTGCACTCAGATATCGAAGAGCAAAAACGCTTTTTCCGAGATGGTGGGATGAAAAATATATCATTGTGGTGATAGCGAAAGCAGTCTGGTGATGGCCGTGTGTGGTGACGGCAGAGCAGAATACAGTGGTGACTTAATGCAATCGGCCTGCCATTGTATAAGCCAAGCAATACGCCCTAAGGTCGGCCATTGGATGGTGACCAAAAAATGTATTATCTCGATTTCTTCCGTGCTTCGGTACCTAACGTCAACCCGTTAGTTCCGGGTGCATCTAAAGTAGTCAATACCCACCCACTTCTCATCCAGCATACCCCCGAATACAGAAACACTACTCAAATTTTGAGCAGTGCCATAAAATTAAGTGGACAATACCTGTCAGAATTTGTATGAAAAAACGTCAGTTTTGATATTACTTAAATATTAATCAGGACACAAACTTTCAGTAATGTTTCTGTATTCGGGGGATAGTGTGTTAGGACTGTTAGGTATGGGCCTAAATTGGACCGCCCAGGGCCGTGGGACAGTAAATGCTTGGTGATGATAATAATATACCTATAATTCGACGCAGGCTTCAAAGTAGAATAGCCCAAGTAGTTCCAAAGTAACTGAAAGTCCCATTGACCATACGTGTAACGATAACTACGGGAGTTCGGGTAAGTTAACTAACTTTATATCTAGGATAAATTGTACGCTACGTAAAACTTAGTAACTTTACTTAGTTATGCATCTAAAATTATCCTTTTCCTATTTTAAAATAATTGATACCGCGTACATTATTTGTATGTAGTTGTGTGGTTGGTATGTCGTACGCTGGCTATCGGCTAAGAGGTCACGTGTTGGAATCCCCGTAGAGATAAATCTTTTTTTTTTTTTCTTATATTTGCACGAGCACTACACATTTGAAATAAAACAACTTTTACGGATAAGATAACACTTTACAGAGGCCACTGTAAAGTGTCACGGGGGGACCCCCGTGACCACGGCCACTGTAAAGTGATCGAAACGTCGGGTTAAATAATTAATATGCCAAACACCAAATTATACGCGAGTCTTATCCGTAAAAGTTGTTTTATTTCAAATAAATCTTTTTGATGAAATATTGATATACTTAATTTTAATATTATGTATATTAAAATTTGTCCGTCATTTAGTACCCAGAACAATGTGCTTATTTATGCTACTTAGTTTGGACTAGTTGATAGGTGCGAGTGTAAGAAATATTTATTGATTTATTATTATTGTTATAAATAATAAATAAGTAATTACCGAACAACATTTGTACATTTGCGTCCAAAATTCAGTGAATAAGACCCCACGTCTGTGTTGCTAACTATCCCAATGGAAATGCATTTGCTAATTACTCTATGATAGCTTCTCAGTGGCACGATGAATTTTATTTAATGCTTTAACTTCTGACTTAGTACGTAATGGGATTTCTCTTCTAATGCGGTTTCAAATGAAATTTCGCAGTGACATTAGCAATGCTACAGAATAAATAAACGCTCACTTCAAAAGAGTACTGGGGGATTAGAATACTTAATTAGTCGCATTGGAGTTTTATTAGATTTTGACTAACAATTTCGTAGGGTTCATAAGTATTTGATATAAAATACGGTACATAGCAAAAAAAGACTTACTAAACTGAAAGAATTTATATAGAATTTATATATATCATTTGAATTGAGATCACATTAGATTCATTTGTTTTTTCCTTTTTAATTTTTTTGTGATTTCCATCATTGACGTGATAACTGGCGCAGCTTATCACGTTAAATGTTCGTTCGTGAACTAGGGGGAGGCCCTATTTTGAGAAGAACATGCAAGAAGAAAAGAAGAACAGAAACTCCGCAAGTTATGTTTCTCCCTTTACAAGAAGTTTTGAGTTAATGGAAGATGTCATAAACTATTAACATGATTATTATCAAATAAATTTACTTTCAATGTTTAGTCACGTCATTCATTGAGTATAAGTTATGTCAATAAACATTGAAGGTAAGTGTGTGGATGTGGGTTTTAAATAAATCATTCTCAATCAATGCAGAAGCCGTGTGGTGACGGCAGAGCAGAATACCTTTAACTACCACTGGGGTAGGTAGTTTCATCTCCTCCGCGGGTGTCGCACAAGGCGACTAAGTAAAACAGCAATGAGTAATGGGCAGCAGCATTCCTCTTAGACCACCTAGTAATGTACTGCGATTTCCGTGCCCGATAAATGGCAATAGTCTCGCCACCTATTACAAGTGACCTAACCCAATTGGCGAAACGTGGGTGTTAATTCACCTCTGCCTACCCCTTCGGGGTTAAAGGCGTGATTTATGTATGTATGCTATCAATGCTTATTTACTCGTAATATCCAAAGGCAACGTGAACTTGTAACGGGACACGACTTTTTCGCTCGCTTCGCCTCTGTCGAACATGCAGGCTGATGAATAAGTTATTCCACTTAAGTAGTAGCTATACATAAATAAATTCTCACTCCGATTGAAGTTTCAATGTTTTTACTTGAACGGCAACAACGTTACTTTTCCGGGTTCGGCATTCAATTGAGTTAATGTGTTTTTAAGCGGGGTGATTACAGTGAATACAGATTTCTTTTAACTAAGAAGTGTCATTGTGTAGTATTATTTTGTGAATATGATTTTTTCTAACCGCCTCCTTGGTCTAAGTAATGGTTCACTAGTGGTTCGGTGGTTCGGTTGGTGGTAGGACTTTTAAAAATCTGCCGTGCTAGCTACCACCATCTTATCAGTTAATCAGCGTCTTGGTTGGCCGAGTGGTTTAGGCACCTGCCCGGATTGCAGTGGACGCGGGTTCGATTCCCGCATCAAGACCATAATTTTTCGAACTTTTTCTAACCACCATAATCTTTGTACCACCATCTTATCAAAATCAATGCTAAAAACCTAAATATACGCATGTAGTTTTTTTTATTATAAATGTGCTAAACGGTTCAAACAAAATGAATGAAAATTTATAAATACTCCATACATTACAGTCTACCACTGGTCTCTAGACCACACAACAAATTGAGCCGTTCTGACCTACATTTGGCACTATAATAAAAATCGCCCCAACTAACTATAACTTCCAATTTGATAGAAATTGCTAGAATTTAGAGCGCTATTTTGGTTACAGCCCTGTTTGCAGGGAAAAGGTTTATAGTTCCACTTTTAGTAAAGTAATAGCAGATTGGCACCCCTGCATAATTATAGCCAAGTGTGGCTTTAAATGGGCCATTGGAATGGGTGAATTATTAACATTCAGAGCATTTTTTTGGGTAGTTGAAGGCTACAGTTCGGACATACCCACAGAATAAACCAAATTTAGTTACAAAAAATAAAATTATCACATACATTTTGAAAATTTGGCCTGATGCGTTTCTCAAAACCGCGTCTTCTGCGATCCGGGTGGCTGCCTAACCCCCGAATACTGATACGCTACTCAAAGTTTGAGTCCTGCTTAACATTTAAGTATTGTCAATATTAACGTTTTTCCATACAGATTCTGACAGGTGTTGTCCACTTTACTTTATAAGCAGCGCTCAAAATTTGGGTAGCGTTTGCACCCTAAAGGTTCTATTAAAATCCTACTACAACTATACTTCACCATACGTACGTACCTACGCACCGATGTTATAAAGTCAACAATGTTTTTCTTCTAAGGTCTACTTTGCAATACGTTCACAAGCTCCCCGTTAATAAGACGTTAGTGCAGCCATAACTAGCAATTTGGCTGAGTTAGCGCGTATGCGAGGTAACATTCATTATGCCGGGGCCCAGGCAACAAGCTCCTAAATTAGTTCAAGTTCTAATTACTGTAACAATCCTTCAGTGGCATTAGCGAGTGCCGAATTGCCGCCAATTAGCGCAAGTCAGCGATTTCAACTTTTTCGTCCTATCATTTCGACGTTGCCCCGTATTACTATGACCAGAAGTACGCTCGAGTAACACGCTTTTTATTAATCATTGCTTTTTATGAAGAGCTTTAGTAAAATCGTGTGGTGTCCTAGCAGTAATGTACGCGAAATCGCTGAAGAATTCGCGCGTAAATCGCTCCATCTGAACAGGCTCTTAATCAGCCATCATTATTGCGCTTTTTCGCATGAGAACACGTCTATAGCTCTTTTTAAGAAAGATACGAGGTAGGTAGCCACGCCTTTTTTAAACATTACAGCAAGTTAGACGATAAAATTGACTAATAAGTTGGTACCAATATTAGAGCCAAACACACACAATAATGACATTACATACATAGTAAACAATATCTCCAATGCGTCATCGAATCCCTCAATCTTCTTCTATACTAATATTATAAAGCCGAAGAGTTTGTTTGTTTGTATGGTTAAACGCGCTAATCTCAGGAACTACTGACTCAAATTGAAAAACTCTTTTTGTGTTGAACAGTCCATTTATCGAGGAAGGCTAAAGGGTATAATAACCGACATTAACGCGAGCGAAGCCACGGGCGTCCACTAGTTTTTAATAAAGTATTCGAATAAGTACACTTAAGCCCAATCGAATCGAATGCTTTAGCGTCAACGGAGCTCAAAGTCCGGGTTTCCATTTAAAAGCTACACTGTACCGTAAGATGGACGCTCCAGTTTCCTTTGAGGATTCGAAATAATGCCTGCTTAAGCATTTCAACCAGACCCCGGCCTTTAACGGAACAATTCTGCAATTGTGTTAAGTAAATCCATGGACGGGCGGTATAATAAGCATCGCAATGCACTGATTATTAATTATGTTACTCCGAATACAGAAACGCTAGTCAATGTTTGAGTCCTGCTTAAACGTTTAAGTATTGTCAAAATAGACGTTTTTTTATACTAATTCTGACAGGTATTGTCCATTTAATTTTAGAAGCAGAGCTCAATTTGAGTAGCGTTTCTGTATTCGGGGGTTAGAAAAACAAGTCACCTGCTTAATGTGACTTGTTTTCTTACGATGGATGACCTCACTAAAAAAATACAAATAAAACCTGCCAAGTGCGAGTCTGACTCGCGCCGGAAGGATTCCGTATCCATAATCTATAAAAACGTCAACAAAATCATGTCTGTTGTATGACAGCCCTCTTAAATATTTATTGTATTCTGTTTATTATTATTTGTCATTATAGCGGCAACAGACATACATTATTTCTGAAAATCTGTACTGCCCAATTATCACAGTTCATGAGATACAGCCTGGTGACAGACGGACGTATGGACAGCGGAGTCTTAGTAATAGGGGCCCGTTTTACCATTTGGGTACGGAACGCTAAAAACAATCCCACAAAAAAAAGAACGGATTGCGTGAAAGACGTTACCAATTACAAAGGAGTGGATGGTTTTTTGACAGCTGACAGAGATGTAGGTATGGCAGGATTAGACGGTCAATAAATATCTCCATCCAATATCGTGATAAATCTTCTTCTCCTTGCCCTGTTTCCAGTCTATCTGGGGTCGGCGCAGTATGTCTCCTCTTCCATTCATATTGGTCAGACGTCATCAAGCCATCCACTCCCTTTTGATGCATATCATCCATCACACCGTAAAGGTGCTAGTGATGAATGAATGTATAGATAAGAGAAGGAACGGACCATGTCGAGAGATCGATGAACGGAGAAATTGATTGGGATGACAACATTCCAATCCATACTGGTCAAAGTTTTGGCTTAGGTTTTATAGCCGGCCGCCTGCCTGACACTAACCCTCTTTGGGCATGCTGTTGTTGGTGGTTTGCCCTCCACCATTCGGGTGCCCCAAGGTGCTTATTGGTCTACACCGGGCAATCTCCCTTAGTCGACCTTTACGACACCCATGGGATCAGTCAGGGCTGGCCTATTCTCTGTCCGGTGACATATCCCAACGGATGACCCCGGATGGCTGCCATAGTGTGCTTTGGCTCGATATGCCCGGAGAGGATGTTTAGTGGTGTAGTGGGGGAACGCCTCTACCCCGAGTCCCACATACCTCTGTAGTTGCACCGTACTGCAGGGATGATGCGTAAATGCAGTTTACCTCTCCGCAAAAAAAAAAAAAAGGGCTGGCCTATTCTACGTTATTTGTTCGAACCCAGGCCAGCATAGAAGACCGAAGAAGAACATCGTGATAAATATTGAACCAAAATAAATTTGCAATAAAGTCAAAATAAAGTTGCAATTAAGTTGCAAATTCCGTTTAATTTATGCCTAGGGAGGTATAAAATTAAGTGCGCCGACCCTTGATAACAGGGGAACTGGGCCGGCGAATGATGATTCTCTTACGATGATTATTTTATAGTTTCACTTGCTGATTCTGCACACGTCGATTTACCCTTGTCACCTAAGCCCTAGGGGTATAAAAATAGCATACGACCTATTCTATGACCTATCAAATATACACAAAAAAAATCAAAAATATTTGACAAGCCGTTTCGGGGAAGGTTTTCAACAAACACTGTGACACGAGATTTTTATATATTATATAAATTTTTAGGTGGATGCAAATGTGGATTGAAAGGGTCATCCTTTCGATCCACATTTACATTTAATTTTATTTGCCGACTGAATATCTGCTTATATTATGTTTCGACTATGATATTTATAGCTTTTATCTATTAGGTAGAGGCAGCCCAAAACGGGCTAAAACTCTCTTTTGTAAAATGATATCTGTTCAGGCTTACTGGAGAGTATCAAAATTTTAAAGGCTCTATGTCCAATTTGGGCCGCATTCTCCTATGCAAAATAGACTTGAAAAATAGATTGGTATTCGAAAGTACTTACTTAAACTTGTAGAAGAAGTACCTAGTCATAATAAAAATACAGTTGTTGTCATACAAAGGTTAGCACCAAATTATTCCTGATCGATTTCATCCGTATTAAACACTCGCATACGAAATGGTCACAAGGTAAACACTTCCCCGGCTCAATCTCCGTTAAATGTATTTATTCACTAATTGCCGATTTGACAAATACCTATACAGCGTAGCTATTTTGCAGTAGAACCGGCGTTGCAAAATATTAATAATTTTGATGAAAAGTTGACAGGACATTAGATCTTCGACGCTGGACTGGGAGGAACTGTGAAACAGGCCCTTAATGACTTAACCTTAGGGGCAAATTCTATTAAACAAAATTCTAAAGCATTTATTCGATTTTAATTTTAACATTATATAAATGTTAGAAAAATTAGTACAAAGATTTTTGTGGTTAGAAAAAGAATTTCAAAAAATTATGATCTTGAGGCGGGAATCGAACCCGCGTCCGCTGCTATTCGGGCAGGTGCCTGACCGCTCGGCCACCCAAGACACTAATTAACTTGCCGAAATACTTCTAACCTTTACACTTCACGT
The DNA here is from genome assembly GCA_963931975.1 of Cataclysta lemnata. Lineage (NCBI taxonomy): Eukaryota > Metazoa > Arthropoda > Insecta > Lepidoptera > Crambidae > Cataclysta > Cataclysta lemnata. The sequence continues at coordinate 13,823,403 of OZ008342.1, forward strand.
TGTAAGCCAACGGGTACCCTCGCAATGTAGAAACAAACATTCCAAAGCAGATATTTTTACAAATACCGTGCGTTCGGTTAAGCTTCGGTTTGCTTTATAAACTATTCGATTTTTTTTCGAAATTCTTTTTCTAACCACAAAAATCTTTGTACTAATTTTTCTAACATTTATATAATGTTCAAATTAAAATCGAATAGTTTATAAAGCAAACCCAAGCTTAACCGAACGCACGGTATTTGTAAAAATACCTGCTTTGGAATGTTTGTTTCTACATTGCGAGGGTACCCGTTGGCTTACAACGTGAAGTGTAAAGGTTAGAAGAATTTCGGCAAGTTAATTAGTGTCTTGGGTGGCCGAGCGGTCAGGCACCTGCCATAATTTGCGGTCATAATTTTTAGAAAAAGAATTTCTAACCCAAAAATCTAAAGCATTTATTATCCTTTTAGCGGGATTCTACAACATTTACGAAACCGCACACCTAGTCGATTTTGGACGTAAAATTTTTTATTGTGTGTTGTGTAAAATTCATTTTGAAGACGAGCGACCCCGCCTAAACTTTGGGGTTTATCGCTGCCCATTCGTTACTTCCTAATGATATTACACCGATTTGAACTGGTTTTCTTATTTTTTGTACTGGTGAAAATATTACTTCTTCGTGTAACTTTAAAGATTTCTATGCTGGAATTTTTTTTGTAATATTTTCCAATCCTAGCTTACCTATCCAATGTATATCTTCCAGATTGGCTTATTGGTAAGTACCATGGGGCATCCGAATGGTGGTAGGCAAACCACTGATAACTTCTCCAACGGCTGTCAGGTACTCGGTATCGTATATCATCATCACCGGCCCTTTAATGTCCCCACTGCTGGGGCACGGGCCTAACCTATGGATGGAAGAATATAGGGAGATTGGGCCATAACCCACCGTGCTGGCCCGCCAGGTCTAACGACTTAACGTGCCTTCCGAAACACAGAGGAGCTCGAGACAATACATTTTTGGTCACCCATTCAATAACCGGCCTTAGTGAACATTGCTTAGTTTTACGCAATCGCAGGCTAAGCGCGCTATATCACTGCGCTTGCGATTACAATCTATTCTAATATAATATGAAGAGTTTGTTTGTTTGGTTGGTTAAACGCGCTAATCTCAGAAAGTACTGGTTCAAATTGAAAAAATATTTTTGTGTTGGATAGTCTATTTATTGAGGAAAGCTATAGGCTATATAACAACCGACATTAACGCGAGCGAAGCCACGAGCGACCACTAGTAGCTCATAAAATGCTATTGATATGGTCCCGTCTTCTGACTGTAATTAGGCTGTGTCAGAGCCTCAAGGTATTTAATTAAACACTACAAAAGGTTTTTGCTTAGCCGAGCGCGCTTTCTCGGTTCCGATTTGCGGTCGCTTTGTACAACGGGAACAACTCCTTCGAAGTATGACCGCTGATGACACAGTAATTATATAGTTCTACGATTATAGATTTCGTTTCCGTTTTCGACGAAAACGTCTGGAATTCGTTTTTTGAAAACTGGGAATATTTTATAATGTGATAATGTTTCTGTGCTGTGTGGATAATATAGATAGATATCGGAAGAAGAGACCTTTTATAGAGGAGTGGTTTTATGCTGAATACTCAGCATAATTTTAACCTTAGTGAATAATAATTACTGTAAACCAAAAATACTCATTTGAAAAAAATGCATGCGTTGCCATTATTTTATAGAGTCAATTATCGTTAATTTGTTATTTCACTTATAGTGAATGAAAATGGAAGCTATGTTTCACTTAAAACTTGTAAATATCGCAGAAATGGTGAGCCCCGACTCATCCCAGGAGTATTGTAAAAGTCGACTTAGGGAGATTGCATTTGAGGGTAACCAATAAGCTCTTTGCACCCGAATAGGTGAAGGGTAAATCACAAACAACAACATACCCAAATAGGGTTGGTGTAAGGCAGGCGGCCAGCTGTAAATCTAAGCCAGCATCTTGACCAGTACGGATTAGAATGGTGTCAACTCAAGCACTCACTCCGTTCATCGGTCTTTGGACATGATCCTTTCCGTCTCTCTTCTATACATCCATTCATCACTAGCACCTTTCCAGTGTGATGGAAGATATGGATTAAAGGGAATAGATGGCTTGACCGATAGGAATAGGAAGAATAGGAAACAAAACAGAAAAACTGGGAACAGGGCAGAAAGAAGAAGCCTGTATATAAAAGCAATACTATTCAAACACGGCTAAGATAACTTTGTTGCGTTCATGTTAGTAGTATCAAGCCCCAGTTAATGACGTACCTAAAGACAAGATATCTCAGACAGAAGCACAATTAAACTAGCACGAGAGTGTTTCAGAAGTGGAACGATAAGGATGTTAACGGTATTTGAACCACCTGAACGAAATGACCCATTATCCTACTCTAACTCTGTTTCATTGCTCCCTCGGAGCAGTGTTTGCAGAATGTGTAGGTGTAGGTACCTAATTAAATACTACATTGCGTTAATTTTGGAGTTCAATCGAGCTTATTCGCTCTGCCTGCGATTGCGTAAACTAACGTGACCAAAACTAAGCGATCTCGAGTTCCTCCGTGTTTTGGCACGTGAAGCAGTGCTCGGCCTGCGATTGCATAAACTAAGTCATTTTCGCTAATGTCAAGTCATGGATGGACGATCAAGAATTTATTATCTCGAGCTCCTCCGTTGTTAGGAAGGCGCCTTAAGTCATTAGTTCCGGATACATCTGCAGTCGTTAATACCAACCAACCCGTACTTGGTCAACGTGGTGGGTTATGGCCTATTCTACCTATAGTCTTCCAACCATAGGAAAGGCCGGTGCCCCAGCAGTGCACAGTCGGGACATGTGGATGGCATATTATTGTGGCCAATTCTCCCTACATTTTCTGCCCTATCTATACTTATATTATATAGCCGAAGAGTTATTTTTGGTTGGTTGGTTAAGCGCGCTAATCTCAGAAACTACTGGTTCAAATCGAAAAATTATTTTTGTGTTGGATAGTCCATTTATTGGGGAAGGCTATAGGCTATACATAACAACCGACATTAACGCGAGCGAAGCCACGGGCGACCACTAGTGTTATATTCATTTTAGAAAAAACAATTACTGTTGTTATTTGAAACAAAATAGACCGGAAAAGTTTAATAATTTACTCTTTGAATTCAGATTTATACAACTACCCGTATTGCGGAAGAACCCGCATAAGAAGATAATTCTTTAAAATTTTGCTACCTTATTTTTCTTTGAAATGTGTGACTTCATGGGAACCTGGATCCGGAACGGATGGATGAGGTTATTAATTATACCGGCTATGACATGATGTCGATGGGCGGAAGCTCAAATCTATACTAATACCTATAGGAACTACTGACTCAAATTGAAAAAATCTTTTTCTGTTGGATAGTCCATTTATCGAGAAAGGCTATGGGCTATAAAATAACCGACATTAACGCGAGTGAAGCCGCGCGCGTCCACTAGTACAATTACAAAACATTGCGGACTAACTTCATACGTTCATTCATGCAAAATATATCCTCCGTACGTAACTTTGTAATTAGGACAGTAATTGTAATTGCCATCTTAAATCTAGAGGCATCTCGCTTTTAACGTTCTTTAGAACAACGGGATTGTTGGCTGAGAGTCCTTTTTTATGTAGCTATCAAAGATCGGGTATTTTCCATCAGACGTATAACGAAACCTTATTTAAGAACAACGTACCTACATACATACATAAATCACGCCTATATCCCCAAATGGGTAGGCAGAGGTGAATTAACACCCACTTTGCGGTAATTAAGTCACGTCCCATGTGATAGGTGGCGAGCCTATTGCCATATATCGGGCACATAAATCGCAGTATATTGCTCAGTGGTATGAGAGAAATGCTACCTGCCCTTAGTCGCCTTGTACGAGACCCACGGAAGAGATGGAGGTGGTGACAATTGTATTCTGCTCTGCCGTCACCACACGGCCAACGCAACAAAGTTGGTACCTACCCGTAAAACACATATCTATCTGCCAGCTAGCAATTCGTTAGCAAGAACATCGTAAAATTCCCTCTCATTAGGAGTTTCTCACTTGAAACTCATCACTCATACAGTGTTGTTTGTGTACTTAGCCCCCGGGTTGTGTATACTGCACTCCACACGATCGCAGAACAAACATAATTGTCTCGAGGTTCGAGTTGATTTACGCTAATAAATTACCAGTCTCTAAAATAGCTTGGAGAGTATCGAACGTCCTTCAGCGATGAGGTCGGCAAGTAATTATACAAGCAAACTAGCAACTGTTAACATACATACATGACTCCTTTGTCCCACGGGGGTAGCCAGAGATCACTTCTTTCCAATTGCTAAGATCCTTACTTAAATTCTTTCGCTTCATCCAATATCATTCTGCGGCCTCATGCATGTCAGTGCATTCTGCATTCACAGTAAGTTGCCGTATAGGCTCGCCCCCTATTAAATGTGGCTGTCTGCATCCCTTCGGGGAAATTGAAAGTTAGCTCTAATCAAACTAAAGTTATCCTACAGAATTGATTGAATATCCAGCCCAGCTAGCATGACCACCCAAACAAGATATGATATAGCATTTATCGCGTTGAAGTTCCAAAAATCATTGGATTTTTGACAGTTCAAAGCGATAAATGGTTCTAACTTTAAGATATAGCCTTATAGGCTTATTTAATTATTCAATTGCAGCTTATTTAAGTGTTAAAATCCAAGGATTTTTTACTGTTCAACGCTATAAATGGCTATATCATATCATGTTTCGGTGGTCATGCTAGCAGCCTGCCCGGCAAGCATGACCACAGATATACGATATGATAAAGCCATTTATCGTTTTGAACTGTCAAAAATCATTGTATTTATGACAGTTCGAAGCGATAAATAGCTATATTAAAGAGCCTATAAGGCTATATCATATAAATCTTTAACCTGTTAAAAATCTAATGATTTTTGACCGTTCAAAGCGACAAATGGCTATATCATATCGTGTTTGGGTGGTCACGCTATCCGGGCTGGAGTAGTTACACGATAAAAAGGCTATCATTTTGGTTAAAAGGTGAGATCATGTTGATATCTCCCTGCAGACATCTATCTATAGCAGTATAAGCACGAAAGCCTAATATTCTCGTAAGCGTACGTTTTATTTGCAGAATATTATGTCTGCAGAATGGACTGAAATGGAAATTTCGGAATAAAAAATACTCCTTATGGAATTCTATTACCCGCGTGTGCAAATACATCATGCTTGCCAAGGAAAAAAAATACGAGAATCGGATAACTCGCGAGGGTGTAGTGGATATTTAAAAGTAACGCTGTTCTTAAAATTAGACCTAAGCAAGGAACCATCAGTAGTACGGTACCTACTACATACATACATAAACCACACCTATATAGTAGGCAGGATGTGAATATACATCAAATTTCACTATATAGGTTATAGGTGGCCATGTGGCCAGGTGGCGAGCCCATTGCCACCCATGGGGATCGCAATTCGCAGTACACTGTTAGGCGGTATAAAAGGAATGATGCTGCCCATTACTCATCGCCTTCTTTAACCTTTGTCGCCTTGTACGATATCCGCGGAAGAGTCTTCGGGATTCTTGCATCCGCGGGGAGACGAATGGAAGAATATAGGCAGTATAGGCCACAACCCACCACGCTGGTCCAGTGCGGATTGGTGGGTACATAATTCTAGTTTGGTGCCTATTAAAAAATACACGAGTGAATTTTGGAAAAAAAGACAAGATTAGGTCGTTTTTTGGTAGGTATTGAACAAATAAAAAGAAACCGTACAATATCCATAATCCTTATTCAGAAATATGAAACATCGCAGCAGCTTTCAGAGATATTTCTAATTTCGGTGTCGCAACATATCGCTCGCACGTGCCGCGAAGGAAATGAAAATGGGGGGAGGATGCGAGGCGCGCGCTGTTGCCTCGGCGCGGCGATCTGTTCGACTTAACATAAAACCTGTAATTACTTTGTTATTTTGTACTTATTCGTGTTTCCAACTCGTGTATTCACAACATTATTGCCATATTAATTGGTACGTGACTGGGAATTTATTTAAAGAAACCCTTGTGTTCTTTTTGCTACTTCCTCGAACTGGTTTTGTTCATTGTTTATACAAGAGCTCATATTTTATTGGCAATGTTACTCTAATTTTGCGAATCTTTCAAATGCGAATTGTAATCTATGTATATCCAAAATTGGCTTGTTTTCGGATTTTTTGGTTGTCGTTACCAACCGTAAAGATTGTATTATGCCCACCACCAATACTTATGCCGCAAGGAGAAAGGCTTAATACACAGTTTGCATCTACAATATGCCTGTAAAGGCTATACCATTGCCAATTTTGGGGGGAGATTGTGTCTCTGGATTTTTTTTCTAGAAGTCCCATAAGGGAAGGTAAAGGGCTATTTTGTAGTGTTTATTTGTAATTTGTTGTTAATTTTTTTTCTTTTTCTCTTATTTTGTTGTCTGTGTTGTCTTTGTGCTGGTTAATAAATGTTTTTCTTTCTTTCTTTCAAGTTGCCCTTTTGTGTATGAAGGTCTGTTCCCAGCTTGCAGCGCTGAGATGATTTAAAAGGATTGATGATATTGAAGAAGAATTGGATACATATGAATACAATTTACTTCTAAATTAAAATTTATTTTTTCAAGCTCACAATCTCAAATTTATAACTAAGGTTCTTCGAAAGGCACATAATCATCCTGAAAATAAAGTAGAAATAATAAATTTAAGACATCTAATTATACAAATGCTGGTAGGTATTATTTAATCCTACAAGTGTAATATGAGACTTGATAATCGAGCAATAAATATTATGTTTATAGGACCTTGACTTATTATTATAATATCGTTATAAATATTTATCAAACAAAATTTGTTTGCTTGCTTTGGTTTAGATTAAATGTATCACTTTTATGCGTGGGTGCTAGTTCACCTCTGCCAACCCTTCGGGGATATAAGCGTGATTTTTATGTTATTTGTTTTATGTTTTTTAGCTATTTGTTAAATAATACGAATAGCCATTTGTTTAGGTTATTACCTTGTTATATTAAATTTATCGTACCTGATGATAAAACCACCAAGTCCTTATCTGATCGCTGTTTTTGAGGTTAGAAGGTATAAGTTCTTGATGGTCTGGTGCATGTTTATTGAGTTTTATGTGATTGTAGAGGTCCTGGGATACATTATTTTAGTTTTATAGTCGGTTCAATCAAACCCGTCATCATTGTTATCAACATATTGCTAATAAACACTTTCTATGGATGTCATAATTATGGGAAAACAATATGTCCATAGCATAGGGATCAAAAATGGCTAACTACAATTTAGTTAAATAATATTTTTCTGAAAGTTTTAGCTGAAATTTTTTATTTGACTCTAGTAGTAGAATATTAAATCTTACAGAATGATGATAGCGATAGTTTAGTTTCACATATTATTTATAAAATACCTCACTAAATACCTTCGAATTCCAAAACCACTCGGTTTTATTAGTTTTCACAATTTCTTCACTTTCGTTGCTATTTTTGTCGTTAGCATTCTTACTATCATTAATGTTAGTTTCATCTGCATGGTTTTCAAGTTCTGCACTATTAAGATATGATACCGATTCTTCATTTAGCAGTCTTAAAGATTTCTTTTTCAATTTACTATTATATTGCTTAAATATTCTATTATATTGCATGTCAGCCAATTCTGTAATATTTTTTAATATTCCAATAAATGTCTTAAATTTTGCTTTTACATTTTGGAGTTGTTCTTCCAAGTTGAATCGTAAATATTTCGGACTTACTTCGTCTGGTGTCCCTCTGGAATCAGTGATTGTAAAAAAATATATATATGTTGTATTTTCTGTACCTTTTACAAGTTTAATCCCAATATCATCGTATTAGGCACAAAACTTATTTAATGTTTGGGAAACTGCCTGGTTTCATATTAATTTAACAGTTAAAATGATCTTGAGGTTTTTTGTATCTTAATGTGGCCAAAATAAACGAAAGTACTTACTTACTTTTTATATTTACTATAATACAAATCTGCTGACTTCTGCAAAGAAGAATGTTAAAACTCTTATTGGTACTTACAGTTGGTATATAAATAGTATATGTTCATTTAAACGAATTTCTGCCTACAGAAATAGAGATTCCAGGAAAGTATCTACCAGTATAATATCAAGTTCAATAAAAGAGAACAAAACTTCAAGTGAGTTTCAAGGGGTGGATGTTTAATATACGATCTTCTTGTAAAATTGATTCTAAGTTGGAAAGCACTCCTTATATCGGAGCCGTTATTATTTTATAGACACTTCAACTTTGAAACTTAACAGAAGCATAATTAAACTTTTACAATTGTTTCAACTCAATACTGATATAACATTTACTCAGAGTTCTCTGAATAAAATAATATGATGATATTGTACGAATGTCATAGTTTTATTCACTTTTGTAAACTGTTTATTAAAATTCAGGTAGTTATTTACCATTGGGTTTTTACCATAGTATGACTTCGAAGGGTGTTCTTCATGTCTGAAAATGATTTCACAAATAAATTCATCATTCATCATCATCATTTTAGCCGAATGACCTCTAAACTGCTGTCCTGCGCTGCCCGCATCCAGTGGCTTCCTGCGAACTTTTGTAAATCAAACGAACTTACCTGAAGTGAAGTTCGATTATAATTATATGAGCAGCTTCATTCGACGCGATTTAAGCTTACATGTTGTAGTGGCGCCCCCAAGCGTCACCCTTGCACGGATTTTTAAAGATATTTTAATTTTTTACTATGGCAATATTAAAAAAGATAAATAAACGTTTCTACTCGACCAGTCCGGCCGTTACGCTTCCTCATTATAGTTTATAGCCCGAACCTACCTACTATTCTGTAATTTTGTATTTTATATTTGTCTGGATTTGGGTTGGGATGGACATCTTTACAGATGTTGGGAGGGATCTTATAAATCGCGTCGAATGAAGCTGCTCATATAATTATAATCGAACTTCACTTCAGGTAAGTTCGTTTGATTTACAATTATATTTCGCAGCTTCATTCTTAGCGATTTAAGCTTACATGTTGTAGGATGTTTAGAGAAACGAATATAAAATACAACAGTATAGGTACCATTGGTAACCATTTAGTTAATAAAATGTTTAGTTATCTCATGGCATTAATTCAAGAACACTAAGGTGATTCTTAGTATTCCAATTAAATTAATAAATAACCTAAAATTATATGGAGTGGTTCGATAACAAAGATCGAGCAAAATCACTATCAAGTCTTTAATAAAGAGCTATTATAGAACGGAAAAAATATTGTTAGACCATCTAAAAACGATTTGATCTATCTTACTTAGACTAGAACTTATAAAAATAAATAGTGTGCCGCGGCAGGCCGGCGAGTGCGATTAAGTTATGCTTTTATAGAAAAGTTACCATTTAATAGTTATTTTAACATTTCAGCAGGGACTTCAAATATATTCCCTAGAAGTTAAAGTATCGATCAATTTTATTTATTGTATGCCTCAAGAAAAAAAAGAATCAATCATTAAAATAGATAACTATTTAGATTTTTTATTTTGTTATTATTATATCTTTGCTGTTCTTAGCAAAATTAAAACGATTATTTAAGTACCTACATGCCTTAGAATCTTGTGAATGATTCAGAGTTACTGCTGCAACCTGCAGCCTTCCGTATTACATCGATGCTAACCCCAATTTTATTGGCTATCGTCATGAACCGCGTGACGGGTGCTTTGAGCGCCAAATGTAGATGTATCAACAAATTTTACGAAATTGTTCTTTGAAAGTAATAAATAATTGAACTTCTGAACCACGCGGCAAAATTGTTCTATTCAAAAATCTATGATACCCGTGGCGAGGGAACAACTAAGTACTACTTTATATTAGAGAATTTTGATAACGGGTTGATATTAATTTGGTCTTTACGTATAATATAACTATTCTGGTATAATATAACTATTTCATTAAGGTTCTGTAAATTACTTTTGGTTTTATTAATGTTAATGTTTGGACCCGATGTGCGGTGGCGAGATCTACACAGGTTGCTGTCTTTTTAGTTTCTATATTGAGATCTTCATTTGGCCACTGGTTTGAAATGTAAGGCAATATTAGGTTGGGTGCCAGCTGATATAGTATTTGGTCTCAATCTATAAACTCCTTTCATATATTTATATTCCTTTTATTATTATTCTATATATTTTTTTAAATTCCTTAATTATTATAATGCCTTATTAAATAATAAGGTAAGTGCCGATTTGTAGGAGTTTGAGGTACCGTACTTAGCCCCTCTGAAAAACATTTCTGTGAAAAATTCGATCAATCTTGGTACCGAGCCTGTGTGGTACTAGTTATAATTATCCTTACAAAATGTTACCCAACATTTCAGCTTGCTTGTTGTATTATTTGTATGTACTTTTTTTTTTTTTTTTTTTTGTACACTCACACCTAGCATCTAGCCCAAAGTAAGCCTAAGCACTTGTGTTATGAATACTAGATGACGGACATATTTTTAATATAATTATGTATATAAATGTTGAAAATATACTACATAAAAAAATACACAACCATGACTCGAAAACAAACATTTGTGGTCATCACAAAGTTTGCCCCTACCAGGATTCGAACCCGGAACCTCTTGGCCAATACCCAGCAATCTTAGCCATCGACCAAGGCGGCCGTCTTGGTCTTTAGGTCTAAAGACTAAGAAAAACAACTTAACCTGATACAGCGAGAGGAATCTAATAATTTAAATAATGAAAACCCCGGTAGCGTTAGCCAGTAGGGAACAACTACAACCCCTTCAGGTTTATCAATCACAATCTTTCATTTTTTTTTTAATGAATTAGTATGTAAAGCGCGGACGCGTAAAAATAAATATCACTAGAAATATATATCAGTATATCAGTAAAAGCATCAGTATTCCATGCGTTGGGGTCACTCTGCCATGTACGTAAATAGCTCATTTGCATTGGACCGACCGACTTGCAAAAAGATCTACGTATATTAAAATTGCCAAGCTTGCTTATTATTTCATTAAAGGCGTAATCACTAAGCTTCCATTCGGTGTCCGAAAATTTCATACACGATAAAGCATTCGCGTTATAGTTGTCTTGGTATTTATATAAGATAAAGTAACTATTCCATTAATGTCTACACCCGGCACCGCTACCATATCTCCCTAGACACTTAATTTAAGTGGGGGTATTATTGAATGGTCAAGCAGTGGTCTGATTCTAGCTGTGATTATGTAATTATATATTTAAAATATTCAACATTTATGGTGTATAGCCAAGAATACTGTATTGCTAGTTAAAGTAATATAAGTAGTCTAATTAAACTTGTAAAATAGTGTAAATTCATTAACTGTTACTAATAAAATGTTGTAAATTGGCTAAAGAAATTTGTGGTTAGAGAAAATTCGAAAAACCATAGTTTTGATGCGGGAATCGAACCCGCGTTCTCGGCATTCCGGGCAGATGCCTTTATACTCGGCCAACCATGCAGTTTGTTGTAAATAGTGTTTAATTTTATTTCTCTTTTCTATAACGTTAGTTCTGATATCATCTTTGTTGAACCCAAAAATGTATCATCCTTACTAGTCAAAAGATAGCTTTTTCCTTCTTTGTTTAGAATAAATCCTACAGATCGCAAGTTTAGTTAATCTTGAGGTTATTTTGGCATTCATGATAATTTTGGCCAAAACAGATGATGTCATCGAATCAATATAAATTATATACATATAGTATGTTTTTTGTTCTAGGGCATTCCCCGACAGGTATAAACCACTTTCCAAAAAATATACATACATATATAAATCCCGCCTGCATCCCCGAAGGGGCAGGCAGAGGTGAACTAGCCACCCACGTCTAAAAAACATACGACGATATAAACCGAAGGTTAGAAATTAAAATTCGTAAATGCAGTCACAATATTAAAACGAAGGTATTTTCTAAAAACTTACGGCGCCGCCGTACATAAACCAAAGTGTAGACATAACAATTTATAAATGCAACCACAATTTTTAAAGCAAAGGTGGATCGATCAGACTCTTTTAGGTTTACTAAAAAATAAACATCTTTTAAATCAATTGATTTATGCCATTAAACAGTCTTGACTTATAAATTTTTGAAGGAGCAAAATCCTTTGAATAGCAATTTCGTATTATGTATGTTCGTTATGTGTTTTTAGATAATATGTGCCTAGGAAATCATTCTTGTTCACTCGTGACAGAAGTAGCGTAATCGACCAACACAATAAGTTAAGTACCTCTTATAACGGCGCCTGCGGAGGCGGCTGCGGGTAGGCCTGCGGCAGCGGCGGTACCTGCTGGTGCTGATATATCGCGCCCTCGCAGGTGCGCCCACTGCTCTCGCGGGCCTGGTGCTGGTCGCCCCGTATCCGGCTTCTTTTGATATATGGTCTTGAAGTTCCCCGGTTTTTTTTTTTATATAAATAACTGACAAAGCTGCTTTGTCTTCGGGGTTCAATATAGAAGGAATAAAAAAAAATCACAATTTGATGGAATCAGATTTATTAATATGTTTTCCTTACCTTAAATATTTATAACTTAAATACTTGAAGAAAAAACCTTTTGAGTCTTGCTCAGGAATCTTGAAAAGGGATCTCCCTTTTTTAAGACCTTTTGCGACCTTGCAGCTATATCCTGCTGAACTGAAGCAGCTCAACTTGTCTCCGGATCGGGTGTGTCGCCGAGGATCTGAAGGGTCTCATCCTTGTGAGATCTTCTACGGACTCGGAAGTTGCCTCGAGCCGCGACGGAGGTGTCGGCAGTGACGGCCGATGGTCCCGGGAGCGTGTACACATCATGAGATGTACTTACATTCGTCAACCTCGCTTGGCAAGGGACTGTGTGCTGAGCTCCGGCATGGAGCTATAAGAACATTGGTTCTTGAGAATATGTTAATAAGGATATATAGCCTTGGTATATGTAGCTATTCACATCTTATTTTAATAAGAACGACAAGAGCCCTGATTATTGGCAATTGCGCATTCTGTATGTATGTGACGGATACAACCCCGATTTTAGTTGTTCGCATCACGAAATATCCTTGGCATAAGTAGCACATCTTTTAATAAGAACGACAAGAGCCCTGATTATTGGCAATTGCGCATTCTGTATGTTTGTGACAGATACAACCCCGATATTAGTTGTTCGCATCACGAAATATATTATTATGCTGTTTAATTCCTCGTCAGACGAAGAAGCTTCTAGTTTTCTTATCTTCTTGTATATTCTTTCTTCGTTATTTTCTATACTTCCCCATGCTGAAAGTCGTTATTCTTTAAAATTTCATTTATAAGTAGGTAGACGAATAAGCTTCTAGATTTCGTATCTTCTTGTATCTTCTTGTATATTCTTTCCTCGTTATTTTCTATAGTCCCCATGTTGAAAGCCGTTATTTTTTTAAAAAAAATATTTGTAGGTAGGTGAGCTCCGTTGACGTGCGAAGGGTTCGGCACGGAAACACGTAATGAGGAAGCGTTACGGCCGGACTGGTCGAGTAGAAACGTTTATTTATCTTTTTTAATATTGCCATAGTAAAAAATAAAAATATCTTTAAAAATCCGTGCAAGGGTGACGCTTGGGGGCGCCACTACAACATGTAAGCTTAAATCGCTAAGAATGAAGCTGCGAAATATAATACCAGATCGTCAGTCTACCATGTTGGGAGCATCTCCCGGTGCGTGGATGTTCTGGATACATTAAATAATAATTAAAATGAAACCCCAAGCATAACCCATTCGGTTATGTACGGTATATGTAAAAAAAAACCTGTTAGGAATGTTAGAAATTTTGCAAGGCGTACCTGTTGGCTTACAACAAAAAATTAAATGGTTAAAGAAGTAACTGCAAGTTTATTAAGTCATTGGTTGGCCGAGTAGTGTAGGCAGCCGCCCGGATTAAAGAGATTGCGGATTGGATTCCCGAATCACTGCATTTTTCCGAATCTTATTTTTCTGTATTATTCCCAAAGTGCACAGTATCCAGTCTCATGCCTGAATTAATAGATCATGATGTACTATTTTTAGCTTTATTACATTACCTTGAAAAATAGCTGTTTTTATATTTGTCCCATAATTTTTTCAGCAGATATCTTGAATTTCGACTTTGTTTTATCATTGGCTGGAGGGGCGTGAGTTTATTGCCCATTTTGCCATTGTCATCCTATAACGTATAAGTCGGATCAGGAAAATTTTTTCACCATCTCTTTCGCATCTCGTGAGAGTGTTGTGGCTCATTTAAGAAAGACATAACTCCAAAAATACTTACAAACATTAAGAGTTCTAAATTTATGACCGTAAGACTTACTCTTGCAGAAATACAATTTTGAGTTGTATCTCTTTTCTATTTAAGAAGCGAATATCGTCTCACCCAGGATTCCTTGAGTTTTAGTGATAGGAGAGCGGGCCTGTCATAAAAAGTTTGTGAAATCCTAGACCGACCATCTTCAAATGAAATAAAAGCAACGTAGGAAGAAGAATAAAGACTTAAGAAATCCAAGTTACCACGGTATTCATACTTAAAATAAAATAATAACAAATATACAGTTTGTGAAAAGATTCATTTTCATAATATTATATTCTTCTCCCTCAATACGATAAGCTCAAATAAAATTTTATTTGTGTATGGCATTTAATGCTCACTCGAAGATTACATTAAAAAAAGCTATATTCCAGCCATTATGGCAAATGACAAATTGTTAATAATCTTAATGTGTCTTTTATTACAAAATACGAAAATAAAAATGTGTAATACCTATTTTTTCAAATTCTCTTATCTTTTTGATATTCCAAAATGGATAATGTATTTCAAAATAGATCTTTCTGATTTTTAAATGTATTTCGTAAATAATGAAACATAATCATTTTATCTCTCTTCTGGCTGCAGTATATAAAACTACATCTCATTTACAGAAATATTATAAAAGACAATATAAAAAAAAATTACCAAATCTAGAACTGCAGATGATACTACGAACCTGGGACAGACATTGAGTAATTAATGTTTTTAATTAATTTTGGGTTGCGGAGCTTGCAATAATGCTTTGGATTCTTTAATCAGGCTTGCACCTTATGATCTAGAGACAGAAAAGCTTTATTGTATGGCTGCGTAAATGCAATCTATGATTGTGTTCATAAGCATTATCGATAACGATTTAGAAATTCTACTAAAATACCTTTTGAAAGAAAGAAAAAAAGAAACATATATCTCTCACTTGAGATGCGAGAGTAAATACAGAAGAAAATGTTCGATAACATATTTTGCATCAGGAATGTAGTTTTGTTGGTATTGCACTTGACATGGTAGCGAACACATTACTTCAAACTTGATTTTGTGTATTGAGACGCCAAGAATATTTGGACTTACCCTGGAGTTTCGGAATATTTGCTCGATTTTTCTGGAATTATCTAAAATTTCATAGAGAATCCTTTAGAATTACCAAAGACCTGCTGGAACGGAGTGTTACGGTGTTATTGAAAAAAAAAGTGTTTAAGTCGTGTTTTGTTTAAGAAGTGTCAAAATCTGATATTGTCCCTTTTCTGTCAACAATGTGTGACAGTGACAGAATGATATAGGTATTTTGATAAAACAAATGATTATTGTGCAAAAGAACGTTATTGAAGTTCAATAATATCAAATGTAATTTTATTAAATGATATTACGCACCCGATAAATTGCAAGTGCGATATTAATTTATTTGGTAGTTTTTCTAATAAAAATAGTTACCACGATATAATCGGAGAGCCCTCGGCGAAATCCAGAATACAGCACTCTTTTATTCTGTCCGCTGTATCTGAAATTGCATACATACCTACATACATACATAAATCATGCCTATATCCCTGAAGGGGTAGGCAGAGGTGAACTAGAACCTGCGTTTCGCCAATTATGTTGGGTTAGGTGGCGAGCCTATTGCCATTTATCGGGCACAAAAGTCGCAGTAGGTACATTACTAGATGGTATAAGAGGAACGCTGTTGCCCATTCCTTTACCAATGATTTATCCTTAGTCGCCTTGTACGACACCCACGGGAGAGATTTGGAGTAGTGACAGTTGTATTCTACTCTGCCGTCACCACACGGCTCTGAAATTGAGTTGGGACGAATTCTGATTCAGGATAAATAGTGAAAAGAATTGAAAACTAAATAATAATTGATAAAAATAATTAAACAGATTTCTTGAGGTCCACGGGGTACCAGTAAAGCTGCTGCCAATTCTTTCACATCCTTGTATCAGATTTAAACTGGTAGAGGGAAAAGTCTCGCACCCTATTGGCATAAGCTAGCCTCAACCCACAAGAGTTACAGTTGACACACGCACAAAGGTTACATGCATGTTGGGTAAAGAAAATAAAAGATATGTACTTCTATTAAGTAAGTTAGCCGTATGGTGATGGCAGAGCCGAATCCATTTGCACCACCCCAAATCTCTCCCGTCGTATAAGGCGACTAAGGATAAAAGCAGAGAGAAGAAGAGGAATGGGCAGTTCCTCTTATATCACCTAGCAATGTACTGGGGCTATACACATGGAACCTAACATAATTGGCGAAACGTGGGTGCTAATTCACCTCTGCCTACCCCTTCGGGGATTTATGTATGTATTAGAAATAAAAGCACCACCTTCAATCACTACCTTCCTGTTCGGCATGTGCGTAACAACTGAGTAGAAACCAAAATTCGTTACACGATTAGCGTTGCATTCGTGTGAAATCCACACTGTTGATGCTAAATTACTCGTAATCTTACATTACGCGTTATGCCGCATCCAGAGGAGTGAAACGTGTAATGTAACACGAATTCTACGTTAGAGTGCGGGCCAGATAAGTTTGCGCGTGGTCAAATTATTTGTCTAGGTGTCAATGTTAGCGAGCAGCGCCACACATCGCGCGCAGACTTATCTGGCAAGCACCGAGAGTGACGGCACTGCGAGCGTTACATGTATCCAAACGTAGAATTCCTGTAATTCATACATTACACGTTGGATTAGATAACACGTTACACTCGTCTGGATCCGGCTTTATGTAAAGAAAACAAAATAAATCTATTAAGCACTAACTGTAACCCCAGATGGTCTACGTTGCCATACACCCAACCTCCGTTGTCAGGGTCTTTGTGGGGGAATTTGACTGCAGACTTCAACATGCCCAGAGCTGGCCTTATGAGAGTGTGGCCGGGGAGGATGGGCTCGGCCGCTGGCAGATGGCTGGCCAAGCTCGGGGTGCCAATGATTCCGCCAAACCTTCTCTGTGGACGCGGAAGAGGAATTCTTTGCATACATCATTATCACCAGCCTTTTAATGTCCCCACTGTTGGGGCACAGGCCTTCCCTATGGATGGAAGAATATAGGGAGTGTAACGGATGGGACTGTAAATTGTAGGAATATAATTATGAAAATAGAGAGAAAGGAAAATGGTAGGCTCAGTGTGACAATATAATAATTATGTGATCATGCGTCATAGGCGGTACGGTGACAGTAATAAAAGAAGTATAAAAACGTAAATATTTAGGAAAGGTATCCTGCATAGGGAGCATGCCACAACCCACCACGCTGGCCCAGTGCAGATTGGATTGTATATTTATGTATGTATGTATGACATCCAATGACCGGCCTTAGCGAACATTGCTTAAAGTAAAGCCACTGCGCTACCGAATTCCTCCTAGCTTTGAAAACATCATCATCATCACCAGCATTGAATACATCATGCTTACTTAATTAACGTATATTATACAAATTTTAAAACATAATTTATCTAAATTATTCGGTCCTCGTCATCATTTCAGCTCAGAGAAGCCCACTGTTGGGTACAAGCTTCTTCCATGGATCTCCAAACCGATCGGTCGGATAGATACAAAAAAAACTTACGCTTGATGGTGTTTCATAGATACTGAGACTCTCTTGTCTTCTTTTCTAGAAAGAAGAAAACAAAACTGTATCAGCAAATAGCAATAAAAATTACATTTTCATCCCACCAAATCGGAAAAAGCGTTTTTGATCTTCGATATCTGAGTGCAAAAGCTATAATAAATTTGTTAAAACCTAGGAGTTCCGTGACGGTCAATCAGCTTGGCGTCAATCTTGCTTTAAACATTTTGATCGTCTACAACGCTTGCTTGATGCTTGAGTCAAGCATTTATAAGCTTTTTAGGTCTGTTTGATTTGTTTACGCTAGAACGGAACAAAATCATACAGAAAATCAACGACCTTGACTCAAGCTGATTAACCGTCTCGGAACTCCATTAGGGACGGTAATTTTTATTAGATACTTACAGGTGTGTCTTGATGAATGTTGCGGGTGTGGCTGGGTGGATAGGTGTTTTGTGGGTGTGTCTAGGTGAATGGGTGTTTTGTGGGTGTGTCTGAATGGATGGGTGAGTATTGTGGGTGTGACTGGGTGGATGTTGTGGGTGTCTGAATGGATGTTGTGGGTGTGTCTGGGTGAATATGTATTTTGTGGGAGTTTCTGGGTGAATGGGTGTTTTGTGGGTGTTTCTGGGTGAATGGGTTTTTTGTGGGTGTTTCTAAGTGAATGGGTGTTTTTGGGTGAATGGGTGTTTTGTGGGTGTTTCTAGGTGAATAGGTGTTTTGTGGGTGTTTCTGGGTTAATGGGTGTTTTTTGGGTGTGTCTGAGTGGATGGGTGTGTATTGCGGGTGTAAATGTTGTGGATGTTTCTGGGTGGATGGGTGGGTGTTGTGGTTGTGTCTGGGTGTATGCCGTGGGTGTTTCTGGGTGGATGGATGTGTGCTGTGGATGTGTCTGAGTGGATGTTCTGGGTGTTTCTGGGTGGGTATTGAGAGTGTGTTTGGGTTGATGGGAGGGTGTTGTGGAAGTTTCTGGGTGAAAACAGAAACTTTGAAATTTTTTTTTGTATTTTGCAATGTCCTCGTTGGGGGGGATGAAAAGTTACGTGTTGCACTCGAGTGCAAAGATTTTTCACCTTGTGCTCTTTTGATTCCCTCGCTATCGCTCAGGATTCTAATTTTTTAATCACTCGCTACGCTCGGTCATCAAAATTGAGCACGCGGTTAAAAAACAACTTTGCACTCACGCACAACAAATAACTATTTTCTATTTCCATTTTATGCGTTTGACTGTTCCCTAAATGATATTTATGATAAGTTAAACTTACAATTAAGTGGTCAAGTTGTTCTTGAAGGCTGACACCGCTGCTGTAGCTTACAAAGAACTGGGAAATTAATAACAATTATTATGTAAAAAGACTTACTATCGAGCTAGGTCTATAAGAACGCCAACATTTTATAATTCATTTACTTACACATAGCAAGACCTGGAATATAAATATCTCGTTCATACCAACTCCGACCTAGAAGCCTATCAATTTCGAATCAAAACTGGAAACGTGGAGGCAATCAAAGTTTTATCATTAAATCTTGTAATAAAACGAAGCAAAATGCCCGTGACCAGAATGAATAAAGTGAAAAGTGAAAACTTTCATTAACCATTCAGCGTCGTGGAATTTTTCTAATTATAGATAGTTCTATAAGAAATCGAGTAGATAATGTTACCAGGGTTTTATGAGTAACTGCCCCACTCAGAGACGTCATTTAACTTTAATGAGCACTCGATGTCAAAAAAAATCATTTAAATCTAGACGGTGAGAATAGCGACTAGTTTTGAATTGTAATTTTTTGACATTAAGTACCTTCTCATTAACGTTTATTGACGTCTCTGAGTGCGGCAGTAAGTAATGCTGCGTTGTTAATTTTGCATTTGTTTGAGCTGATTGTTTCAGGACAGTTGTATTTTACATGCATAAATCACGCCCATTTATCCTCAGTCAGTAAATAAAACTAAAAACTTTCAATAATGAATTTTCATTTTATCCAAGAATTTGACATCACGATAAGTTGATACCTATTAATAATACATATCCCCTATATGTATTAATGTATAATATGTATTAAAATATAAGAATAGACATAAGCTCGCGCAAAACAAAACGAAGTCTTAACATCGTTGGTCACTGCTGCCGAGTTAACGAAGCACCAACCCTGTAATCATAGACCGACCGCTAAACACCGAGGGCAATTACAATGTGAAACGGCGAGTACGAACAGCCATTATCGCGTCTCACTTCAAAATCCACCATAAACCAACGCAATAAAACCGATATTCCAACTGTCTCAATCCACCCAATAATCCATCATTCTTTTCCAGCATCGTGACAAGCCGATCCATTTTATACGTATCAATTACTGTCAAATGCAATAAATTACACGTACGAACCTATAAGTACAACGCAATGTGTTTTATGGATGTAATAATGAAAACATTTCGGCTCAAACTTCGGAGGGTAGATTGAAATAGTTTTTGCGGACGTCTAGTGAATAAGGAATGTGCGCTTCGTCGAATAGAGTCATTAATATCGGTATTGTCACATGCAGTACGTGGGGTATACTTATTAAATGTGTGGGTATAGGTAATCGACGGGTCCACAACTCATGTACCAATGGCGATAGTACTAAGTACGTAAAGGCTTTGGCGACAAATATTACTGCGCGAACACATTTTGAGAAATTATTCCACATAACCGTACGGTGACAGCAGATCAGAATACAATAACTCCCAACTCTCCAGCGGGTGTCATACAAGGCGACTAGGGGTTAAGAACTGACAGTGATAAGTAGGTGCTTGTACACATAACAGCGAATTGGCGAGATGCGAATTCGCCACGCAGAAAACTACAACCTCAATTGCTGCGATGCGATTTGGTGCGGCAAGGCGTCTCCTTATAGAAGAATGAAATTGAAGGAATGTGCGATGCTTGCTGATCCATTCGCAAGTTTTTGCAATGCGTCCTGGAAGCTCGTAGATTTTTACAATGCACCTTCGCATCGCAGTTTTGTGTACAAGCTTTAATGTGTAGTGGCGTTCGTCTTATACCTACCACCTAGCAATAAACTGCTATTTATTGCTATTACACGAACTCTAACAATTTTTTTCACACGATTTCAAAGTCATTAGAACTTTTCTTTCTAGTGTGTGTAAAAATATGTCAAAAACATGTCGATGTGCCAAGAAACTATCGTTAAACACGAACTTTCATACTTACTGAAGAATATAGCGACAATATTCATGTCATAACTTAAAGAAATAGAATGACCTTCTCAATTCAAATCCTAATGGAAGTTCCAACAACATTTTCAAAAGCAAGGAAATAGATTTCTCCAAATGGAAAGTTAAGGGAACCTGTTTAGATATTCCCGCCTCTGAAATAGCTCAGCTGAACTCGGTAAGTGTAAGTATATTCTGTATAGCATTGGAAGTTGAATTCGGATGTAGACTAGTGAAATTTCAGCTTTAACCTTCTGACTGTGAATTTTATGATGTTTTTTTTTTCAAATCTCTCCCGCGGGTGTCGTACAAGGCGACTAAGGGTTTAAACAGTGATAAGGAATGGGCAACAGCGTTCCTCCTAGCAATGTACTGCGACTTTCGTGCCCGATAAATGGAAATAGGCTCGCCACCTATTACATGGGACCTAACATAATTGGCGAAACGTGGGTATTAATTCACCTGTGCCTACCCCTTCGAGGAAATATAGACGTGATTTATGTACTTATGTATGTATTTTCTTTATCGTATCCAAGCAAAGGAAAGTGTAAATTGTAATCCTGTAAATTGTGCCTGGATAATAATTTAGTTACAACTTAATGAGAGTATGTCTTTTACTTTGTACCGTGTGGTGACGGCAGAGTAGAATAAAATTGTCACCACCCCAAATCTCTCCCGTGGGTGTCGTACAAAGCGACTAAAAATAAATCAGCGATGAAGAATGGGCAGCAGCGTTCCTCTTATACC
Organism: Cataclysta lemnata; assembly: GCA_963931975.1. NCBI lineage: Eukaryota > Metazoa > Arthropoda > Insecta > Lepidoptera > Crambidae > Cataclysta > Cataclysta lemnata. The sequence continues at coordinate 13,845,302 of OZ008342.1, forward strand.
ACCTAGCTATGTAGCTACTGCGACTTTTGTGCCCGATAAATGGCAATAGGCTCGCCACCTATTACATGGGACCTAACTTAATTGGCGAAAGGTGGGTGTTAATTCACATTTGCCTACAGATATAGGCGTGATTTATGTATATATGTATTTTACTTACTTACGTAGAGCAGAATACAATAGTCACCAACCCCATCTTTCCCGCGGGTAACAAGGGTAACAAGGCGACTAAGGTTTAATTAAGACAGCAATGAGGAGCGTTACTCTTATACCAGCTTGCAATATACTGCGATTTACGTGCCCGATACATGGCAATAGGCTCGCCACTTATTACATGGGCCCTACTATCCTAATTAGCCCTAAGCCGTGTGGTGACGGCAGAGTAGAATACAATTGTCACCACCCCAAATCTCTCCCGTGGATGTCGTACAAGGCGACTAAGGATCAAATCAGTGATGAGAAATGGGCAGCAGCGTTCCTCTTATACCGCCTAGCAATGTACTGCGACACTTTTGTGCCCGATATATGGCAATAGGCTCGCCACCTATTACATGGGACCTAACACAATTGGCGACACGTGGGTACTAGTTCACCTCTGCCTACCCCTTCGCGGATATAGGCGTGATTTATGTATGTATGTATGTACTATCCTAATTGCCGAAACGTGGGTTTAAATCACCTCTGCCTATATACTCCTTCTCGGATATAGGCGTTATTTAAATGTGTAGGTATGTATGTATTATACTTTCTTTCTGCGTATTAACAGCACCTTCTCTTACGACTGATCTGTCGTTAATAGTTGTGCGATTTTGCTGATTCTGAAGACATTTTTATTCAGATGGCTTTGGAGTTAAAGTAGTGTTAACATCTCAGATTGCAATAACCACAATAGGTCTGTTTTTATTTATTTAGAATTACACTAGTGCTACCCTTCTATCTCTAGGTGTGCGATATTTGGTCTAAGTCTCTATAACTCATTTTAGGTAACAGAACACTACACTTCAAAAACAAAACTTCTAATAACGATTTCAATTATTAATTACACCAAGGGTGGGTTTCTGAAACCGTACAAGGTACAGATATTATTATCGAATTCGGCGAGGATTTCCAGAGATTTCAATTATTTTCCCTAAAGCAACGTGGGCGTGAAAAACAAATTATGCCCATGTGATAGGAACATACGCCTAGGTGCCTGCCCGTTTGCGACGTAATACATAAATACGCTTGAAGGATTTAGTTTTGTTGAAATGGCCAAAGAATCAATTTTTAAACAAATCACTTTTCTTTTTAACACAATAGCAGTATAATATTTATTCATAAGGTGGACCGACGATCTGATAAAGATCGCGGGAAACCGCTGGATGCGGGCAGCGCAAGACCGATCAGTTTGGAGATCCTTGGAGGAGGCCTATGCCTAACAGTGGGCGTCTCTCGGCTGGCTGACTGACTGACAATTCATTGATTCTTAAGTAACTGCATTCAACAATATATACAAAGTTATCACAATATTATCATACTCAGTTTTTTCCATAGAAAGTTAAGGTTGGTAATCACTTGGAGTTAAATAGTTATGTATCTGGCATTCTGTTGACAGTGACTATCATCATCTTGCCGCCCGGTTCCTAGTTTATCTACGATTTCCACAGTGTTTGCTCTTCCATTAATTGTCTGACGTCATCAAACCATCCACTCCCTTTGATTCATGTCATCCATCACATCGGAAAGATGCTAGTGATGAATGAATGTATAGAAAAGTGATAGAAAGAGCTATGCCGAGAGGCAGATAGGTTCCCAGGCCTGAAAGTCAGGTTGACAGGTAGTACCTTAATTACACAGTAACACAGGAAAACACTATGAAAAATTTCCAGCAGCAAAATTGCTCTCTAAAATCGCCTGTACTCTCCGTGACAGTCGAAATGTTATTTTCGCAGAAAGTCATTTCGCGATCTCCTCTTAGCCCACGGACCTATTAGGCAAATAGCTTGAAGCCGATCGTCGGCTAGCCAGTCGCAAATTGGACCAGTAGCGTTAACGATGCTTGTGCCGACTCGATGAAATTGCGTTCGTACTTACGCTTCTAATCGAGAACTGACCGAACGATTCTGCGAGCGAAAGGCGAAAACTGCCCTCAGAGTATGTTTCCAGATTTCAATATCAATTAGTTTTAGAAAGTCAGTTTTGAATTTTTCGAGTGGTTATAATTTTGGTTCGATAGCAAGGCTAGTAATTGGATGGGTGACTAAAAATATATATCTTGCTTTGGAAGGCGCGTTAAGCCGTTCGTCCCGGTTGCACCTGCAGTCGTTAATACCTACTAATCCGTGCTGGACCAGCGTGGAATGCTGCTGGGACAGTGCCCCAGCAGTTGGGACATTAAAGGCTGGCCATGATGAATAATTTCAGGTATCCTGCTTTGGCAAATCGATGTTATAATTTCTCGTAGGATATTCGTTCGTCTTGCATCAAGTGGTTAAGATGCATTTGAATTTTAATCAAAATAAACGAAAAATATAGAATGCAGAATGTAACTCAATACTACAGATCTAAAAACAAGATTCGGGCCTGAAATAACTTTCAGGTTAAATGAACAACGTTCATAAGATATATCGCATAAATTGGCTTTTAGCGTTTAAAAGAAAGAATGAAAAACCTTTAAGATTTTTTTAATGATAATGAAATATGTGATTTTCAGGATGATGAAAAACAAAACCAATTCCACAGTTATAATTCTGTTACTTCAATTTATTTTAGCGGCCTGTAGTCATCCTGAAATAGACAATACAATATAAAATAAAATACACACCCTATAAAACACTAATAAAATACACTATAAAATACAATATTAAATCATAAAATACAAAAAAAAGATAACCTTATAATAAAAACGATAGTTCTGCGCGAGGTCTAGGAACGGATTAATTCCAAATATTAACTAAATAAAGAATGTACGACCTAACTTTGCTTACAATAAATCCCTTGTGTATCGTAAAGCACGTGGCCTTTAGGGTCATCTGAATGTGATGGAAGATACGTATCTCCAAATAAACGACCGTCTTATTGGCAAAATGTGGGTGTTAATACACCAATGCCTACTCCTTCGAGGATATAGGCGTGATTTATGATACGGAAACTCTTTGCATTCCATGGATTCACCATGCGGGTGCCAGGCAGAGAGGGGAGTCAGTGGCCGCGCCTGGGACTTGTGACCCAAGTTTAGGTTTAAGAGGCCTCTTGACAACTAGCCAACACTCGCCTTCGCCACCGCGACTTCTCTCTCCTGTATTACTTATGTATGTATGTAAATCTTTCAGCCGTGTGGTGACGGCAGAGTAGAATACAATTGTCACCTCCCCAAATCTCTCCCGTGGGTGTCGTACAAGGCGACTAAGGATAAATTAGCGATGAGGAATGGGCAGCAGCGTTCCTCTTATACCACCTAGCAATAGCAATGTACTGCGACTTTTGTGCCCGATAAATGGCTATAGGCTCGCCACCTATTACATGGGACCTAACATAATTCGCGAAACTTGGGTGACAGTTCACCTCTGCCTCCCCCTTCTGGGATATAGGTGTGATTTATGTATGTATGTATGTATGCAAATCTTTCATTATTGTCACTGGTACCGCTCACCTGATTAAAATACCACCATTTCCTCCCGAAAAACAAATCTGGTCCACTGGGACCAGGTGAAGAGAAGCTGGGCCCGTAGGGATTAATGTTCATATGGTCACCATCCATCTAGGTGTCAGGAAAAAAATGGTTTAGCAACTATGTATTCCACAAACAATTTTGCTTCCGCTTTCCGCTTTCCGCTTTCCGAACAGCTCAGGAGTTAAACTCTTTGCCGACTTAGTCGGCCTGCGTCTGGGATGTGTGACCAAATATATAAATTTTCTTCAGTTCCTCCGTACTTTGGAATGTTAAGTAACGTTAAGTTGTAACGTTAAGTAACGTTAAGCGTTACGTTAAGTTGTTGGTCCCGGCTGCATCACCCACGATGGGCTAGCTAGGGGGTCATGGCTCATGCTCCCTAAAGGGTTGGTAATGCCGATGTAAAAGTAAACAGTAGACAGTTTCTTACATTGTGGTTCCACATCCAGTTCTGCTTATATTTGCCATGATGAATAGTGAATGGGTTTCCTGGATTCTTATCGTCTGAAGAGTCCCTCGAATCACTGTTGCTACTTCTGGAATCTGCCGATGAGCTGCCTTCGTTACTGTAGAGTTTGTTCCTGTTTCGATCCTTGTGTCTGGGTTTTCTATGACGGCTACGTCTCAAGTTCACACCCTTTGGAGTTAAGGTAAAGCAGTTTATTATTTTAGAGGTTATAGATCTATTGGAGCAGTAGAGAATGTTCTAGAAGCGATTGTATCAGAAGATTGTAAGTGAGCTTTGACTGCAGGTTTATCGTCTTTTGTGCCGAACACATGCATTAAACAATCGAATATTGACTTTTAGCTATTTAATTATCAATAAATGAAACCTGTTCTTCAGTGGAGGATGAGCTGAAAATATAACAATTTATGAATAAATATTAAACTTATGCTAAAGTAAGAACCAGTTAAGAAGCAATGAAATATATTAAACTTTAAAAATACACACTTGTCCAAAATTTCACTGGCATCGTTTTCATCCTCAGTATTCTGAAAAATCATAATTGTGATCGATAAATAGATCAGTCGATAATCTAAGAGAAAATATTAAAATTATTTTCTAATTAAAATAAAAAATCTTCTCGATACTTTGGCTAATTTATCGAAAGTTGAAGCACTTTACTGCCGCACTCAGAGACGTCAATTAAAGTTAATGAGTGCTTAATGTCCAAAAATTTCATTCAAATCTAGACCATAGACCCGACAAGAATAGCGTTTAGTTTTGAATTGTCATTTTTTGACAGTAAGTACTCGTTAACGTTATTTGACGTCTGTGAGTGCGGTAGTTACGGTATTTTAATCAAGAATCAGCAGTTATACTTATAGCCAAATAATTGGCTGTAGTTTCTGCATACCACTTGTGACCGTAATGCTAGCACATTCCTAAGTCTGATATAATTGATACCAAAAACAGATTACAACATATTGATCTAGGTAAATTGTCATCACAGAGCAGTTCATTGACTTTTTTTCTGCCTATGTCTCTGTAATTGCAAAGTCCTTCATGACTTAAAAAACACGTTAGCCTTCGGTAGTATAATTGTACCCCTTGGGAGTTTCACTTCCATAATATTAGGTACTTATATATATTCGCATACATAAGCCAAGTAGTAAAGTTGGAAGTGAAACTCACTCAGATTGATAAAGACTATTATAAATGAGGTGCTAAGCTTTCAATCACTACGATGTAATATTAATTTTTTTAACAAAAAAGGCTTACCTTTATAACTGCTCTTGATTTATTTCCGTACCTATCATTATTTCTGAAATAAGGACGTTTAGATCAATTATTATCTTGGATTAGTTCGTGTCATCAAAATTCGGGTCAGGTTTATTACATCGTAAGATAAGATAATTAGAATTAGCAATATTTGACCCTAATTATTGACTTTTCATCTGTTTATTATTATGTAAAATAGAAGTCAGAAGCAACGATCTTTTTCACACCTACAGAAATAATAATAAATAATTATGCAGTAAGTATCTGAGTTACTTACCGTTTATTGCTGGGCTTTAATTCTACGACGATCTACAAAATCAAAACTGATTTTAAAACAAAATTAAAAGCATTTTCACTTAATTCATCACAACTATCAGAAACTAACGTAGTCCAGAAAAGAGAATTAAGGGTCTCTGCTGAGTAAAGCTGTAGTTTATGTAAAAAATAATTATAATCCATGCTGAGAGCTTAATTGTTACAAGTCCTTTTTATATCATCATTCGCTTGCCTAGTTCCTAAGATATCAGGGGTAAGCGCGGTTAGTCTTATTCTTTCAAACATCTTGGTCAGATGTCATAAAATAATCCATTCCACTGTCGTTCAGGTTGTCTTTCACGCAATATATCAATAATCATCAAATCTTTAAGGTCATCTTCCCCTTCCACTTTAGAAGATACTGATTTGCCTTCTAAGTATATATGACCCTCAACAAGCGATTCTAAGTGAGTTATTAATTGAAAAAGATCTTTTTTTTAAAAGTTTTTGTGAAAGGTCTTGTTGCTACGTCTTCGAGTGATAAGAATTTTGTGTCATGTAGTCGTGTAATAGTATTTTCATGAAACAAGCACTGGGCAATATGATCAAAATATTCTGCAATTATTGCTCAAACAACATCGGATACTGAATTATGTACTGATTTAAAATATTAGATTTAGAAAATCTGAAAAACTTACAACTTCAGTTGCCCTGAAATGAAACATAATTATATAAGACTTCTTAAACTTTGTTATTCTTGCTTCTTTACAAGAAAGGAAATCGAAAACAGGGTCCTTTATCCAAATTCATTAATCGTGATTATCTTAATTTTGATCGGTTTAGCAGAGATAAGTACATACATACGTGACAAGATTATAAAAAATTATAAATACCTCTTCTTATTACCGTTACTCTTGGCAATATTTTTCAATGCTTGTATAATAGTTAAGTCCTGAAAGCAAAATATAATTGAGCAAACTTTTAATAGTACGGTAGATCTAAGTAATAAGGATACCTCCTACTTAAGGAGCGTTGGTGTCCGGCATGCGACCGGTTGTATAATCTAAGCCAAAACCTTGAGCAGCGTGGATGACAATGCTGTCATTTTAATCGCTATAATATCCGTTTATCGGTCTTTAGATATGGTCCTTTCTATCAATTTTCTATATGGTAGTCATCCATCACTAACACATTTCACCTGTAACAAGGCACGGACACCGTCGCTTCACTTATTCTAAAGTACTCATTCTGTTAAGAGTCAAGATTTTATTCAGATCAGGGGCACTGTAATTACTGTGTCGAAAACGCTGGAATTTATTCAAGCAGATTTTTAAATACGTTGTATATAGAGTAAACTACAACTGTTGAAGCGATAATTCGAGTACGCTATTCAAATTGCTGTTTAGTTACACGACAGAATAATTTCGGAATAATAGGTGTTCTCCGGTATTAATTATAGTTGCATTTATAATGAATCGTATCGAATTCCCCGAATTAAAACACCCCAACAATGGGCGGGTAATTAACTTAATTATTTGGCAGCCAGTCGTGCTTGATAATATTTGTTTTACAAACACGACGCTGCGAAAACAATTAACCTAATCCTACACGTCTAGATACAGATACCTTCTTTAGTAATACGCAACTAAAATCAGACTCTACTATTGATTTCCTCCGTACGTTCGGTTTAGTTTTAAAAACTAAATCCAAAATACCTAAAAAAAAAAAAAAATTAAGTTCTTTCCAACCAGCTGAAATAATTCAAAACCTCCAACTCCCGTATCTTGCTTGAGACTTTTAGGATACCCATTAGAAGCTATTCCTCCTGGATCCTTCCTTCAGAAAATTATCTTTGAAATATTAAAAACCTTGAAAATGCTCGCTTGAGCTTTTGTTGAAAGTCAATTTATCTTGAAATGAACACCTTCCCTACACTTTACCTTATCCCTATTTTCTCCATTCTCCATACTTCTTCATATTTTATTGGTAAATCATTAAAAGTATCTAATTTCTTCTTGGAAGTAGAGCAATGAGCTAAAAAGCCTTAACATTTAAACTGTCCAAATAGAGAACTCACCAAAATTCTGTCTGTCGATTTCCTGAAGTCTGTGTACAGAACGCGCTTATTTGTTTTGCCGTATCTGAAACATTTGTCATTTAATTTAGACAAGGTACTGAATTGCTCTCTGAATTTCCAAAGGGAATAGTCTATTCATGTCCATTTATACATTGTGAACGAGGATAAAAGTAAAATGTCAAATAACATGGGACACGATTTGGTAATGGAATTTAGATATTTTGGTAAATAGGATTTGCCTTATTATCTGGTTTCTTGGGATTTTCTATATAAATTAAATTCGTACTGATTTAATTGATTATGAGAAGTCTTTCTTTACTTACTAAGCCAAAGGACCTCGATTAAATTACAGCTGTGCTTAACATTTTCAAAAATAGAACTATAGGGCGTCCTCTTCCCCTCTACTTATTATTTATTTATTTAAGGTACCTACAGCAACAGAATACTTCAAGTCATGATTTATACATAATACCAGCACAAATAAAAATAACCTTTACTCATCCTCATAACCATGGCAATCATAACAGGCTCTAATGATTTTTAATTAAAATTTGCCCTTAATTACGGCTTTGGAACAAGTGTTTCAATAAACCAAGAATCAATCTTTTGGTCTTAACCATTTGGATTTTCGCCCTTAATGCTTACGTTATTCCGAGATTGTCCCAATTCCCATAAACGGCAGTGTTCAGATCCGTATGAGGAAACTTAATTGCAGACTTCAGCATATTGAGAGATGGGTTGATGAGTGTATGGCCAGGCAGAATAGGTTCCGCTTGTGGTAGATCTCCTGGATCCGTTGGGACCCCTACTATGTTGTCATTGTAAGAGTATCTTCGCTTAAAAACAAATAACAGAATAAAATTGTAACCTACGGATTACATTACCAAGAAATTTTGGTGGTTAGAAGATAGGTACTTTGGGTTTACCCAATTATTAAATAAATGAGACTAGTTCTATTAACTTACATACATACATACATAAATCACGCCTATGTCCCCGAAGGGTTAGGCAGAGGTGAACTAGCACCCACGTTTCGCCAGTTATGTTAGGTCCCATGTAATAGGTGGCGAGCCTATTGCCATTTATCGGGCACAAAAGGCGCAGTAGGTACAGTAAAGAGCCTGAAGACCATGCACACCTTAATGGTTATATTGGCCTGCACGATTCTATGTAATATATCTGTGTAAGTAAGTTTAACGCACACAATAGAACGCCACACAGCATGTCTACGAATGAATGATGTGTATGTGTTCAATATTAGATAAATAGCAAGTATACCCGTTTCCTTCAGCGTTATTTTGTCAGCATTTTGACCTTCGGTTTGGTCGAATGGTCATATCGCTGGCTGTCGGCCAAAAGGTCCCGAATTCGAATCCTGGTGGGGACACATTTTGTGTGGTGATCACAAATATTTTTTCTCGAGTCATAATTTTTATGTAATATATTTTAAGAAAAATTGTAATATTATTTTTATGAATTAGTTAATTTAAAGTTTGACCGTATCCTTATCACAAGTGCTTAATGCTACTTACTTTAGACTTGATGATAGGTATGAGTGTAGAAATATTTCTTTATTAATTATGTTTGCACAGCCTGAAGCAATTTAGAACAAATGCTTAAATTTGCCAATTTTTAAAAATAATTATCGACAGTGGTCTTTGAAATAGTCTAGATAACTATCCTTTTGCCAAGCGGTCTGGCTTCGAATCCATATATTGTTGATACATTTTGCTATTTTCCATTTTAATAATTGCGGTAAATAAATAATGTGACAAAAATAGAATAAACATTTGCATATACTTTTTAGTTTTTTTATCGTGCAAAGGCACAGTATTGGTAAATAAAAAAATGGTTGCATAGGAACGTTTATTTATTTCATTAATTTACACCAGAGAACAAAATAAAAAAGTATTGTGAATCATGTATTTTTTAGTCTAAGCTAAATAAACAAACTAACGTGTTATATAAAAATAATTTAAGATAGAATATATTAAAATCATTAGGTCCTTTCCAATAAATGATGTTATGGTTAAATTTTATTATAGAAAATGTTTATAAAAAAAACAATTAAGGCTGGAAAGAAATACGCATTTGCAACATGCTTTTTAAAGATATAAAAATACTAAATATATAACATTAATCTCTAAGAAATGTACATACATACATAAATCACGCCTTTATCCCCGAAGGGATAGGCAGAGGCGAACCAGCACCCACGTTTCGCCAATTATGTTATCCCATGTAATAGGTGGCGAGCCTATTGCCATTTATCGGGCGCAAAAGTCGCAGTACTATTGCTAGGTGGTAAAAGAGGAACGCTGCTGCCCATTCCTCATCACTGATTTATCCTTAGTCGCCTTGTACGACACCCACGGGAGAGATTTGGGGTGGTGACAATTGTATTCTACTCTGCCGTCACCACACGGCACCCGTCACCACACGGCACTCACCGTCTAAGAAATGTAACTAGTATAATAATTGCAATTTGAAGCTATTAACTTTTATAGTTTATATGTAAGAAGGAAAGGACCGTATACTATATTGAGTTGAGGTTAAAGCTTAAGTATTCGTTTTCTTAACGAAAAGAGAATTTAAACTTAAACCTCAGTCTTACAATGAAAAAAATGTATTACAATTAAGGCCAGCTCATTCCCAAAAGAATATTTTGGAATTAATATTTTGCATGACATCCTAACTTTGCACCGTTAATCCCTTAACCTTAAACAATATTTTCTAAGGGGACTGGGGATCAAGGGAACGTGCTGACCACGGAATCACGCTTAATTTGGTTAAACCATTCACGAATTATTTGCACGTTGTATCTGACCATTATTTATTGTCATGAACAATCTTATTTCTCGAAAGTTTTCTGGGGGGTAAACATTACGCACAGTATTTCCACTCGCAATTCCACCTCGCACAGCCATTGAGTACTAATCCTCCAACACATAGTTATTCATATTATTGTTCGGCCCGATACCGTCTTGCACATGGTTTTTGGATATTATTGTATATCGTAAGGCTCAGAGCAAGTATCTGTCCGCCATAAATGATGTCTTCATAATTGACTTTTTAAGAGATAATCTTCATCCGCCGACGAACCATATCTAAAACAAAAATATTGCAAAATAATAATTTATTGTAATACGTCGTGATAAAAATAAAAAAAAAATATTAAAATTATTATTCACTTACCATTTTTTATTTAAGACACTTTCTAAACAAGGTCCACAATATTCGTCCTGTCTTTAATATTTATATTCGCTTGCATTTCAATTAATGTCTTAAAATAATAAAACGACTAGTAATTTCACTTCGTTCGAAGATCATACCGTCTCATTGAAACCAATATGATAATAGTAGATTTTCCATCAAGTGCACAAAACGAATCATTTTTGTCCGAGACTTTTAGCAGCCCGAGTCGAAGGCGAGGGCTGATAGTAATGTCGAGGATAAAAATGGTTTTGTGGAGTTACGAGTTAGAAACTCTGCTTTTCACTTCGATTGCGAGGAAATAAAACAGTAGTTTATCATAACATTTCTTAAAATTCAAACTAAAATTAGTACTGTTTTGGATACCGAAGTAAAAGTTTTTCCCAGTGATATTAGGTTTGGGCTGCAGACCTATACAGGCAAGTATTAAATTAATTTTGAAATAATAATTTTCGTAAATTTATTTAATAACCTACCGTACCTACTTGAATTAAAATTTTAATATCTTTTATATCTTAAAAAAACACATTAGGCAAATAAATTTAAGTAAATATTAAAATATAACAAATTCTATCTCTGAATTTCTCATTGTGTTTAGCTGCATGGCTCATTTTCTTTGCCTTAATATAGACACATTTATGAGTAGATACGTTAATGCTCTAGAGCACAAAATTCGATTTTGTGCAGCTTATATCCTGCACAAATGAGCACTTTCAGAGCATGAGAAGTGAAAAACATTTTATTTCAAGTCACCCTCATCTTATTTGCTTTAAATATCCACGAATAGTCGACGAAACTATAATATTTTGCAAACAAGTAGAATGAATTATTATTCAATAAAAACAAAAAGAGGCTTATAGTCAGGGCTCGATGACACGATTTCAAAGAAAACGACTGCGTAGTTAACCATCAGACCAGTGTGTATAGATTAAATGACAAATTTAACAGTCATATCAGCCCGCACAGCACGCAGTGTGATTCTTCTTATTGGCTTATAATTTTGTGGTGGTGGTCTGGGAGTGTGTCCGTGTGAAATGTCATTGTCATAGAAAAACGTCGTAAGTCCACATCAACGATTACGCTACCGTTTTATGAAACTGGTAATGGACTTATCGACGCGACTGTACATAGCTAGATGGTATAAGAGGAACGCTGCTGCCCATTCCTCATCACTGATTTATCCTTAGTCGCCTTGTACGACACCCACGGGAGAGATTTGGGGTGGTGACAATTGTATTCTACTCTGCCGTCACCACATGGCTGTTCTTTTAACTTGGATGATATTAATTAAGTTCAACCAGTTTTTTGAACCAATATCATCATGAACCGGGCTGCAGAGAAGATTCCGTTTAATTAAAAAAGTCTATTATAGTGAATCAACAATTAACGACGATTTGAGTTTCTTCTTGGCAATATAGCATAATTACGGATATGCCAATTACTACATTCTGATGTGTATCAAAAATGTTAGCGTTATAGTGTAACTGTATTCTTAAGCTCATTATTTTAATACTATCCAAGGAGCAGTCCAAGTATATTTGCGTTTTCAAAATTCCCATATTATTATTATACTTAAACAGTTACAATTATTCATGAACAAAAGATCTTTCAAACACCATTTTTAAGAGCTTTTTACGCGTAGAATCGGCCCACGTTGATAATGACACAAAGGAATCGCGTTACGTGTGTATGCGAAACATTTCAATTAGCGATTTGCACCGTCAGGACATGAATGTGGAATGGAAAATCTTACCCTTTTCTGAAACGTAGGTCCCGTAGGCTCAAAAAATAATAGTAGGTAACTATTTTCACAACCTCCACTATGTGGTATTGCAGAATGACAGTAAATTATAGCTGCCTGCCATTGCCGATGGCATTTTTTTAATCAAACTGACAATTAATAACTTGTTTACAAATGATCAGATTTCTGGATTTCTGGAGCCTTGTGATCCTGGGTTCAAATCCTGACAGGAACAATGTTTGTGAGATGAACACATTATTTTGTTTTGGGGTCTTTGTTGTTTACACGAGTTTATGGAGTATAAGTCACAAATATGCAGAAAATCCAAAAAAAGTTGAAAAAAAAGCCAAGTCGTCATAAGCTACCCGCACCAAGTTTGGACACACATTCAAAGACTAGCCTTTTGACAGATTGCCGGCGTCCAGTTTGATAAGCAATGAAATAAAGAAATTAAGTCACGCAAAACTGACAACTATGACAGTGCCAGCAAAGTCTATAGTGTTGTAGCAATGGAAACTCTCGCCTTTCGAGCGGCGACCGTACGTCGTAAGCAGTACGTCGTAGTTATTATCACAATCGTTTTCGGTCATTAATTCTCATGTCCCTAATATCTGGATGTTTATAGACTCTAGATTATTATGACACCTCCCTGTACCAGTCTGGGACATTACTATGGAATATGGGGTATTTAGGCAGCCATTAAACGAGACGGCAGTATCAGGAAATCGACAAATGGGGGTTCCTCTTTCATCTATCTAATGCTGTTGAAATGTTTTGCTCGATCAATGCCTTCGAAAGCGATTTTGTTTCGGCACAATTCTGGAAACAAATTTGTGGGCGTTTGCAAATATTTACTGTAGGTACGTAGATGGTACCTTATTTGAAGAACGTCTTTTACGTGTAAAATTAAAACTGTGTGATCGTCAAAGCGGCTTTTTGGAGTCGTAAAAACGATAATCTCATTATTTATTACATTATAGTTATTTCCACTGTTACGGACTAGGTATATCATGGCAAATTACGTGATATTAAACTAATCAAAACCCTAAAAGGTTCTCGTCAACATTACACTTGCGGCTTGAATATAGGTTTAAAATTCCGATATACTTCTTAGAAAAACTATTGAAAAATTCGAAAAACATCCGCATGCCCAGCGGTCCCTTGAAATTTTTTTTTTGCGTTATGTCTCTCTGTAGTTTGAAATATTATTGTTTGAATAGGTAAGGATTTGTGCATGCCATACTATGGCAAATCTCCAACTTTTCAACGAAATTCAACGAGTCTCAGCATTGTCTTCTTTTCGCTAACCTGATTTCTCATCCTACAATAGAATTTTCGCAAGCTCATAAGCTCGAAGGCGTACACGTCTAGATTTATGTAGACAACAATAGTTTGATTGTTGAACAAATGGGATCAAATTGATTGTAAATGAGACAAAGAACTAATCAAAACACATAATACCTTCTACATTGTTTTCATAAACAGCCACTTCGTTCGTTGAAAAGGATCCCCGCCATTAACAAAGGCGCGCCGCGCCTTCTAATTATATTCGCTTAGATTAAATTATTTTTGCATTATATTCCTATCTAATGGAATATAATAGAATAGTCTGGCTATTGAATAATTATGGTATAAGTTTTACTTCTCAATATTATGACGATCATAAATTGATCATGTCTTAATACAATATTATTATTACTTACAAGTCAAAATCCAATTTCATGTCATAATAATAAATATTTGTTACACTCACACCTATCATCTAGCTAGCTCGAAGTATATAGTATTAGGACTTGTTTTATGGATACTAGTAGACGGAAAAAAATTAAATTACATAGTAATAACAATAAACAACCACCATTATGCGAGAGCAAAATTTATTGTCTGTGTTCAATAGGTACCTAGTGTTCATGACTGGACCACTTGACCGATAGCCAGCGATTTGACTAATTGACCAAACCCGCCGTCAATAATTCAATTAAATTTCTACATTTTGCTATAAAATATTCTTAAGGTGTCATTTAGCCTTCTATTTTGGCATTGGTGATGATTGATATAATATCTTTATTTTAGTTTATAAACATTGGATAAATCTTAAAACACGACCAAATACATTAGTCAGACAGAAGCTTTAAAAGAAATCAGTCAAAGAGATCCAAATAAGATATTGCAAAAGCTAAACATCTGAAATGGATTGAGCATCCACCAATCATCAAGATCCCCTTAGCCCTGGGACGTGAGGTATTAACCCCGGGATTAATAAGTAATGCTTCAGAGCCCTACCGTTGAATTGCTGTGCAGACAACCGAGATTAGATTATACAAAACAGACAGATTCCCTAAACACTACTTACTGATATTAGAAAAACATTGTACATAATTATTTCGCGTAAGTTAGAAATTGTTTGTAAAAATCTTTGGGATAATATCCTACACGTAGACAAAATTTTCTAATGAAATGTATTAAGTATAAAAATGTTTTGCTTAACAACAATATTATTTATGCCTAATAATTTTAGACTGACGAGGTCTTTTTAATCTGTCAGACAGGCGGCTGCCTAAGCGAAAATCATAAGCAATATGGATTAGACTGTTGTCATCCCAATCACATACTTCGTTACTATATGTAGGTTTTCCCTACTATATGTACTTTTCTTTACTTTAATTCTTCACTAGCACCTTTTCTCAGGATGGTCAAAGGCATCGAGGTCGACCAAGAAAGAGGTGGAGAGACGATCTGGAGGCGTACTGCAAGACATGGACGGGATTGGCTCGGGATCGCTCGAGATGGAGGGCTGCGGGGGAGGCCTTTGCCCAGCAGTGGGATCTTATAGGTTAATAAAAAAAAATAAAAACCAAGCACCTTTTCTAGTATAGACGATTTGATGTGAAGGGGATTGGATTGATAGCGTCTGACCGTAATATCAATAGAAGAAGAAATATACACTTAAGAAGTTATGATGATATTATGGCTTACTTTTCAAATAAAATAGTAATGAATTTTTGAGTTATGACTCTATTATAGTATTTAAAATGCGATAGGTATAATAAATTGCAACTAGTGATGATATACGTAGGTACATAATATTATTATTATATCCATAAATGCAGCACCTACCTTTATAATATCCAATATTTTGTGAATAGCCTTTTCATTGTTGTAAGCTTGTAATGAAGCTATGTTCTGAAAATGAAATTGAATTTATTAAACCATTTAATTAAAGCTTTATGTTGATGAATGTAGGATTTCCAATCATCGATCTTGTTAATGTCGTTTCGGTCACCAATCGTAGATTCGGCTTTTGGAAAGTTGCTTATAAATATAAGGGAATCGTCGACAAGAAATATGATATAGGTATAAGAGAAATGCCGTGTGGTGATGGCAGAGCAGAATACAATTGTCACCACCCCTATTCCCTGTCCCGTGGGTGTCGTACAAGGCGACTAAGGGTAAATAGAGCAATAAGTAATGGGCAGCGGCATTCCTCTTGTACCACCGAGCTATATACTGCGATTTATGTGCGCGATAGATGGCAATATGCTCGCCACCATATTACATGGGACCTAGCTTGATTTGGCGAAAAGAGGGTGTTAAATTACTTCTGCCTGACCCTTCGGGGATATGGGCGTGATTTATGTATGTATATGTGATTGGTACAGCCATAAAATATAATAGCTGAATACAAAATATCTATCGATTTAAACTACATATTACTTACCAAACAAAATAAAATGAAAAGATAATCCGAAGCCATTTCATAAAACTAAATATTAATTATAATAATCTACCATCATATGACTCGTCCCTCACTCAGAAAATTGTTTTCCAATGTTTGGAATTACCAGCAGCGTCAGTACCGTGAAATAAGATCCTTGTATGATTTCAATTGTTTATTATATGATCATTACTGTATAAATCTGATTGTGTTAGGAACTCGGCCAATTTTCATTAGCTTCAGAGGCAGAAAGTAATGATTTCGGTAAAGAAATTTCAGTATTTTGTCAAAACCAGTACTTTTTTATTTGTTTAGTTTTAAAATACTAACGAATCGATTAAAATAATAACAGATCAAAAGTGATAAAATAAATTGGGACACAATTCTGACAGATGATGATTGTCACCACCCCGAATCTCGGGTGTCGTACATGGCGACTGAGGGTTAAAACAGTGATGAGGAATGGGCAGCAACGTCTAGCACTGTACTGCGATTTTCATGCCCTAATGAATCACAATAGGCTCGCCACCTATATTACATGGGACCTAACATAAGTAATTGGCGAAACGTGGTCGTTAGTTCGCCTCTGACTACCTCTTCGTGGATATAAGCGTCATTTATGTATGTATGCATGATTACTTATAGATCCATTTGTAAACACTTTCAATCTGTTTTTTATAGTTTATAGCAAGTAGGTAGGTATGTGGCAGGCAGGCCACAATGTCAATAATATGCACCACGTCGTACATCATTTTTCGTAATACCTAATACATCAATGTTTCTGACGTAAGGGTATTTTGCTTAATAAGAACAAGCGAGAATCGCTCCTTTTTAAGGGTTCTGTATATAGAAGGGGAAGTAGGTATTCTATTTGATTTCAAGCTATGCATTTTTAAATAATTTATCGAGTGTCACAACACGTAAAACAAGCAACAAAAAAATAGCCGACAGTTTTTGACAGTTCTTCCATACGATATACCTAGGGCCTGTTTCACAATCGATAAGTAAGTTCGAAGTAGCTTACTTCGCAAAAGTAACGCTACTTCGAACTTGTAGATTGTGAAACAGGCCCCTAATGTCATAAACTGACGGTTAAGTAATAATCGCTTGTTTTACGTGTTGGTGTTCTTGGGTCTTAGTAGGTACATTATTGCTTGCTTATAACGATTGAGTTACAAAGTAGTTCAATGCTTATAACGACATTGGTTGTTAGAATAACATCATTACCAGCCCATCAATGTCCTACTGCTAGGCATAATAATACTTATGCCTTCCCCGGTAAGCCCTATTTTATAATGTTTTAGGTATAATGGTACATCACATGCATCATTTTGTCACTACTACGTATCGCTGTAATGCAGCTTTTTTAGCAGCATTTTTAAATCCTTCATCGTAAACTATCTACACTCTACATTTATTATTATTTCGGCAAGTAGCTACTATACAAGCACGAGTCCACCTGCCTGCCATGCGTTCAGTCAATTTAACTTGATGGAACTAAGTTACACTTTATTGCCCCTCGCCAAATTACTTTTCGGAACTATTCGCACGAAATAGCCGGAATAGTGGCACGGATTATTTAACTTCGTTAGGGTCTTAGAACCGGAACTAAAAGCTGGTGCGGTACAGACAGACGGACCAGCCTGATTCACTTTGGAATTACTCTCTGTAGCTGTGCAAGGTATCTCACATATCTCGCACCGCACTCTGTATGCAACTGAAACTGTCAAATCGTAAAAACATACAAACATAAATCACGACTTTCTCGCCTAAGGGATACCCAGACGTATTTTTACACCTGCGTTTCGCCATTTTATTCCAGATACCATGTAATAGGAGCCTTTGACATACACCGGGAACTTTAATTGCAGTTATTTGCTAGATGGTGTACCAGGACCGTTACTGCTCATTCCTCGTTACAAGAGAGGCAGGGTTAGTGAAAATTGTATTCTTCCCTGCCATCACAACACGACATAATATTATCGTAAATACACAATCGCCAAAAAGCAACCAAAGCAACAAAAAGCAATTTTCATTAACTTCAGTCGAGAATTGTTAGCAACCGAGTTCCGTAATCGGATCAAAACAAAAGAAAACACAAGCAAACAAAAGTATGTATCGGAAACAGTTTTATTTCAAAACAACAGTAAAAAAGTATCGTATTCTTAAATATCACATTTAAATTAAGCTCAAGGTCGAGCAACTAACACTAAAATTGAGGCACTCGATGAGTTTTCAGACGACCCGCATGCTTTATCTCCATCAGTGTCGTAGACTCATCGGAATGGGGCAGTCGAAGGCTGACTTCGAGCGCCCTTGTGCCTGCCCTCTAGCAGACACGGATTCAACATTAATTGCCAATAATAGACCTAAATACCTAAGTGGTAACAAAGATAATAATTTAACACTTCATCCATTATCATTACGCTACGCTATCAGTGCACATTGTGGCTTGTCATTTGTTTTTTTGCTTTTGGACAAATTTGTATTGTCAGACCGAGTATATTTATTTTTACTACCAACATTTATTAAATAATTTTCACACCTAGTATTCTATTATACATATTACACATACAAAGATACAAACGCCACGCTTTTATGTCCCCTAAAGGGTAAACGGACAAAAACAAATAATTTTGAAGATTTGCCAAAATATTGTTTATGGTCATTGTTTTTACCTCAGATGTAATTTATAAACGTACACAGTAATGATATAGTACCTCTTTGACGACTATCTAATAGGTAGTATTACTTTCATAACCATAGGTATTTCTCCAAAAAAATATTTACTTGTACCACAATACACTCTAAATACTAATTTAATCATAATCAATAATATAATACAGAATAAATAAAGACAGAAATATCCCAGCGCATGATTTATAAATATCTTGGGTATTTAAAGTATTTTAAATTCTTAAGTAATTTTATAACGAAGTACAAATCGCTTAACAGAAACAAATCAAAAACGCTTTTCTTTCAAAAATATATCTTTGCGCTATACATTTTGAATACAAAATGTTACAAAGTATTATTGAGTTGTGTCAATTTTTAAAAAGAAACCAGCGAAATAAATTAAAAGTCAAATATTTGGAATGTAAATTTCTCTTTGGCAAATCGCGTTCCCGCGAAGATTAACGGAGAGGTGGAGGCACCTTGGAAGCGAAACTGCCTACCATATTGCCAGGGGGATAATAGTTGGCAACGACGAAAACTTTCCCATCCTTCGACCTTGCAACACCAACACCGACCTCCTTAGTATCTTTCCAGACGACTTGAGTGAAATGTCCAGTGCCGAAACTCCTTGGCTCCCTGTTGAAGGTGTGGTCTTTGATCTCGGAGTACCAATCGTCCACTGGTTGTCTGCCAGGAACGTCGAAGTTGGGGTCTGACGACCAGGCGTAGAATATGTTCTCGCCATACTCATTCTGGTCGCGGTGCTTCATGCTGCCTCTCTTGACTAGCACCTTTGCCCATTCTTCAGCATAGTTGGCTAGCTTCCTGCTGTACACAAGCGGAGGGACACCATGGTTCTTCCTGTGGAAGTTATGCGTTTTCAAACAGTCGTCTTCAAATTTGCTGAGCGATATTGTGGTGGTTTTCAGCTTCTCAACCAGACCAGTCTCATCATTTTTGCTGTCTCTCGAGACCGGAGCACCTCTGTTCGTAGGCACATTGTTGTTGGTATCTCTCTGGGCTGGAACTTTGCTGTCTCTCAAGACCTGGGCAGCTCTGTTCGTAGGCACATTATTGTTGGTCTCTCTCTGGCTTCTGAATTCCAAAGCGCCAGGAGGTAGCACGTTTTGGGTGAACTGTCTGCTGTAATTGCCAGGTGGATGGTAGTTCGCTACGACGTAAAGCTTACCGGACTTGCTCGTGGCACTGCCGACGCCTAGCTCTTTAGTATCCTTCCAGACTATTTGCGTGAAGTGACCACAGGACAGCACTTCAGGCTCCCGACCGAACGAGTATTGATTGATTTCGCTGTACCACTTCTCTACGCAGTCCTTAGCACGGATTTTCGTGTTCGGGTCCGATGTCCAACCGCAGTATATGCTTTCGCCGTATGTCCTGTTCTCGCTGTACACCATGGCGTCCCTTTTGGCTAGCTCCTCGGCCCATTTTTGGGCCCTGCTACTTATTTCTTTGTTCAAGGCCAGCGGTGGTACTCCGTGGTCACGTCGGTATTGGTTGTGAATTTCCAATGCCTCATTTTCGAAGTCTTTGATTTTCGACGAGAACAGCTTACTCTGGAAATAAGAAAAAAATTTCAATATAATTTTTCAAGTAAGTATTTCATCCGCGTGTTGTATTGCATTGCTGTAAGTATTATCACGTGAAAAGGTATTTTTTTTTATTCTTGCCAAAGTTTTGTCTTTGTCCGATAAGTTTACAATATAAATTATATTAATATATTGTTAATTTTACCATAAATAAAACTAAAAGTCCTATTACGCCTTCTATTAGAACAGAGAAGAATAAAAATAACTTTGACTACCTAATCATTATAAAAAACAATAGACCTATATAAGACAGACCAAAACTAGGCTAAGTTTGTTGGTAGCGGACACAGTCATTAACCTATTTAATTTACGGCTTTAAACTTTGACAACGCGATTAGCGACATCTAGTGTCATACAAAGAAAACAAAATTAATAATAAATTGGCAACCATTGTCCACATAAGTGCACACAGAATTAAATTGCACATTGTTTTATGTTTCAATGTACTACCGAACACTGGAGTTTGCATACAAAACTATCACATTTTCATTTTCAACCTTAATTCCCATCCCGTCACGTAAAAAATTGATTGCTAATATTTCACAATTTGTGGTAACTTGATGACGTTTGACGCTGCTTGTTTTGAAATGTGTGTGCAATTTCTAATTACAAATTATTTAATATTATGAAACAAAGTTTTGTTTTAGTTTGGTTTGTTTAATAATATAAAGTTATAAAGTTTTGTTTTAGACTTACTAGGTTTTGTTTTGGCTAACTTTCTATTTTTAGTGTAGGTATGTGTTTTTGTACATTATAATGATTATGTTATTTCCAAGATATAGAATATAATCATGTGATTGTATATGGTGCTGGTCACGTCTGGCCGATATGAATGGAAGAGGAAATATATGGCGCCATCTTCAGAACATGGCAGCAAGATAATGATGGTGCACCACCGTAGTGCGGCGAAATAAATTTAATTTAAAAAATTGTACAAACTTATATTAAAAATTAAATTAATTTTATTCCTTATTACTTACCTATTTAGTACCTATACAAAATATAACAGAAATAACGCATACATACTACCCATGCTAATTATTCATAATAATATAAAAACATCGGTGATGCCAAAAATTCAGGTTTTACTTACCGAACAATTTGTACGGAGAAATAAAAAAACATAATTTACAATGTCGATTTTTTAACATAGTATTTACATGTCTATGTTATCATCATAGGTAGGATTCAGGGTGTGCGTTATTTCTGTTACATGTTTTATAGGTACCTACCGAATTATATGTGTAATATTAGAACAATAAAAGCGGAAACTTCAACCGCCTATATGTGTCTCCCCCAATATCACATTCACTACACACTGACTCAAAAACTTTAATAATAACTCAACGGTCTGATTCTCACGCGTTATCATTGCTTTGTTGGTTTGTTCATTTGTCCATTCTTGTACAGCTCACTGCTTAACAGCACGGTTTATATTTCTGTGGCCACAGTTCGAAATATGATAAATACAAATTCATTACTTTACAGGACAAGTAATATGAGACCTAAAAAGTATTCAATAAAACCGTAATATTTCTTTTGCGTGTAGTTATCCTGATATGACCAAATTAAAGAGCATGTTTTTGTGATTATATCTATATAATAAGTGATATTGAGCAAAAATGCACTTATCATTGTCTGCTCTATGACCACTGATTTTCATTTCACTGTACACCCTTGGCCGTTGTCCATTGTACTACACAGTGATTAAGATTGACTCATATTTACGGCTATTTGGATACCATTTTATGGTTTGCAAGTCATTTGTAACTGTTCCTGGTGTGTTTTAGATAATATTCTTTGTTTGTGACTAATATAACGACGAATACGAATACTTCCGTAATAATTGTCCATAGCTACAAACAAATTTAATCTAAGCCTAAACCTTGAGTAATATGGATTGGGATGTTGTCATTCCAATCACTCTCTCCGTTCATCGGTCTCTCGACATAGTCCGTTCCGTCTCTTTTCTATACACCTTTACGGTCTGATGGATGATATGAATCAAAAGGGAGTGGATGGCTTGATGACGTCTGACCGATATGAATGGAAAATGAAACATACTTCGCCGACCCCAGATAGACTGGGAACAGGGCAGGGAGAAGAATAGCTACACAACTTTAATGCATACAAAATCATTAATCTTGCCAACAATCTGATATCATGTTGAGGTCTGCTGCCTCCTTGGTCTTATAGGCTCTGCTTAGCACCTCGTTCACATATAAGAATAATTAAGTGTAAAATTCGACCATACCTACTCTAATATTCATTGCTTTCTTCTGGCAAAGAAAAATAGGTCATAAGAAATTTCGAAACCACCTAACATGGTTGGCAAATCGTGGGTGATAGTTAATTCACTTCTGCCTACTCCTTCGGGGATAAATAGACGTGATTTATGTATGTGTATGTATGAAATATTCTGATACGAGACACTAATGGACAAAATATCTTCGCTCTTTCAAACTTAAAAATCATCATCATATTATATTTCCATTCACATCGGTCAGACATCATCAAGTCATCCATTGCGTTTTGGCATAAGAAAGTGATATAAAGGGCCATGTCAAGAGACCGATGAAAAGTGAGTTACAATTATTATTCAAAACATGAAAACACGACCTTCGTTTTTCTACCGTTAATATTGATAACGTCATACCAGTTTGAATAACTAGACGATAAAATATTTCCCGGTTTAGGTACTATTTATTATATATCATTCTTGTGAGCGATAAGATTATATTCTGTTAATTCAAAGCCGAACATGGTTTGCTCAATGTTAAGGAAATTGATTGGCAAACATGACATTGAACATGATATTAGCAAGTGATGTATTCCATTGTCATTATTATTATTATGAAAGAAATATAAATTCCTATTACATTTTTATTTAATAATTATCTATGTCAATGTTTTTTCTCCCATCAGGACAAACACTTTATTTTCTTTTTAGAAAAAAATATTCTTTGTTTCATAAATAATAATGAAGTAATTTGTATTAAATGAACTACACAATTATTATTGTTACCACCCCTAGGTTTCTCGCGGGTGTCGTAAAAAGCGACTAACAGCCGTACTCGGGGAGGTCAATTAACGTTAAAGAGTTCTTAATACAAAAAAAGGGCTAGTTTTGATTGAATTTTTTTTGTATTAAGTACTCATCAAAGTTAATTGACGTCTCTGAGTGCGGCAGTAAGAGCTATAATATTATAACAAGGCATGGGCAGCAGAGTTTCTGACGGCCTAGACAAGAGGCCAATATATTCAAACGAATACAATAAAATGTATGAAACTGATGTATTGCTGTAAAAACAACATGGCGATCGTCGTGTCAAATGTAAGAGTAGTTGTCAAATATTGACATTTGTTCCATAGAAACATTGTATTGTTTGCCATTTGCCCGGCTAGCATGACCACCGAAATACGATAAATTATGATATAGCCATTTATCGCTTGTCTGAACTGTCAAAAAACAATGGATTTTTGACTCTAAGCGACCAAATAAGTACCTACGTTTACGGGACCTCTTCACAACATGTCACCTTCGCTACCCCGGCCAGCCATATTTGGTAAAATGCATTATAGAATCATTATCTCCATCCCCTTAACGTTCCCACTGCTGGGGCACAGGCCTTCCCAATGGATGGAGGAATAAACACGCTGGCCCAGTGCGATTGGTGGCTATTAACTACTGCAGATGCAGCCGGAACCTACGGTTTAACGTGCCTTACGAAGCACGGAGGAACTCAAGATAATATGTTTTTGGTCACCCATCCAATGACCGGCTTTAGAGCAGATGGCTTACTTCATGCAATCGCAAGTCACTGTGCTATCGAGAGTAATATCGGTGGTATGACTTTAAATAGTCCTTCTTCGTAAAATCCAGAAATAACTTCAGGACCAATTAAACTTTGTCGAAATTAGAGAGACGCGTAGAAAGCAAATTGTCACCATCTCACCTCCACCGATTACGGAGAACAGCCTATTTTGAATTTGACTTTGAAACTCGTGAATTACAAATTAGAACTTGTCAAACTAGAAACAAAATCACATTACGCTCGCCAAATCGTAATAAATACGACCATTTTAATTTTAATCACTAGTGCGTTCGTTCCATTTTTAAAAACTTAAAAAAACAACAACACTCTCTAAGCAAAAAGTATTTACCATTTTAGTGTCAGCACGCTCGAATTATTAAAAAAAAAACTTGTAACGCGTCCTTTCCAGCAAGTGTCACAGGCAATCCTGCCAATTGTATTTGATTATCCTTGCGTTCGCATGAGTGCTATAAACCATTTAGCGCTGTTATCACTGTATAGCCGTCTCTATTACTGCAGGCTGATAGAAGGGGATAGGTTGTGTTGTGAGTAGAAATTGGGTGAATTTTGATCAGCCGCTGCAGTCGGATTAGCGATAACGCTCGTATCGGTCTAACTACCTGATAAGAGTTAGAAACTATTAGATACGAGTTGGATTGTATAACGTATTTTATAAACATAATAGCGTATTTATCGTATTCAGATATCGTATTAAAAATACTCGGCTAGGTTTACTAGGATATTACACACACACATACACACTCACACACAAAATAACATAACAAAAAAGTTAACAATGGTAAGTGAAACCAATGGATAGAATTTTACTTCACTTCATCATCATCATCACCACCCCTTTAATGTCTGGACTGCTGGGGCGTCCAAGCCAGGCCTTGACATATGAATGGAAAAATATAGGGAAAAGAGCCAGAACCCACCTCGCTGATACAGTGGATTGGTGGGTATTAACGACTGCAGATGCAGCCGGGGCCAACGGCTTAACGTGCCTTCCAAAACACAGAGACTCGAGATATAATATATTTTTAGTCACACATCCCATTGAATTCTACTTTTAATCAGAAGCTAAGCGCGCTAAGCATAAGAAGTTGCTAAGCAGCTAAGTTGTACTAGTATATAATATCTTCAACAACATTTGATAGAATATTGGGACCCGCCGTTATACGTAGCTTTGACCAGCTATCTGTGTCCACATCTGCGATTCGAACCTGGGCCTTTGTACCGCTGAAAGGTGACATAAAAAATAAAAAAAAAGGAAATCACAAACACCTCACCCTTATGATAATATACGGCATTTTTGCACACAAAACAGAATACAGAAAATCACTTAGAATGGAGGCGGTTTTCTATTAACAATCGTATTATTTATTATACTATTTATATTCCTTATGTAGTCAACAGTTCTCAAACACTCGATGTTTCAAACTCAACTGCGTGTACTTTCGATCTCTATTTGGTAAATACGATGGTAGCAAAAGAATGTTAGACAGAACTTGACCTCAGGCATTGCGGGTTATGTTGAAATTGACTCTTAATACCGGTCATTAGGGCATATAGTGAACGCGAAAGTATAACGCTTGTAGTGCGGTCAGGTGTACCAAGCTGCGGATAATGAATCCCAAAAAAAACAAAGAACGGCGTTATGCAAGCAGATTCAATTTGGACATATTTTATTGTTTGGCTGATTAAGCAAATTAATTCAAATTGTTTCAGAAATGTGACATCGAAAATTATTTAACCGTATCACTGTTTGTTTTTATTTTAAAATAATTTGTGATTAAAATTTATAATTTCATTAACTAACTTCATTATGCTATTATTATTATAATAATAATATCGTTCAACAATAATTCTAACAATTTACTCGTCACCAGCCCATATGCACAGGCCTTTCCTATATACAGAATAAAACTTATTTTTTTATTGTTATTTTGCAGATCCTAATCAAATTGAAAATATTAAAAAAAAAACTTTTTTTTTATATTATTTATTTAACTATACTACGGATTATTTAACTATAAAATTAAATATAATTTTTTCTCACGACTGTAAGGAGGCTTGAAAGTCAAAAGTAACTTACCTACTTACTTTTTACAAATATGTCACGATCACGAAAGTTAGCAACAATATTTAGTTTCTGCATAATCACATCCCAATTGGCAAAAAGAGACAGTCACGAAAGTTGATAGGACACGTAACCTGGTGATTGTAAGCCGTTTTAACGAGTACACAGTTCAAAATAAGGTTCATATTTGTTTAGTGTGTTTTGACGTATTTCACAGTTTTATGATATCGTTGCTTGCAATATTTTGTCAAGCCAAAACAAAGCCTTTATGCTATAAGCTCTAAGGTTAAAAAAGGAATATATAAATTAACCTTTGTTTTTAATTATTGTAATACTATTTTTGTCCTGTGCTCACGGCACAGGTAGCAGTAGTAAGCTACCCTTGTGTATAAAAAGTTCCGGTGTGACAAGAAATTTTTATACACAGGCAGGGAGAAATTTTTAGACACTAAGGGAAGGTGGACCAAAGGGGGCACCCTTTTTTCCACCTTCCCTTAGTGTTATTTATGTATGTGTCGTGGCCAAATCGTAAAATTGATTACTTCATGATGTGGTCGACCACTTCATGAAATGGTTGCATTTCATGAAGTAGCCAGCTAAAACTGACCATATCATTGAAACATCAACGTTTGATGATATGACCATCCACGTTTGGCCATATCATTAATGTAGTTAATGTTTAATATTTTAAGGTTGCGCTCGTTTTTTGAGTGACTTACAACGTAAAATTCTTTTAATTTGGTGTCGTAATGACATTTCAATTCACTTTTATCTTCAATTACAAAATTACTAATAGTTTGTTTGTTAGGTTAATTGTCCGCCGCCATGATGCATCACAAAAACAAATTGAAATGAGCGCCTCTAACGGTGGTTAATGTAACTATTTAACGATATGATTTAATAATGTTTGGCCATATCATGAAATAGCCATGCGTTTAGCTGTTTATGTTGTTAAACGTTGTTTATTCATTGATCTGACCAGACCATTATCATGATATGGTCAGTTTTAGTTGGCTATTTCATGAAATGCCATCATTTCATGAAATGGTTGGCAACATCATGAATTATTCAATTCTACGATTTGGCCACGACATACGCATTGAAAAGTGCATTCCATGTATATTCCAAAGGTAGTAGGTAATCTTTCATCAGACGACAGACCAGTGAACTGAAAGATGATAATGATTCAAAGGGTTAAAGATTATTTGACAAATAACAAAACGAATTGTTATATGTTAAATAGCAATTATTTTTTGTTCACTTATTTACTCACAATTAAGAATGTTTTACTAGCGTACCTTTTTTTAATAAGTAGCCTCCTTGCTAAGCGATAATGAACACCAATTAAAATAAACCTCTCGACCGTGAGGTATATTTTGCTACCTTTATTACTGTTGCTTAATGCTCGTAATCATTTGTTTTTTATTTCAAACAGTGATGGTAAGCAAAGTCATAATAATAATTTATAAAGTCATAATAATAATAATACCTAAATAACTAAATAATCAAAATCTGCCATGTAGTGACGGCAGAGCAGAATACTTGTTATCTAGAAGGCAGCGATGAGTAACGATGGGCAGCAGCGTTCCTCTGGCTTAGGTCAAAACTGTCGGTTATCTTTTTCAACGCTTGTTTTACGTATTGGTGAACTCGGGCCTTAGGCTGGAGTTCACCAACCCGTAAAACAAGCGATGAAAAGATAACCGCCAATTTTCGACTGTTCTTCCATACAATTAAATGTCAAAAACCGGGTCCGGAACGGGTAATTAATAATCGCCTGTTTATGTGTTTGTGAACTCCAGCCTTTGTTGGGTCAGCTATCGAAACTTTCATTGCAGGTGTTTAGGAAGTTCCTAGTAATGATTCATCCGAGTAGGTACAATGATAGTGAAAGTTACTTTTACTCTCAACTATCAATAGCAGTGGTCACGCCACGTTGGGAATATCCGTTACAATTACCTACAAATACGTCAGCTAGTTACCAGTACAATCAACAACACGTCAGACTACCACAAAATCGCAAAATTTCTAAATCGATTTTGTGCTCTATTATTACCAAGCTATGGTTGACAATCGATTAAAGAAATTTGACAGTTTTGGGTAGTCTGAAGTGCCGTTGACTGTACCTCCGGCTGACCTTTGGTAAGATATGGTGATGTCATTTATACATGATCTAGTGGTGACCCGCGGCTTCGCTCGCGTTAATGCCGGTTGTTATATAGCCTATAGCCTTCCTCAATAAATGGACTATCCAACACAAAAATTATTTTTCGATTTGAACCAGTAGTTTCTGAGATTAGCGCGTTTAACCAACCAAACAAACTCTTCAGCTTTATAATATTAGGTGTGGTGACGGCAGAGTAGAATACAATTGTCACCACCCCGAGTCTCTCCCGTGGGTGTCATACAAGGCGACTAAGAATAAATCAGCGATGAGGAATGGGCAGCAGTGTTCCTCTTATACCACCTAGCAATAGTAATGCGACTTTTGTGCCCGATAAATAGGCTCGCCACCTATTACATGGGACCTAACATAATTGGCGAAATGTGGGTGCTAGTTCACCTCTGCCTACCCTTTCGGGGATATAGGTGTGATTTATGTATGTATGTATGTATATTTATGTGGTAATTTTGAAAGGAATATATGAGATTTGTCTTCTTCTCCTTACTGCCTGCTCCCAGCCTATCTGGGCGCCTAGACAAAGTAACATACCGACAATGATAACGAAGTTCGATAAAGTAAAATGTATGGGATTTGACGTTAGTCGTCGTGTAATCACGTGACAAAATCGTCTTCGTAAGTTCCTAGTTATGTTGGTAGCGCAAACTAAGACGCTGTGGATACCAAAATAATATGGCCGATTGTGACGAACTTCGACACGTTATCGTTATGAAACGATTGCCACTTGGCTACGGGCCCTGGGTCGGCACAGTATCTTTCTTCCATTAATATAGGTTTGACGTCATCAAGCCATCCACATCCTTTTGATTCAAATCATTCATCACATCGTAACGGTGCTAGTGATGAATGATTGTATAGGAAAGTGATGGAACGGACCATGTCGAGGGACCAATGAAAGGAGAGTGTTTGGGATGACAATATTCCAATCCATACTGCTCAAGGTTTTGGCTTAAGTATTGCAGCTGGCCGTCTGCCTGACACCAACCCTCTTTCGGTAAGATATCAGTTTTTTAATAGACAATAATTTACTACGATACGAAAATCCGTATACGTAGAATGCGTCAGCATCAGCTGTCATAAGAACTGAAATGTCCCTTGTGCAGCAATTCGCACCATAAGGGGGGCACCCGAATGGTGGAGAGTAACCAACAACAACAGCATATCCGAAGAGGTTTGATGTGTGCATCACAACAGCCACTACCAGGATTCGTAAGAATTGATGATGGTAGAATTATATTTTATTTTCACAGTTTTATAATTCCGAATATATTTTTGGAACGTTTTTTGCTTGATTATGTAATTTTGTATCCGCAGGCAAGTAATTTCACGTCGTATCAATCCAGTGAGGCGTGCTTCACGTAAAACATAGAAAATAATGAAAGTTTATGCGTATTTTTTTCTGGTTACAAGTTACTAGGTTTAAATAAATCAGTGTAGGTATTATCTAGATTCCAGAGCTACAAACATTTTATATTTTGTTAAAAACTAAGAATACAATACAGACGACGATAATTATTATGAAAGGTTAGAAAAATAAACATTATTGCCACTCATAGTTTTCGTGATAAAAACCAAAGCAGTAATATTATTATTAACTACGCCATACTAACAGACGTCGTAAATTGTCGCATAGTTGTAACTACGACAATAGACTCTACTACTGCGATCATTGGAGCTGTTTCAAAACATCTTCGGCGCGCAAAAGATATAACATTTAATTAGGTCACTAGGGAACTTCACATTATTTTTATTGAAGTTAAAGTAGCTACATTTGAGGTCAAAATACGCTTATATGTCAAGGGCGAGCGTCTTCATTAACAAAGTGACGACACTTCTAAATAGTCGAGTTGTTATTTAATATGGGATTATAAGCTTGCTAACAAGAAATCCTCTCTTGTAAACATTAGAGTGAATATCAGAAAAGAAATGTTAAATACGTAATTAGGACGTAGTATATCAAATTACCTAATTATATTTAATTTTATTTACATAATTTGTTCTCTTTTTAATAAATTTAAAGAAATCTATTGATCCTGTCATTGTATGGTAACATACTGGTGATTTCAATTGTTGTTTTGAACAACTGTTGTTTTAGAGACTTTTCTGGGTTGATTTTGTACTTTGGTTTTGGCAATTATGTTAACCTGTAAGTACAACTGCTAAAGTAGTTGAATCAGGTATCCTTATCTTTTTTGATATTATTAATTAAATATATTATTAGGGGTTAAAGTATGAAATTGCCGTTTTTTACTGAAAATCTAAATTGCTTATTTTTTAGTTTATAATAAATTTATTTAATCAAAATAGTTACCATTATTATCTTTACATTGCTGCCATCTAATAGGAAGGTCATGTATGCCTTTGCGATTGAAGTCTGAGGATCTAGACTGCACAAACAGTGTGAAAGCATTTTGTACTGCCTCCTGGGAAGAAAACTTCTTGTCGCGTAGATAATTGTCCAAATCAAATGTTAGTCCGTTGGAGCAAGGTCTGGCGAATACGGAGGATGACGAATGGTTTCTTACTGCAGTTCCTGTAGGGTCAAAACGTGCTGTATGAGGTCTCGCGTTGTCATGGAGCAATAATGGTGAAGATCGATTCATGAGTCGGGGCTGTTTTACTGCTACTTTTGCCAACATTGTTCGGAGTTCGGCACAATAGACATCTGCCGTTATTGCTTGACCAGATCGGAGAAAACTATAGTGAATATCACCATGCTGAGACCACCAGACAGTTACCATTACCTTTTTATTGGTAAGTTTGCTTTAGGACACTGTTGTGGCTTTTGACCTGGGGTCAGCCATTGCATTTTTCTTTTACGGTTATCATAAAGAATCCACTTTTCATCACATGTCACAATTCGATCCAAAATTCCTTCATTTCTGTACCGATTCAACAAGGCAACACAAGTTTCAACACGTGTTTCTTTCTGCAGATCAGTCAAATCATGAGGCACCCATTTTTCGTATTGTTTTATTTTATTGATTTGACGCAAATGAGTCAATATTGTGGGTAAGGTAACGTTAAAACATGCCGCTTATTCACTGTGTGGGCGGTCTTCCTCGTGGCTTGTTCTTCAAGTCGAAGTTTCCATCACGAAAGCGTTTAAACCAAAATCGCACGGTGCGTTCATTAGCAGACCCCTCACCAAACGCAACATTGATATTGCGGGCTGCTGAATGAATGAATGAAATAAAGTTTATTTGGCAAAAACGGTGGGAACAGAGAAAGCAGGTTTACTTCGGCACGGAGTTCTTTATTAAATCTTCAAAAATTCGTATTTCGCTTTCCGTCCGT
This sequence comes from Cataclysta lemnata, assembly GCA_963931975.1. Classification (NCBI taxonomy): domain Eukaryota; kingdom Metazoa; phylum Arthropoda; class Insecta; order Lepidoptera; family Crambidae; genus Cataclysta; species Cataclysta lemnata. Next base: position 13,877,335 of record OZ008342.1, read on the forward strand.
CTTCTCACACCGCCATTAACCAACTCCTATACTATGCAGCCATACTTTTACAATAATGACAGCATTAAATAAACTATGCTAAGTTAACATAAAAATCTTAACATCATGAAACACAAAACATAAAACATGGACAATACCCGTCTTCGCGTTACTTTTTGCGTTTCTGCCGCGTGACTTCCGTGCTGGAACTCGTATTCAAAAATCACTCGAATTTTCGCAGTATCCATCTTTCTTGTCTAAGTTGAATAACAAAAACAATTGAAAATACATATTCAAATGTTTCACATTTTTAAAAAAAAGAACAGCATAGAAACCATGTGGAAAAAGTTTCATTCGAAAACCTCAAACCATGAAGATTCTATGTCAATTCAAAAAACCTATTACAATAAAACGGCAATTTCATACTTTAACCTATATTATTATAGACTTAACTTGTCTTAAAGTCAAGGAAATTAGAAAACTTGGGGCAAACTAACATGCCGTTAACTATTATAGCACTTCCACTCATTGAACTACTATAACAAGCGTACTTCTACTATTGTCTCTTCCTATCACTTCAATGTTACTGCTATCTCTGTCTGACTGAGCGTGACAAATGGCACTAGATCACAGTGAGCTCTAGTGCGCGATTGAAACTTTGATGACTGTGCTTTGGAAGAATGGCTACATTTGAAAGCGTTACTGAATTGAGTTGGGCTATACGTTACTCTAGAAACACATAGACGGCGTGGTAACATTAATGGATTCCTACAGGGTTCTACTTTTCGGTAAACTTTATCCAAATGTTGTACGACTTATTTTATACAAAAATAAGGTGTTATACGGTTTGGAGATCTTTGGGCGAGGCCCATGCCCAAAAGTAGGCGTCTCTCGGCTAAAATGATGAATATGTTTTAACACACAAATTTAGCCAGTTTATTTCAAGTCCCATGTAATAGGGGGCGAGCCCATTGCCTTTCATCGGGAACCTTATTCGTAGTAATTTGCTAGATAGTGCACCAGGAACACTGTTTCCATTCATCGTTATATTATTACTCTAACTGCCGCACTCAGAGACGTCAAATAACTTTAATGAGTATTTAATGTAAAAAAATTTCACTCAAATCTAGACCATAGACCCGACAAGAATACCGACTAGTTTTGAATTGTCATTTTTTGACGTTAAGTTGTCATTAACGTTATTTGACATCTCTGAGTGCGGCAGTTATGAGGTTATAGTACGACACATGCGAGAGAGGTAGGGGTGTTGACAATGGTATTCTGCTCAGTCGTATTTTGACCGATAATAAATATTCCTTTACTTATTTTGTAAAAAACATGACATTGGCACTATGTGTACCTACTCGGAAATGTGAAATGACTACCATTGAGTTGCTGAAGGCTCATACAAGAGTGTTCAAAATTTGTTAATTATTTTAATTTATATTTACATAAAAATGTTTGCCTTCCACGATTCGGTGAGTACATACCATTCCGGAAGGTGGGTAATCACGAGTACATGTATATTTACGAAAAACGTTGGTAGTACTATTTTCCCGGCAACCTTGCATTTTAAATGAAACAATTAGATTGCACCTATTCAGGAGGTCGCAGACAGGTTTTGACGTGACTGAGCAAATACATAAATCATTTATGTATTTGCTTTAGGCAGAGGTGAATTTTAACACCACTTTAGTCAATTAGGTTAGGTCCCTTGTAATTGGCGGCGAGTCTCTGGCCATCTATCGGGCACATAAATCGCAGTATATTGCTCGGTGGTATTGCTAATTTGCTCGGTTATATCTCACAATTATGGCAATAGGATCGCCACTTATTACATGGGACTGAAAATAGTTGCTGAAACGAGTGTGAATACACCTCTGCCATTCCCGGGGATATTTATAGGCACTCACATTTAGATTTATTACAATTACATTTGCACAGAATGTATTTTAAGCGTCTGGTTTCTGACAACTAGTATGACAAGTGGCCAATCTACTCGAACGAATAGAATACGGAGAGTGCTTGGCGGGCTTTCAATGGCGTCAGTCAAATTTTTATTTTAATCATTCAAAAATTGTTTCAGAGTGGACTTTGTGTAGTAAAAGTGGTGTTCTTTTAATGCATAAGGGTCCATGTTGATGTTCAATTATGAACAATCATTGAAATAAAAGTGTTGTGCCGTGTTTGACGATGAGAATTGTATAGTGGTTTTCACCGCCTCATCGGTCACCGTCATGAACTCTGCTACAAATAGAGAATGTAATACAAATGTACTGACTGTAACTGATGTATCACAGAGAAAACAACCAAGGTACCCCAAGGTGCCATAATACCTTTCGAAATTCACACGGGAAAGGTTTTATTCGAAATTAAATCCGTTCGCGAATGCCGTCACCAAATCTCATCCTCAATTGTCTCTGGGATGTTCCCTTTTGTCTCTGGGATGTTCCCTTTAACTGGGACATGTCTTCGTGCACCCGTATAAATGACAGCCCTAATCCGGAGAAACGGTAATTTTCCGGACAAATGCGCCTCGGTCCGAACCTATAGAGGAAGAACGATCCGATTTTCGCCCTCCGGGATTTATGGGGACATGTCAGAACTTGATGATGCCAATTCTGGGAATGCCCGAGGAAAATAACTGTACCCCATTCACTTGGGCTTGAGACTTGTAAACAATCGTGATGTGTCTTGTAAACAATCGTGATGTGTCTTTTAATATAAAATACAATAATAGAAATGTGTAACAGCAATATTACAAAGCAGCTCACTGTTGCTGCTTACATTTTGTATCCAGCCCAAGTGAATACGGTATAGGTACGTATCACAGCAACCTTTGTTGTCATTTATTTTCATATTTCGTATATTATATTTATTGCATACATAAATCACGCCTATTTATCCCCAAAGGGGTAGGTACTGGTGAATTAACACCCACGTTTAGCCAATAGAAGGTCCAATGTAATTGGAGGCAAGCCTATTGCCATTTATCAGGCACGAAAATCGCACGTAGAACGCGCTTTAAAAGGGAGCTTTTTAAAAGTGTATCGAAATATTTTCTCTGCTCATCTCGATATGCGATGGCTTAAAGCACACAGAGTAACATTCTGTCTCAGCGCACCCATTATTCAGTAAATGGAATCGCGAATGAATTAATGATAAAGATGAAGTACATGACAGTATGAGGGTCCGTTTAAAACTCGCGGTCGACCGCATACCCAGGTGCATCAATATTGCTTACTATTGAAAGGGGAAGTACGAGTATTGAATAAAAAAAAAACGTTACCTCTATTGAGGAAAGATTTAAAGCAAGTAAGATTCCTGTTGATAAGGCTGGTGATGATGATGATGAAGATTCTTGTTGAGCTTGAAGAGCTCGCTAGTGCAGTGGCATCGCGCGCTCGGCCAGCGATTCCAAAAACTAAGCAATATTCGCTAAGGCCGCTCATTGGATGGGTGACCAATACCCACCAACCCGCACTGGGCCAGCGTGGTGGGTTATGGTCCATTCTCCTTATATTCTTCCATCCAAAGGGAAGGCCACTGCCCCAGCAGTGGGGATATTGAAGGGCCTGTGACGGTGAAGATTCTAGTAGGCTAAACATGTTACTACTACATACATACATACATAATTCACGCCTATATCCCCGAAGGGGAGGCAGAGGTGAACTAGCACCCACGCTTCGCCAATTATGCTAGGTCCCATGTAATAGGTGGCGAGTCTATTGCCATTTATCGGGCAAAAAAGTCGCAGTACTTTGCTAGGTGGTAGGTATAAGAGGAAAGCTGCTGCCCATTCCTCATCACTGATTTATCCTTAGTCGCCTCGTACGACACCTACGGGAGAGATTTGGGGTGGTGACAATTGTATTCTACTCTGCCGTCACCACACGGCCTTTAAATAACTCTACTGCAGACAGATCTGCCTACAGCAGTTCTGTTCATTCGGTTTTCTAATATTAGTGTGTATTTTTACCTGCAATGTTCAAATAGAAAAGACAAATACAATAAGTAAGTGTTGTTGTAACTTTAATAGTGCTACATAAGGATCCATTGTGGCATTCCGAACCCTAAAGTCCTATTCACCGAACAAAACCACTTTCCTCGAGAGCTTAGACACCGGACAAGTAAGTCACTTAAGCGAATTTACTAAATAAGGGTTTTTGGTCTTTTTTCCTTGAGCTTTGAAGATTTTCGCGTCCTGTTCCATTCGGAATTCGGTTACGGGAATCGAATAGGGCGCACTGAAAATATATTGTTATCTTTATCTTTGGATTTAGTCGTTTGGTTTGGACGGGTGGTGACGACGAATCAAAATATTTCATCACCCCTATCACTACTCGTGGTACAGGGTGACTAAGGGACAGTTTTTTAACCAAACAAGAAAAAAGAGACCGAACGGACAATGCCGAGAGACATAGTTCATCGGAGATCCATTCCAATCCATACTGCTCAAGGTTTTGGCTTAGGTTCTACAGCTGGCCGGCTGTCTGACACCAACCCTGCTATGATATGCTGTTTTTGGTGGACATCGTGCTCTGGTCATGGTCCTTTCCGTCTCTTTTCTATACATTCATTCATCATTAGCACCTTTCGGGTTTGATGGATGATGTGAATAAAAGTATTGGAGGTCTACATTCAAAGGGGTTTCGTGAGTGCCTCTTATCTCCCCAACCTCCCTTACCCATTTATCTAAGGAATACTTTTTGAAGAGGCCTAAACAAAATGGAAAGAGTCGGTTCCTTTTAGCAAACAAGTAAAAGCATAAAGCTCGCTATGATTGACAGACTGAATTAGGCTAACCACCACTCAAATTAATTGATTTCTTTTCCATAATCATCGTTAGTCGCGTCGGGGCGCAAAAAAACAGTAATGGCGGCCGGAGTAAGTAAACAATGCAGATAGGCAGACTGTTCACCTTAGAGCTTTTGTACTACAACAATGCAGTTCGTCAGACGCGGGTAATGAAGGAGAAGGCTGATTACAGACTTTCAAATCTTGCGATTGTCTGGTGACGGCAGAGCATGCAATTGTCACCACCCCCATCTCTCCCGCGGATGTCGTACAAGGCGACTGAAGGCAAAGACAGCGATGAGTAATGTGCAGCAGCGTTCCTGTTATACCACCTAACAATACTGCTCATTACAGCCACCTATTACATAAGACCTAACCAAATTGGCGAAAAGTCGGTGTTAATACTTCTCTGCCTACTTCTTGAGGGTACAGGCGTGATTTATATATGTATGTTTTTTTTATTACAACCGTAAGAAACAATAGACGGATGTCAGAAATTTATTTCTACATTAAGAGGGAGAGATTTCTACATTGGGAGGGAGAGAGATAAACTTTGAGTAGAGTTTCTCTATTCGGGGGTTAGTCGACTTTTACGACACCCATGGGCCATGGGATTAGTCGGGGCTGGCACATTTTAAGTTATTTTTTCGCTCCCAGACCAACACAGTCTTCCACGCTGCACACTGTTAAAAGAATTAAGTTGCAAGAGTGCAGCGGCCCTTAGGACGAGCTCGCTATAACGCCTACAGCGGTAGTCCGCCCAACGCACGGCCTGTGGAGGGACCCACAGATTAAATTCCTTTTGTGCTCGGACACTTTACGCTGATGCACGCCGCTGTCACGTTTCATGAAAGCAGAATTTTACCGACATTTATGGCGACATTACATTCTGTTTGCCAGTTGTGGCACACTTTGAATAAGATGGGGAGCTACCGTTATTGTTGGAGCTAGCGCAGCGCGCTCTGGTGACTTTTGTCACGGTGACTGTTTCGTCACTATCCCCCGAATACAGAAACGGTAATCAAAGTTTGAGTCCTGCTTAACATTTAATTATTGTCAAAATTTACGTTTTTCCATACAAATTATGACAGGTACTGTCCACTTAACTTGATAAGCAGTCCCCAAAATTTGGGTAGAGTTTCTGTATTCGGGGGTATGTGGATTCATATCGGAGATACACAAATGTCACGTCGTAATATTTATTTAGGTACGTATGTGCGCATTTCCATACTTAACCACGGACTAGATAAGAGTGACGAAACCAGTCACCGTGACAAAAGTGTGACACCGTGAAAGCAGTGCGCGCTAGCTCTTACGCGTACATTTTACCGAGCATTCGTGTTTAAGATTGATGCAATTGCTGTGGTAAGATTTTGTTTCATGGTTAGCAGTCGGGTGGTGGCTCAGGGGCCTTCAGGGGGTTACCATCAACTCTAAACGCGACTCAATTCCCATTGTTAAAATGAGACAACGTTATAAGCCGAGTAGAGCGGCGTCCCGTTTTGTCACCCGCGTTTGGATCGCACTAATACTTCATGGTACGGCCACAGGGCTACGTAAATAGTTCTGGCACGGGAGAAAGCTATGTAAGAAACATACCTAGTTCTACTGCCGATATAGAGGGAATCTTCTCTCATTAACCACCTCCTTAATCTATTGGTTCGCCCACAGGAATTAAGATACCGAGGTCCCGTGTTGGTGGTAGGACTTTCATCAAGTCGGCCTGGTTAGCTACCACCATCTTATCAAAATCTATCACCATAATAATAACGTTAACAGTGTCTATTCTATATTCTAGACACGAAAGCTCTTGGCCTTCATCTCACCTGATGGTAAGTGACGATAAGGGCCGAAGATGGAATCGAGCTTCAGCTGGAGCACTTAACCCAATTGGAGCTGGCTATCTTAACACAAATTGTATGGGATATTATACTAGTGTATTCTCACCAGGATCTAGAAATCGAGGAAGACCGAAGAAGCGGTAGATGGATTATGTGAGGAAGAAAGACGATGTGAGAAAGAAGAGTTCATGCTGAGCTTACGCCTCATCAAAGAGTACAATGTCGCCTCATAGAAGAGAATGGAAGACGAAGATGAACTTAGAGTGAAATAAGAGCAGGGAGAAGAAGAAACTATTATAATAGTAGAAATAAGAATATCGTAGGTATGTCACTGAACATAAGAACCACATTTGAATAAAATAAAATTTTAATGTAACGTTTTGTTATAACAACAACTTTTACCGTAAAAGTTGTTTTATTACAAATGTGTAGTGCTCGTGCAAATATAAGAACCACACCCAAAGCTTTACAAAGCCCATTTTGCTAAAGCTTGTGGACCGGAATAGCGAAAATAGCGGAAACTATTGGAATCATTGACAAAGTTTCTATTTAAACACAAGAAACGGAAGTTTGGCCAATAATCCTCGGAAACTTTTCCTATAATATAACCCCAGCCCCTATAGCACGTCACGTGGACAAAATCTCCTCGGGGGAAAAGAAAATATCTTCCTCTCGCTCCAACTCCCACTAAATCCCGAGACAAAACACTCGGAGAGACTGGAGAGATTTTGTCCAAACCCAAATACTAGGCGATCGCATTATGTGAGGATTCCTCCCCGAGGTCTCTTTCAGGTTTATTCTTGTGCAATTTTGTAACTAGTAACTTACACCTGAACTCAACGTAACATCAGAATTTTAAATAGTTTCGCGAGAGGTGAAGCAGTACAAAGTTGTGATTCAGTTCAAAGTAGGTATACACTGCTTAACAAATTATTTGCTTTGCTCGGTGAAAAGAGGTGCACAAAACACAACAAACAAATTCGTGGTTAATTGAAAACGAAATACTTACCGCAGAAATCTGTTGAGATTCATACATACATTTTGACACAGTGCATTTCAGTTTTGAATAATATATTTAATATTATAGTAATGGAGTGTGATCACTTCTTTTTCCACTTGAATAATGTAATTTTCCGCCCAGATGTCCCGAGTTGGATTTGAACGACAAAATTTCTTAGTTTTCCTGTGACCTCTCTAGGGCCACGCAACTATGGTAGGTATTCATATTCTAATTAGTTCAATGATACTTTAACATAATATTATTATGTTAAATACACCTACCATGTATATGGTGTATGTTTAATAGAAAAATAACAACATCACGGCTTTCGGGCATAACTAAACTAAAAGGAAAATTTTAAATACGCCGTGACGCATAAAAAATGGTCCTAATCGCTGAAAGCTAGAGTACAAAATGCCGAAGCCATAAAGTGCTATTGTCAGTACTAAAAATAGCAAATACCACGTCGCTTCTAACAGAAAAAAAACAACCAGCTGAAATTACGACGATGAAATTCCTGGAAAAATAGCTCATACAAGAGGGTGGGTACAACATTTTTACAAGTAGTAGGCCGTAACGCTGACGTAAGCAAACAAATTTAGTAGGTAAGTGTGGAGTACTGCCACATAGTAAATAAACGGAACTGAGAATAGGCTTGTCAACTGGCTGCTAGGCGAGACTGTTTAAAACCGGTTTACGCACGCACAGCCCGTTGACAAGCTTTTACTCTGTTCCGTTTATTTAATCATGTATGTGGTACTGCGAAGCTTTGACAGCTCGTAAAGTGAGCTCCACAGAACAGATGAAAGAGATTAGAAGTAGTATCAATCGAAGTTAGTACCAGCATAATAAGAAATTATGTTCGTATAATCACACTTTAGACGCCGTTATGTATAATTTATTAATTCCTGAATATCGATGCAAAAAGTGCAAAACAAATTATTTACATAAAATGTAACAGAAATAACGAACACCGCTACTCATGCTAACTTAGTCATAATTATCTAGGTGATAGGTATAACAAAAAATCGGAATTGTAAAATTAATTTTAGAAGTTAGAAGAATTTTAGAAACATTTTGTTAAACTAACCAAACAATTAAAGTATGGAGACGATTTTTTTCTTAACAAATTCGATTTATTAATAACGCCATAGTATTTTTATATTATGACTATGTTAGCATGGGCAGTGTTCATGGTGTCCGTTATTTCTGTTTCATGTTGTATATTATGTCACCGTAAAATTGTAAATACCATTATATATATATATCTTGAAAGATTGTAAACTGTCGAAAAATTGTGATCCCTATCAACTAATCTGTCAACTTCTATAAAAGCAGAACTTACTGGAATTCGATACAATTAATACGCTGCAACGCAGCGAGCGAGCTCTGCCCCTTTTAAATAATAAAATAAATTAATTAATATTTTTAAACTCACACCTACCACCTAGCCCAAAGTAAGTAGCCTAAGCACTTATGTTATGGATATTAGATGACGGACATATTTTTAATATAATTAAGTACATAAATGTTGAAAATATACTACATGAACATATACACAACCATGACTCGGAAACACACATTTGTGGTCATCGCAAAGTTTGCCCCTACTAGGATTCGAACCCGGGACCTTTTGGCCAATACCCAGCAATCTGAGCATTCGACCAAGGCGGCCGTCCGGCCTTTTACATGGTAAGCTACCTATTCCTCGTTTTAATATAACTATGTCGTATTCGATTTTAATTTTTAACATTGTATAAATGTCAGAATAAATGTCAGAATCCTGCCCGGATAGCAGCGGACGCGGGTTCGATTCCCGCCTCAAGATCATAATTTTTCGAAATTCTTTTTCTAACCACCAAAATCTTTATAACTATGTCGGTGTGTCCGACACCCACGGCGTAGGGGTGGTGACAATATTCTTCACAGCCATCACCACATGGCATTAACGTCACTAACAAATACCAATAATGACAATCAATGACGAGTAAAACAATATTTAGCAAAGGATTTATCAGATAAACAATTAGATATCCTATAGTCCTCGGATCTCCAATATGAGTACCTATAAAGGTCAGTAAAGGAAAAATATAGCTTATACGTTTCCGTTGACCCCACAAATCCGCAACCAATAGAAAAAATATCAATAAAATATTTTGTCAATATTAGGCCGCATCCTTTGCCCGGCGGGTCGTTCAAGTATCGGTGTTTCTTATTCCCTGCGATACGTGACCGAAATACTGGGTCAGTGTTAGTGTCCATTCATACAGACCGGCACGGAGAGGAGAGCAGATTTTTGTCATGTTTAAATAGGAGTTTTGGTTTTACATTTCACTTCTTTTGTTTTTAAGAAAGCTTGAGAGCAAACCCAACGCAAAAATGTGAAATAATAAGAGTAGCCGACCAGCTAGCTACTCTTATTATTTCACACTAAGAGGAACTCGCTAGCGCGCTTGGCCTGAGATTGCGTAAACTAAGCAATGTTCGCTAAGGCCGGTCATTGGATGGGTGACCAAAATTTTACTATCTCGAGTTCATCTGTCCTTCGGAAGGCACTCTATATATTCTTCCATCCATAGGGAAAGCCTGTGCCCCGTGCCCCAGCAGTGCGGACATTAAAGAGCTGGTGATTTATGATGATGTGCTGACCGGCTGCCTCTGATGACGTACTCTTCTGCGTTCGGGCAGCCGACCGGCTTCCAGCCCGTCTCTATGTGAAACCGCTTGGACGGTTCCGAACGTATTAGGCACCGTCGTAATAGAACGCGATTGCGCGAGTAAGCGATGCGACCATCACGTGTACGCGTACAAACATTTGAGTCGCGCGGCCGCGTCGTGCGGTTGTCAGTTAGGACACATATTCGAGTACAATAGGTTTATCGCGCGTTCGTACGAGTAAAATTCGCGCGAACCTGCGATGATCGCGCAATCGCATTCTATTAGGACGATGCTTAATCCGTGCCCGGTCGGTGTGAAAAGAAAAGTGCGCTCCGATCCTCAACGCGCCGGTCTGTGTGAACGAACACTTGGGAACAAGTGGCCGAGAACACATACCCACGGAAATGGAATATTTTAGAATGTGGACGAAATTTTTGGGCGAGCAAAGAACAAATCGGATTGACACAATATAATAATAAAAGGAGGTCTGGGAGCCATAAAATAACGTACAATGTGCCAGCCCCGGCTTACCCCAGGGGTGTCGTAAAAGTCGACTAAGGGAGCTTACTCGGTGTAGACCAATAGCACCTTGGGGCACCCGAATGGTGGACAGCAAACCACCAGTAACAGCATACCCAAAGGGGATTGGTGTCCGGCAGGCGGCCAGCTGTAAAACCTAAGCCAAAACCTTGAGCGTATGGATTGGAATGTCATCATCCGAACTGCTCTCTCCGTTCATCGGTCTCTCATGGTCCTTTCCGTCTCTTTTTTAAACATTCATTAATCACTAGCACCTTTCCGGTGTGAAGGAATATATGAATTAAAAGGGAATTGATGGCTTAATGACGTCTGACCAATTAATTGAAGGGGATACATACTGCATTGACCAAGACTGGAAACAGGAGAGGAAGAAGATGAAGTATGCATCTACGTTTGTCTAATTCTACCAAAGTGAAATTACTATTCAAAAGTCATGAAACGGATACGAAAATGTACGCAAGTCTAAAGTTATTTACGTTTTTAGCTTACGGCGAAAATGGGTCCACATTGGAGCTTCAACGATGCAAACGCTACAAGTTGGGTAGCCACTAGCCAGTACGAAAACGGCCCTTATTACTAAGGTCCGAAGGCGCAGACTAATATTAAAGAGGAACACTGCTTTGCTGTTGAGGGTACCCAATAAATTGCGACTGTCTAGGTCGCTCTTGTTAGAATAGAATGGCCCTTTTTTAGTTTAGTATGTTTATAGTTGGTATAGTACACAGAGGGTTGGTGTCAGGCAGACGGACGGCCAGCTGTAACCTAATCCAAAACCTTAAGCACTGTGTATTGGAATGTTGTCATCACAATCACTCTCGCCAGTCATCGGTCTTTCGACATGGTCCTTTCCGTCTATTTTCTACTCATTCATTCCTTTCGGGTGTGATGGACGACGTTATAAATGGAAGAGTAAACCTTCTCGTTTCTATACAATATTTATTACCTTTTCGGTGAGATTGATGATATAAATCAAAAGGCAGTGTATGACTTGATGACGTCTGACCGATATTAATGGAAGACGAACGTACTACGCCGACCCCAGATAAGCTGGGAACAGGCCAGGAAGAAGAAGGTATTGGAAATATTGGAGGTCTCTTTTCTCTTCTTAGCCGTGTGGTGACGGCAGAGTAGAATACAATTGTCACCACCCCAAATCTCTCCCGTGGGTGTCGTACAAGGCGACTAAGGATAAATCAGTGATGAGGAATGGGCAGCAGCGTTCCTCTTATACTACCGTCCTGACAATGTACTGCGACTTTTGTGCACGATAAATGGCAATAGGCTCGCCACCTATTACATGGGACTTAACATAATTGGCGAAACGCGGGTGAGAATTCACCTCTGCCTACCCCTTCGGGGATATGGGCGTGATTTATGTATGTATGTATGTCTTTTCTAGCCATCAATTCATCACTTGCACCTTTCCGGTGTCATGGATGATATAAATCAAAAGGGAATGTAAGACTTGATGACATCTGAACGATATAAAAGGAAACATAGATACGGCGTCAACTCCAGGTAAACTCGGAACCCTCCACCATTCTGCTGCCCCAAGGTGCTTATTGCTCTACACCGGGCAATCTCTCTTAGTCGACTTTCACGACACCCATGGGATGATAATGATGAGTCCTATTATACGGTATGCTAGTCCGCACTTTGATTAGAATTCGAATACAAGGCAAATATCTAACACCAAGTATGTAATATAGGTATGTAATAAAATTTCATGTACAGACGTATAAACATTCATACTAACTCATGTGAATTTAATTATTTCATTGTAATGCATGAGGCGTTACCAGCGCAGATTTAACAGTAATTGTTTTCGTGTTCCGACTTTGTTGTTGGTTTTTTGTCTGGGCACAAATTAGATCAAACGTCGGACAGATAACACAAAATGTATATATAGGAGCCATTTTGGATTGTTCCGCTTACCCATCCATAAATAGCATTCCTCTGCGGTCTAATATTTGGGAACTCGTGTTCTTCTATCCACGAATGGTGTGGATGATCGGAATTTAAATCTTTTTTTTCCAATTTCTCACCAGCCCATGTAGTACAATTCATCACGCACCACCCCCAATCTTTCCCGCGAGTGTCGTACAATGCAACTTAAGACAGCGATGAGTAAATGGGCAGCAGCATTCCTCTTATACCACCTAGCAGTATACAGCCACTAACGTGCCCGATAGATAGCGATTAAACGTGGGTGTATGTAACTTCATTCAACCTACATACATACATACATAAATCACGCCTATATCCCCGAAGGGGTAGGCAGAGGTGAACTAACACCCACATTTCGCCAATCATGTTATGTCCCATGTAATAGGTGGCGAGCCTATTGCCACATATCGGGCACAAAAGTGTCGCAGTACATTGCTAGGTGGTATAAGAGGAACGCTGCTGCCCATTCCTCATCACTGATTTATCCTTAGTCGCCTTGTACGACACCCACGGGAGAGATTTGGGGTGGTGACAATGGTATTCTACTCTGCCGTCACCACACGGCACTTCATTCAACCTATCATTACAAAACGTTATTTAGAAGAGAACACACCAGATAAATCACGAGAATGCTTCGCTGCTTTTATATTGTAACTAGTGGACGCCCGCGGCTTCGCTCGCGTTAATGTCGGTTATTATTATACAGCAAGCCTTCCTCAGTAAATGGACTATCCAACACAAAAATAAATTTTCAATTTGAGTCAGTAAGTAGTTCCTCAGATAAGCTCGTTTAACCATACAAACAAACTCTTCAGCTTTATAATATTAGTTTATATAATAATAATATAGTTAACCCCCAATTTCACTTTCGCGGCAACAGTTTCGGGGATTGCGACGTGACTGTCGCTCTAATATCGATTTTCGATTAATAACATCTTTAATGTGAAAGCAATAGCTGAAAATGCAGATACAATTACACCTATACTTGGCTTGAACTTTCATGAATGCATTATAGATTGACTTTAAGTGTGCTCTAAGTGATATTACATACCTACATTGGTACAATACATACATACATACATACATAAATCACGCCTATATCCCCGAAGGGGTAGGCAGAGGTGAACCAGCACCCGCGTGTCGCCAATTATGTCAATTCCCATGCCTACTGCCATTTATCGGGCACAAAAGTCGCAGTAAATTGCAGGTTGAACGAGTATAAGAGGAACGCTGCTGCCGATTCCTCAGCACTGATTTATCCTTACAATTACCTTAGTACAATACTATTAAGTCTTTTATCTGTTATGTGTACATAGGTAGATATATAACGTTTTCACCCACGTTTCGCCAATTTTGTTAGGTCCAATGTAGTAGGGGGCGAGCCCATTGACATCTATCAGGCACGTAAATAATAGTACAGTCAACAGCACGTCAGACTACCACAAAACGGCAAAATTTCTCAATCGATTTTGTGCTCTGTTATTACCAAGTTAATGTTGACAATCTATTGAAGAAATTTCACAGTTTTGGGTAGTCTGAAGTACCGTTGACTATACATTACTAGATAACACAATACCAGCAAAGGCGTTGTCCATTTCCCAATAGTTTTTTTTTATTAAATAAACCCCTAAAACAAGCTCAAACACTAATCAGAGCCCTCGCATCTGTCTAACCCTCTCGAGGAACATTCTTAACGACGATCATAAACGTCCTCGTCATGAAGGCTGTGAAATTTGCGACAGATGGTGTCGGTACGACGAGAAAAAGTTTCCAGGTCCCCATAAATTATGTAGATGGGAACATAACAACGCGTGTTGGTTTCATGAGTTATTGCGCGTTCCATTTGAGTGTACCACAGGGCCGTTATCATCCGAGTCGTCCGGTCATAAACGTCAGAAACAATAGCCCTGCCCCCGTAGCGCGGGACGTGGACAAAATCTCCTCGGGAAAAAGATAATGTTTCCCTCTCGCTCTAACTGGCACTAAATTCTGAGACAAAACACTGTCAAGTGGAGGAGAGAGACTTTGTCCACGCATAGACTGTACACACATATTTGGTGCTTGGAGTACCTATCGACAGTTGCGGGAGTAGCGGATATAAAAATCTTGGTAGAACCTTACCTACAATTTTATCGCTTTTATAGATATAGGTACTTAGGTATTTTATCTGTACTGCCTCTCAGACAAGTATCCAATCTATTGACATTTAGCAAACGAATAGAATACCTACATATTTGTTTGCCAGTTGGATAGGCTAACCTAACAGGCGGAGGTAGATAGAACTCTGTTCAGGTGATATTGGTACGAATTAATTCGCGAATTTTAATACATTGAATATTACATCTTGTCGCTAGTACAAACAAGTAGTATATTTAGCAATTATATAGGTAGGTGTACCAACCAAAGATTTTTACGCCTAAAGCTAAAACTTTTTAATTTCCCATCTTAGGACAGTCACCCGGGTTAAGCAAACAAATCGGAGCGATATTTCTATTCACAGAGCATGGAGAATAGAATTTAAGCCTTATATTATGAGCTTCCAGTAGTGCTACTCATAAGATGGTGGATATTAAAACTGGAGCTAAGGACACCTTTTTTTTCCAGGGGTAAAATGCAGTTAGCATCCCCTCGCAACGGCGTATCACAGGGTCGCGGCCCTCCCCAAAAAGATACCCCGCCGGGCTAATGTTCCCGGCTCGGCGGACGAACTTTTACTACTCAAATAGGCAAGCCCGGAGATAACCCTCCCCACCTATGCACACAGCCGCCGGACAAACGCCCCGACACGGCTCTACGCACGTCTCCAACAGTGGCGCCAGAAGGGTAAACTCGGCGCTAAATTTACGGCTATGGTCTACGCTTTGGCCCCCTACCAAAGGCGAACTATCCGAGCGCCGCGAACACCACCGACGGGTGGTGAGCCGACTCCGTGTAGGCACCGGGCTCTCGCATCGACCAGCCAGCGCCGACCCTTTCGGTGCCACAATTGGGGACAGCCACTAGTTGGCCCTGAACACCCCCGTCCTCTGGTAACAGAGGGACGGGAGGCGGCCCTCCTCCCCCCTCCAGGCCTCACAAGAGGCCTCCTCCCTCACACGCCGCCGGACAAACGCCCCGACGCAGCCCCACACACGTCTCCAACAGTGGTGACAAAAGGGGCCAAATGGTCTACGCATTGCCCCCCCTCCGAAGGCCGTGGCCATCCCGTGGCCGAAGCGCAAATGCACCGCTACCCCCACGTCTTAGGTGGGAGGTTCAACGCACCAGTGAGGGCACCAGGGTCTGCATCGACCAGCCAACGCTGCCTCTTCCGGCACCACCATTGGAGACCACCTACGGCCAAGGGCCGTACCTCCTCTGTTCCGAAGTTAGCCGTCTGGTCCGAAAGTCAAACCAGACGTTGCCCAGGGTGCACCACGTGGAGGTCTCGGAACTTCGCACCCCCAGCTAAGGACATCTACACCAACCAAATATAAATTCTAGTACTGAAGAAATTGCAAAAACTGTGTCCTCTCCCCGGACATCTTTCAACACGTTTGGATCTGTGTCTTTTGAATCTGGACCTTGCAGTATTTCTAGGGTCCTATTGCTATCATAGGATTTGGTTTAGTTTAGTTTAGCTGGACCTTTTCCGCACTTAATGCCGCACTCAGAGACGTCAATTAACTTTAATGAGTAATGTCAAAAAAAATCATAATTATTATCAATGCTCGGAGATTTCAATATAGACCACAGACTCGGCAAGAATAGCGACTACTTTTGAATTGTAATTTTTTATCGTTATTTGACGTGTGGTGACGGCAGAGTAGAATACAATAGTCACCACCCCCATCTCTCCCGTAGGTGTCGTCCAAGGCGACTAAGGGTAAAGACAGCAATGAGTAATGGGCAGCAGCATTTCTCTCATACCACCTAGCAATATAAATTTGTACTGCGATTTATGTGCCCGTTAATGGCAATAGGCTCGCCACCTGTTACATGGGACCGAACATAATTGGCGAAAAGTGAGTGTTGGTTCGCCTCTGCCTGCCCCTTCGGGGATATAGGCGTGATTTATGTATGTATGTATGTATTTGACGTCTCTGAGTGCGGCAGTTAGCCCCCCGATTGGGCCATTGTACGTGTCTCCTCTTATCATCCTACTCCAACCATCCCAGATCATCCCAGAAAGTTAATAGCCTTTCCAGACTGCTGCAAGCTTCTGAGCCCGATACTAGAGATTGGAGAAGCCTTGCCCGTTGATCTGCCACGCTCCTGCATTCTGTGAGCACAAAGTGTGGCATGGTTTTTATGGTATGCTTAACTTGATTGCTTATCAAATCAATCAAATCAAATCAAAATTCGTTTATTCATATCTGTTATGATTACAATACACTCATGAATCTTTAAGACAATAAATTTACGCCATCCGTTCGCAAACTACCAGGAGGCCCTGTCCTGAGAAGAACGGGCAAGAAACTCAGTCAGGTTTTTTCGTCCCTTTACATAAAAGTAATTTACAATAATTAATAATTGAAAATTGAAATTGATGTGGAGTTGTCGTTTTCGTCGTACTACAGTATTATAAGACACATAATAAAGACTGAGGCATACTGTGCACTTCCCTATTCTCCATTGGACACACAGCTTTTCGATGTCTGGCGTGTTGGTGATTGATAAGTATGGTGTGGCGTGAAAAAACAAGTTAGGCAAGCCACAACTATATGAAGCCTCTTATGGTTTAAGCATTAACTTTTAACACCGCCTGCTAGGACACGGCTACAACTGTTCAATGCCATCTAGTGACGAAGCGGAGAACTACGTTGCCACTTTTGCGTGCTTGTGCTTTGTTTTATACAGCCAGAAAGAGAGATCATTATACAAACAAAAGCCGTGTTAATAAGGGAAGGACGATTCAACCCGGTCCTGAGCGGCTTGCAGGAGCGGCGCACGACCGCGATATTGAGTGCAGTTCACAAAAGAAATTCCGATTTTATGGCTATTGCAATAAGATCTAAAATATTTACTTTTGACGGAACTTGTTTTCGTGGGAGTTTATTACTAATGTGTGCGTGTGTCGTAGTGTATCGATGCAAAAGCGCGTAGGCTGCCGAAATGCCGGCTTGATGCCGGCTTGTAGGCAAACTTTAGGTACTATTTCGCGTTGCGTGCGCCTGACAAGACTACGCTTGTCTGTGTGCGTGCAGGCGCTGTATAGCTGGCGTCCATAACTCGATATTTAGCGAGTTAGTTGAAGGAATCTAGAGAGCGGGAGCGAATTGTATGTACCTGTGTTGCATATTGTTTCGCGCGCGTTTAATACTGTTATGATAAGATTATATTGATGGCTTTTTTTTTTTTTGCTTATAAAATGGTATTGTACTTGAATTATGGTAATGATTTTTTTATGCTCGCTCGTTTGGTACGGCTGTTGGGAATCGGGTTATATGGACGCTCCGCCACTGGTAGTCATACCAGATATTAATGAAAGAGGTTTGGTTTTGTATGAACGCTTTTGTTTGTGGCCTTTATACGCCACCATGCAAGTGAACCCGGCTGCAATAATATGCACAGGTCAGGAAAACCGTCACCTTAAAACCTTAGTGGCATTCTACGACATTCATGGAATATGGAAGAGCTTAGTGAAAACTGCATCCCACTAAAGTCTATAAATCTAACTGAAAACTATGTCAAGTATCCAATAACCAGCCTTCGGCAATGTTGCCCAGCTTATAAAATCGCAGGCTGACCCGTCTGGATTTTTTTTTAGAGGTCTTCGAAATAAAGTAAGCGAAATGTTTGGCATTGGTAAGTTAAGTGATTGCAATCCGTTTAAATAGCTGGATTGCCAAATCAACAACCAGCTTAAATTTATAACTTTGTGTTCAAGTGCAAATTCCTTAATTAATTTTCATATTCTATTATTATGAATACTACAGATTGCCACTAACAGCGATAGGTATAACAGTGCCTACCGTGCGCCAAGGTAATACAGTCTCTCCGAACCCTAAGTCCACATTTATCATGCTTAAACATGGGTAAGTATATCATAAAGCACACACTTTTATGATTTCATTAGAAACCTTTGTGTAAAGGGCCTCTTTGTATTCCAACATTTAGGTTCACGAAGGGAAGATTTATGAATTAGTTTGCGTTGTCTTCTTTCAGCATATAATTCGCGACGATCTGAATAGAATTGCCCCATTTTTCCTTTAAAACGAGACACAATTCCTAGGAACAATGTTCTCTAAGGCCGGTCTTTGGATGGATGACCAAAAATACATTAACTTGAGTTCAGTCCTCCTTGTTTTATAAGGAACGTTAAGCCGTCTTCTTCTTGCTGCCCAGTTCCCAGTCTATCTGGGGTCGGCACAGTATGTTTCCTCTTCCATTCTTATGTTAGACCACATCAAACCATTCACTCCTTTTTGATTCATATCATCCATCCGACCGTAAAGGTGCAAGTGATGAATGAATGTATAGAAAAGAGACGGAACAGACCATGTCGAGAGACCCATGAACGGAAAGAGTGATTAGAACACAACATTCCAGGCCATACTGCTCAAGGTTTTGGCTTAGGTTTTACAGCCGGCCGCCTGCCTGACACCAACACTCTTTGGGTAAGCTGTTGTTGGTGGTTCGCCCTCCACCATTCGGGTGCCTCAAGGTTCTTATTGGGTTCACACATGGGAACTTCAATAATAAAATTTCACCCTTTAAAACCACCAGAACACAAACCGACTAAAAAACGAAAGAAAATAATTTACATGACAAAAACTCTCCACCTAAAAATACTCAAAAGCGAAAAATAAACTTCTTACAATTTGACAATTCTTCTGTAAATCTAAATAACTGTTTATTTAAATAAAGTATTATTATAATGTGTGCTAGGTACCTACCGATCTCTTTGAAGTCGGTGCCAAGTCCAATAGGTAAGCTGCGCCCCCTAATGTCCATAAACATCGCAAATTTTTTTCGCGGCTTGCGTTGCATTTTTACCTTTTTTGTAGTAAAATTTTAAAATGTATCGAATTTCTTCATTAGATTCACTCATCTTGGCGGTACGAAAAACAAATGAAAATCACACATTTTCCTAATTTGAATTTGGAATTATGTTCTTTAAAATTTAAACTTTCAATGATACCAAAACCAGCCAGATACAAATAGTATAGCCAAAGAGATTTTATTGCAAGTTTATTCATACTATAATGCGAAAAGCCTTTTTCCCCAACCTAATATACAAAATCCGTTTTGCGAAAGTGTCGCTATACGAAAGTGACTTTGTGCGAAAATGATGTTCTGATAAAGTGACATTGTGCCAAAATGACTTTCTGCGAAAGTGACATTATGCGAAAGAAACCTAATTATTGTGATGATATTTTGCGAAAGTTAAGTTGTGGGACATGGGATCTAGGCCAAACCGATGCGTTCATATCGCGACCGCGGTGGCGTGCTCGCTGGCGGTCCGAACTTGTAGAGTGCGCTCCAGATAATTCTGCGCGTGTTCAAACTTGAAACTAAAACTTCTTCTGCTATTTTGTTTATCTACGACTGTCAATGTTAACGAGCTGCGCCACCAATCGCGCGCATACTTACGCATATCTGACGCGCACACTCTAGCGACGTGTTCGTGCGTGCTGCGTCTGCACGCGGCGGGGGCGATCAGTTCGCGCATGTTGCCGTGTTGAGTTCGGGTGCTGCATGCATTAATACGCTTCATATTTTAGGTTATTTAGGAGTTTGAAATTAACATTTCAGTAAATAGTGTCCAGGATGAAATCCGGACTTAGCAATGTACTGCGACTTTCGTGCCCGATAAAATGCAATAGTCTGGCCACCAATAGGCTGGTCAGCTAGTTGGGCTGGTCTATGATCTAAAAACCAAATATGTGACACCCTTATACTATCGTAAAATTCATTTCATTTGTTCATTTCATTTCACAAATTTTTTCACATGAGTACAGATAAAATATAGGCAATACTAAAGGCATGGCTGTATGGGCTAGACCGTTTGCCTTCCGTAAAATATAGGGAGAATTAAAAAAAAGAGAGTGGGGTCAATTCTGACATGATTCTCTTAACTTAAAACTAAATTTAATATCAGTCTCTCCTCTTCATTCTGTATGGAGAATGAAATGTGATGTGTTTGATGTTGTAGTGAAAACTACTTGAAAAGTGGTTTTGCCTACTTCATCAGTCTCCATCATGAACTCTGTTACCATTAAATTCGCGCCAAGAACTCCCTAGATGCGTTAAAATATGTGAGACCCTTTATTGAACGTAAAATTCATTTCATTTCATTCATTTTTTTACGTGAATACAGATAAAATATACTAAAGGCAGCCTGTATGGGCTAGACCCTTTGCTTGTCCTAAAAATACAGGGAGAATTAAAACAAAAATGTTTGACGTTTTGATTGAATTGACATTCGGTTCGACTTCGATAGCTTCGTTTGTTGTTTTTTTGTTGAAACTTGGGTAAACTTGGACTTGGTTTGTTTACGACAAGCGCTTCTGCACAGCTGTTTTATTGTTTTTACTTAATTTTTAAAAATGCAAGCAAATATTAGTATACAAGACAGGGCGAAAATTGTGGCCTTGTTTAAGAGAGGACGTAATATATCTCAAATTTCTAACGAAACTGGGATGTCGGTAAGTTAATTATAATTTTGTCTTATGAAAACTTTAATAAAAATTCGATTAATTTTTTTACTAGCTAAATTAAATTTGTTTCTAGAGAAATACGGTTCGTCTGTGGACTAGGAGATATTTAGAAGAAGGAACTTTAGATAGTCGTGATCGATGCGGCAGGCCGCGGATTATCAATCAGACTCAGCTACAGTTAATGGTAGACGAATTGGAGTCAAAGGGCTCCTTATCAACTAGAATCTTTGCTGATCTCTTCAATACCTCGTTGGCCACCGTTCGTCGCACGCTGCATGCCGAGGGCTTACACAATCAAAGACCAGCCAAAAAGCCATTTTTGACAGAACGCCACAAAGAGCAGCGATTACGCTTTGCTCGTGATTATCTCAATTTCAATTGGGAGACAGTAATATTTTCAGATGAGAAGTATATTAAATTACCTGATGCAGATGATCAGAATAATAAGGAGTCAGGGCGAACAAGTGTAAATGTTTGGGGATGGATTAGTGCACAAGGACCAGGTGAGTTGGAATTTATACCCACACGTGCTAATAGCTCGACGTATGTGGAGGTGTTGAATGAAGTAATGCTTCCTACTGTGCTTAATGTTTTCCCTCTAGAAGACTGTAAAAAGATACATTTCGTTCATGACAACTCCGGCGCACATCATGCAAGTAATGTTCAAGAATGGTTTAACAAACACCCATATATAAATGTGATTCCATGGCCAGCACGTTCCCCTGACCTAAACCCCATAGAAAATATATGGAATTTAATGGTGCATGTATGGGAAGCGCGGAATGAGAGGTGTCTAGAGCAGCTTAAATCTGATTGTCTGCAGTTGTGGGAGGCATTGCGCGGCACAGACATATGTGGAGATATTGGTGCTTTCATGCGACAACAACTTCTTAGCTGTATTGAAAATGATGGAGGTCTTACAAAATTTTGATAGCAAAATAATTACTATTTTGATTTTATTTTGAACATTATAAATGTTATAAAAATTAGTAAGTACAAAGAATAATTTGAAAAAAAAAGATTGAAAAATTATAGTCTTGATGCAGGTATCAAACCCTTCAGCTTACAACATGAAATGTAAAGGTTAAAGAAATTTCGGCAAGTTAATTAACATCTTGGTTGGCCAAGTGGTTTAGGCATCTGCCCGGATTGCCGTAGACGCGGGTTCGATTCCTGCATTAAAACCGTAATTTTTTTTTTCTAACCATAATATTCTTAGCAAAATAATTGGGCTGGTTTTATTCTGATTACAATACCAATGGTTAATTTTAAAACCTGTTTTCATTGAGAAAATTAATACTTAAGCTTTAACCTCAACTTAACCCAGCGAGTATGAGCCAGGGTATTTCATACTCTGGTACAAAAAAAAGTTGTATATTTTAAATAATCTTTGTCTGGCAACACTAGCTCGCTCAATAGCTGGATGCAGGGCGGAGGAACTCCCGGAGGGAATAGTGGCGTGTGACACCGGCTAAAATATTGGGATACAAATGTGTTTGGGGTATGTAAGATATACCCTGGCTCATGTCTGACATATTTTTTATGTAATTAATTATGATTTTTTTATTGTAATATTCTGTACAAATATATAACATTAAATTAGGGATATGTCAAACCCTGGCTCATTACTGTTGTAACTTTTTTACAGCACATGCTCGCCTGGTTAATATAATTAGTATTAGGTCCTTATCTATGAAATTGTTGATATTTTAGCATACTCTAAAACGATTATGCCTTTCATAAATATTGCAATGATACTAATTTATTGTATCGTCAGCTTACTGCAAGAAGCTATTAGCTATATAAAATCACAGATTCATTAAGTACTTACTAATAATTATACTGATATGGTTGAATTGGCCGAAATTTACACTAGAAGAAACGAAAATTGCTATGTTTTTTAGGTAAAAATTATAGCAATTTTCCTTATTTCCTTATTTTGGATATAAACTTTTAGTAGAAAGATTTTGGTGGTTAGAAAAAGAATTTCGAAAAATTATGGTCTTGAGGCGGGAATCGAACCCGCGTCCGCTGCTATCCGGGCAGGTGCCTGACCGCTCGGCCACCCAAGACACCAATTAACTTGCCGAAATTCTTCTAACCTTTACACTTCACGTTGTAAGCCAACGGGTACCCTCGCAATGTAGAAATAATTCCCGCTCCCGATTCCCGCCTCAAGACCATAATTTTTCGAAATTCTTTTTCTAACCACCAAAATCTTTCTACTAATTTTTATAACATTTATATAATGTTACAATTAAAATCGAATAGTTTATAAACTTTTAAATAATTATAAACACAATTTAAAGAGTTACTCGCAATATAGTCACCTTTGTCCCATAATAATCCTATACTATAGTAAATTAAGTAAATATATTAAAATTAAAGACATTCAATTTCTCATAAAGTTGTTAACTACACTGGTCATCACAAAAATAGACCTACCCTGTTTTTGCACTATACGCTACTACGTTCTTTATAATTTCAAAGATAAGCGTTTAGAGCTGTGTTTTGTTTATGTCTAGGGTCAGACAAGAAGAGGCTACATGAATTCCCTAAGAGAACAGGATCTGGAAGACAAAGGGTCACCACTCAAAGTGATGACCGTTTTATTGTGACATCGGCTTTAAGACATCGTCATCTTTCTGGTCCCCAACTGCAGTGACGTCTGCGGAAGTGTAGGGAGTGGCTATAAGTGACAGTACCTACAGTTAGAAGAAAACTTCGCCAGCAGAACATAAGACCTCACAAGCCAACAACAGGACCACAATTGACCGTAGCTCATCGGCAACTTAGACATTAATTTGCGAGGGAACGCCTTGAAAGGTCTATACTATAGACCAATGGGCGTCAGTTCTATTCTGTGATAGTGATGACAGTTGAATGACCTTACACGGCTCGGATAGGCACCGTAATGTTTTGAGAAGGCCTAAAGAATATTTTTGAATAAAAGTATTAAAACATGAGTTTTAAAGTAAAATTTAGGTGGGCCGATTTTTGTGATAGCCAGTGTAATATAAGTATTAATTATTTTATTATTACAACATACCTACATAAATCCTATATCCCCGAAGGGGTAGGCAGAGGTAAACTAGCACCCGCGTTTCGCCAATTATGTTTGGTCCCATGTAAAAGGTGGCGAGCCTATTGCTATTTATCGGGCACAAAAGTCGCAGTACTATTGCTAGGTGGTATAAGAGGAACGCTGCTGCCCATTCCACATCTTTGATTTATCCTTAGTCGCCTTGTACGACACCCACGGGAGAGATTTGGGGTGGTGACAATTGTATTCTACTCTGCCGTCACCACACGGCAAATTTATTACGGCAATTTTATTATTAACTATTTATTATTTTTAATAATAACTATTATATTATTTTATGTAAGAAATCACTTGGTTTCTTCAATAAAATGTATTTACAACATCAAGTTATTAAAATACCCTATAAAATGACAAAAGATTTGGTATTCAAACAATGATTATTATTAAAATTATATTATATTTAAAAAGAGGTAGATACGTTATAGGCTCACAAAACATGAACAAAATATGTAGCAAAATGCTGTAGCAACACACAATGACACTTTTATTATTTTACATACATACATACATACATAAATCACGCCTATATCCCCGAAGGGGTAGGCAGAGGTGAACTAGCACCCAGGTTTCGCCAATTATGTTAGGTCCCATGTAATAGGTGGCGAAACTTTTATAAATTTTACTACATTGTCAAAAATTAAAAAAGGATGGTATAATTAATTTAATAGGAAGAAAAAAGACAGCTAGTTTTCGTCATTGCGCGAAAAGTGTAAGTCAAGATAGACACGCAGCAAAGACTAACAAAAACGGAAGGTTAGTAGGTTTCGTGAGCTGTTTTATGGATTCTTTATGTATGAATACACTTTTAGTTAGATGGTAAATATGATATATCCCTGATAAGTTTCTTATAAAGTTTCTGATAAAGTTAATTTCGATCTTTGAACTTTAATATCATAGGTATTATTAGGTTAAATATTGAAATGTACCAATGGACATCCTCCATTTTGGCCCAAAATCAAAAGTACCAGCCAATAAAAAAAAATGCTGTATTCTGACAGAACACGTCGGCCTTAGCATTTGTTAATATGGCTAAAGCTGTAGCATCAATATTACTAGTGTTATACAGGGAGGAAAATTGAGATAGGGCATTAGGAGACTTTTCCTAACTTTTTGAGTGATGACAATCGACATTCACAGAATTTAGATAAAATGTGCAGTTAGCGAGAAAATCGTCAGAATTGAGATTTTTTTTTTTATGCCAATCGATCCCATTCCCGTAGGGAATTAAAACACTCTTTGAGACCAACTGAGGTTAGAGTAATAGAACACAAACAACAAACAAAGAGAATACAATACTGTGTAAGAAGAGACGGGACTCTATAGAGCACTACTATCATGGATCATAGATATGGTAAATTTTGTCTATTCGGTTTTATTTTAATCTTTGACAACCATCTCTCTTCCACTCGTTGCGCGGTGTATTTGCTGTCGCACTCTATCTTCATATGATACATTTTTAACTAATATATATTTTATTCAAATATCAACGAAAATCAAATAAAAATGACTGACAGACTTTGGAGGTTTACTGGTGTAGTTGTTACAGCGTCGCATAACTAAAGACGGCATTTTTGTAATAAATATTGCGAACAATCAACACTGTCAACGCCTTCGCTGTCATCGTGAGACTGAGCTCAGGTGGGCTAATTAGCTTACTTTTAGGGTCGCACATTTTGCAAGCATGTAACCTATTTACCTCTTTTTAAATATATCTACCTCTTTTTAAATATAATATCATTGTATTCAAAGGAGTATGCCCATTTTTGGGCCCATTTTGTACCTGAAGCAAAATTGTCTCTAGCTTTTTTGAGAAAAACTCTCAAAATTCTAAGCTAAGTAATTAGTTTTACTATTATGTATTATGAACTTCTGTTACGATTTATCATGTGCCATATAAAGTAAAATAATAAAGAAAAGAACGTTTTTTTAAGTAAGATTATAACATTACAACCTAAAATTAGGTTTTCTACGTTAATTTCTCTTAAAACCGGTGGATTGCAAAGAAACTATTTTTAAAAATAGATTGTGCATTTCAAACCCTACAAATCGAGGTATGGTTTTATTGAGGTACAAAATTGGTAAAATGTAAAACCAACGTCCATACAAGATTGGGCATACCCCTTTGCCTGAGCAATCCTCAGTACCTGATTACGTTAGTGAAGATAGTTTTTCAACAACTGAAGAAAACTAAGTAAAAAGATAGTCGTTACCTTATACTTATTATTTCATATAAATATTGTTTTGTTATTTCGTTTTAAATACTTTTATTGTTTTACTTTGTCAAAGACTAACTTTCATAACTTTACTGTTTTGTTGGTGACCAAGAAGTAAGGTCTGTTTTTTTTATAATTTTTTTTAACTGTTTTATAAATTTTATAATTATGTTATAATTTTTTTAACTTAATTTTATAAATTCAAAACTGGATTATGATTATTCTCATAAGTAAAAACTCATTACTTGTAGATTTATTTTTATTTGCACTTTGGTAGAAGTCACTAAGTTGACAACATTTAAAATTTTTTAACCCCCCACAGTAAATATACCGTTTCTTTATTTTCTAATCCTGACTTGAAATTTTTTTTTACATTTTTTCATTAGGAAAAATAAAATGTAAAAAACATGTGATGACGTCACTGCCACGGAGTCAATCAATATTATGTATGTCGGACATGAATCAAATCAATTGTTATTAACTGTCATCGTCGAAAATAACGTTAATACAGTAACAATAAATTTGAAATCCTTCCGAGACTTTAATTTTAACTAATTTATATCATATTTTACTTGAAAATTAATGTCAAACATTTCAAATACGTAATATGTTTTTGTTTTTGACACCGGAAACGCCATATTGTCATTTCAGTTGTCATTGTCAGTGAAAAAATAAAAAAATTGGGAGTGTTTGGCGCGTTTCGTGGTGTCAGTCAGATTTATTTTCACTAATTCAAAAATTGTTACAGAGTGGATTTTGTGCAGTGAAAGTGGTGTTATTTTGATGCACAAGCATCCGTGTTGATGTGCAATTATGCAGAATCATTGAAAATAAGTCTTGTGATGGTGTTTGATGTTGTGGTGAAAGCCACGTAAAAAGTGGTTTTGCTCACTTCATCAGTCACCATCATGAACTCTGTTACCATTCAATTCGCGCCAAGCACTCCCTAGATGCGTTAAAATGTATGACACTCATATTTTAACGTAATATTCATTTCATTCATAATTTCATCCACTCATTATTTCATGAAACTACAGATAAAATATACACTAAAGACATGGCTGTATGGGCTAGACCCTTTGCCTTCCCTAAAATATAGGGAGAATTAAAAAAAAAAAAAAAATTGGGTGTCTTCATTTTCTGTGTGATTTCATATATAAATAATAATAAATAAATATTTTTACACTTACACCTATCATCTAGCCCAAAATAACTTCTTAATAAAAGTATGTTGAAAAAATGAAATGTCAATTGCTTATTCTGTTTTTTTTTATTATGGTTTATTTTGAAGTGTAATTTTTTACAAATACGCAGTTAATAAAATTTAAATCTGCATTTTGCATTTTCATTTTTGTACCCTTTATGTCTTTTCAATCATAGCTATTTTTTAACCGACGAAAAAACGGAGGAGGTTACTCAATTCGTACGTCCCGTATGATATTTTCTATTTTAAGTTGACTAATTAGTACTCATTTATTATTAATTCTTGCCGACGGTATAGTCTTTTAAATTACAGAATGATGTTATGCATTTTGTTCGTATACTTTTCAAAACCTGTTGCATAATTATTTTTGCCTAATTAGGTAGTAGGTACTTAATTGGATTCTTAAACCGAAACGTAAATGTGAAAAAAGTTTTCTAGGTATTACATTTTTAAACTTGTGAATAGGACCTAGTACATACATACATAAATCACGCCTATATCCCCGAAGGGGTAGGCAGAGGTAAACTAGCACCCACGTTTCGCCAATTATGTTAGGTCCCATGTAATAGATGGCGAGCCTATTGCCATTTATCGGGCACAAAAGTCGCAGTACATTGTACGCATGCTATTGCTAGGTGGTATAAGAGGAACACTGCTGCCCATTCCTCATCGCTGATTTATCCTTAAGTCGCCTTGTACGACACCCACGGTAGAGATTTGGGGTGGTGACAATTGTATTCTACTCTGCAATTAAGTAATTGTACTTATTTTAATTTATATAATATGATAGACTTAAATATAGGATAAATCAGTGATAAGGAATGGGCAGCAGCGTTCCTCTTATACTACCGTCCTGACAATGTACTTTTGTGCCCGATAAATGGCAATAGGCTCGCCACCTATTACATGGGACTTAACATAATTAGCGAAACGCGGGTGAGAATTCCTACCCCTTCCGACCTCTGCCTACCCCTTCGGGGATATGGGCGTGATTTATATATGTATGTACTTAAATATAAAATTGGTTAATTTTCCAATACATGTTTTGGTTTGCCTCTAGTCGTAATAAATATAACAATCAAATCACTTCCATGCTGGCCTGGGTGTGAAAATTAACGTAAAATGTGCCAGCCTCGACACATCCCAGAAGTGTCATAAAAGTCGACTAATGGATTGCCTATCATCATCACATCACTAGCCCTTTAAGGCCCTACGGAAATAAATATTTGTATCGAAGTGGCGGCGCTTTAGCACGAAGTTGATTGACATCGCTGTATTGTGCCGCACGGTCTCGAAAGCGAAACAGAGCGCAGCGTACCCTGCTCAATAAATTTGACGTAAGCCCCAAATCAAACTTCAATTAACTGTGACTATATTAACTGTTTTTATTTAAATTATCGCCGAGTAATCCGTAGGAAATTATATACACTTTACATTGATACAAGTCTCACCTTTCAATATATAGCCGTTTAATTGTAATATTGAAAAAAATTAATAATCAGAGGTTACTTTGAATTTTTTTTCTATCGAGGAAATGTTTTTAAAACGCGTAACGGACTGTTCCACGCCCTTTCATGTATGCCCAATTTACACAATTCTGAGTATCAAATACCTGCTTATAATAGATTACGAGATAAATGCATTTCAAAAACCCTTATTTTTTTTCCGTAGGGCCTTAATGTCCCCTAGAGATGCGCCCAACATATCACTGAAGTGAAAAGAGAGATATGTATCTTTTCAGCTCAGTGATATATATCACTCTTGTGTAAGTAAAGATGCATTGCTTGCCTGACTTGCACTAAAGATAGATATAGATGTCATGCGTTAGTCCAGCATTTAAACCCACCACCCTGCCCAGCTCGGGTTGGTGGGTATTAACGACAGCAGATGGGCCAGGACCAACGGCTTAACGTGCCTTCCGAGGCACGGAGGAACTCGTGGTGTAGACTAACCCTTAGGGCACCCGAATAGTGGAGGAAAAGTAACCCACCGACACAACAGTATACACAAAGAGGGTTGCTGTCAGGCAGGCGGCCGGCTGTAAAACCTAAGCCAAAACCTTGATCAGTATCTATACCTTATACTTAATATTTTAAAGCTGAAGAGTTTGTTTGTTTGTATGGTTAAATGCGCTAATCTCAGGAAGTACTGACTGAAATTGATAAAATAATATATATATTTTGTGTTGGACAGTCCATTTATCAAGGAAGGCTATAGGCTATATAATAACCGATATTGACGCGCGTAGTGCTATATATGATGGTATTCTCCGTATATTTCATCTATCCATACGGAAGGTTTGTGCCCCAGTAGTGGGGACGTTAAAGAGCTGGTGATAATTATTCTTTAGAAAGGTGGTCTTTAACGAGTCAGGAAGATGATACATACATACATAATTCACGCCTATATCCCCGAAGGGGTAGGCAGAGGTGAACTAGCACCCACGCTTCGCCAATTATGCTAGGTCCCATGTAATAGGCGGCGAGCCTATTGCCTTTTATCGGACACAAAAGTCGCAGTACTTTGCTGCGTGGTAGGTATAAGAGGAACGCTGCTGCCCATTCCTCATCACTGATTTATCCTTAGTCGCCTTGTACGATACCCACGGGAGAGATTTCGGGTGGTGACAATTGTATTCTACTCTGTCCACACCACACGGCACTGATGATAAAATGAAAAGATGATAAATTCACATAAATCACGCCTATATCCTCGAAGGGGTAGGCAGAGTGGTACTATAAAACCTTGAGCAGTATGGATTGGAATGTTGTCATCCCCGTCACTCTCCGTTCTTAGGTATCTCGACATGGTCCTTTTGGTCTCTTAAAGAACGTATAGAACATTCTTTTATGACTAGCACTTTTCCGGTGTATGATTAAAAATTAGGCTTTTGTTGATATAATACCAAAATATTTAACTGCAATAAAATAGGAAGGTTAAAGAGTTGTGGACAATCCAATACCTTTCAGAATTTATTGTATGGAGAAACTTAAATTTTGACAACACTTAAATGTTAAGCAGGATTCTAACTTTGAGTAGCGTTTCTGTATTCGGGGGTAAGAAATATTTATTTATATATATAAGCAACTACGCTTAGGTTCTCAGAGCACGGTGATAAATTGCATTGACACGTCACCATTACTGAAACTTGATAAATGATCGCCGGGATCATGGCAATGTTTGATCGCCGTCTAATGGCGTTTAATGGAAATAAGGCCAATGGCGTAATTCACGGCGTGTTTTGGCCGTCCATGGTGCTTACCGGACATTTTCCTGTTTAGAACGAAAGGTCAAAACCAAAAAACACATAGGTACTCAAGTTACTGTAAAACCCCGAACCACGGTGAATCCCTAGATACTTATTCTGGTAAAACCTAAGATTTACCAACTCCTAATGGTAAATGTCCGAATAGTTCTGTGATTATAAGTAGTTAATTTCGAAATTTTACCTCCATTCATTTGGCAAATCTTAGCATTTACCCCTAGGCACGGTATATGTTAAGAAAAAAAAGCTATTAGATTTTAATTTTAACATTATATAAATGTTAGAAAAATTAGTACAAAAATTTTGGTGGTTAGAAAAAGAATTTCGAAAAATTATGATCTTGAGGCGGGAATCGAACCCGCGTCCGCTGCTATCCGGGCAGGTGCCTGACCGCTCGGCCACTCAAGACACTGAGTAGCCGACACACTCAAGAAAAATAAGTCATACATAACGTGTAATAGTGTATGGGCCTGTTTCACAATCGATAAGTAAGTTCGAAGTAGCTTACTTCACAGATCATTTGACAGTTGCAATATGAAATATATGTCAAATAAACTGCAAAGTAAGCTACTTCGAACTTACTTGTCGATTGTGAAACAGGCCCTAACTGCCGCACTCAGAGACGTCAAATAACGTTAATGAGTACTTAACGTCAAAAAATGACAATTCAAAACTAGTCGCTATTCTTGCCGGGTCTTTGGTCTAGATTTGAATGAACATTTTTGTCATTAAATACTCATTAAAGTTAATTGACGTCTCTGAGTGCGGCAGAAGAGTCATAGCTAAAACAGACCCGTAAAGCGCTCTCTACTGGGATACTAGGTAAGAATGTAAAGAAACTTTCAACGTGCTTTCAACAATGCTGTTAGGTCTTTGATTCTAAAATAGTGTTGTACTTCAAGAATCATTATTGTGTTTCTTTACATTGGGTATAAATGTAACACATTTAGTAAGGTTTTCAAAAAAAGGTAAATTACTGTTTTAAAGTTCCAATAAAATAGCAAAAAAGATGCAATTCGATTTTGCCACTCTTGTCCCAGTTAGCTAGACCAAGCTAGATTAGCTAGACCAATAAATTCTATACCAAAATGAGGCTTTACTGCTTTGACAAGCCATAAGCGCCCGTCGTTGACAGCACCACATTAAAACAAAGGGTTTGCAACCATGCGAACTAATCGAGTAAACTTCATTTCGAGCACGCGACAGAGCTATACAACACGACCGTTTCGCAATGCAATCTTGCCAATGTGATTATTGCTTAATTTTGTTGTTGTTTGCTAAATAGTCGTACAAAGAATTATTCCCATGGAAAAATTCCGATCCCCGTGTCAGGAACGAGGATTAGAATTGTCGGGCACCCGGAACTTGAACGCCTACCTTTCCCACGGGCATCAGAAGGGGATTGAAGGTACCTACTGAGTGTCTAATGGACGGCGTCATCTAACAAAACTGCTATCAATGTGCCCTGGGAATGGAATTTTCTTCCCCATATTATAAGTACTTTTTTTTTGCCGGCTGGCCTGGTCGAGCGGTCAGACCGCTGGGTACCATTGGCCAAGAGGTGGCGGGTTCGAATCCCGGCAGAGGCAAATTTCGTAATGAACACAGACATTTGGTCTCGCGTCATGGATGTTTTTATATGATGTAGTATACTATAAATGTTTCTATGTTTAATTATTTAGTGGGTACCTAAGTATAGAAAGAAATATTTATTGAGACACAACAGAGAAACAAAAACTAATTGAACATAAAAGTAGGTAATATGTATATAAAAACTTGTCCTTCATCTAGTAATACCTATGCATAACACAAGACAGTTAGTGCTTATGCTACTTACTTTGAGCTAGCTAGATGATAGTTGTGAGTGTAAGAAAAAAGTGCTAATTGAAGATTTTTTCGCGCCTAAGCCATCATGAAGAAGCAGTGGTAGAGGCTACCTACTCACCCACTATTATTTTGTTGATAGTAATACATCTCTGCCTACGAATTTATTGATAAACAAGCATAGGTAATTGGCTTCCAATAAAAAAAAATCAGAAACTAGCATGAATATTTACAACAATTTAATTAGTTAAAAATCCCTCGGGAAGCCACCATTCTGATGAATCCATATATCAATTCGACGAAACCACAGGGATCTGTATCCGTGAAAAAAAGGTGAAGCTGATATTTATTTAGGTACTTACTATTTTTATAATCTTATAGTCGTTTTAGCACCTATTCGGTAACAAATTCTTCTCAGATAATAAGCTTTAAAAAATTATGGAAAGTATAACGACGCCTTACATTTGTATACAATTGTAAGGTTCATATTGTTCATTTTGAAGGACACAAAGGTCCTATAATTATTTAATTTTTAAGGAAAACTAAGAGCTAATCTCTAAGACTCTGTCTGAAAGAAAAAAAAATATTTTATTTATTATTGTTATTATAAACAAGCGCTAAAACCTATGACGACTTATGTATGATTTTAAACAAAATCTTCATATACCTACTTATGGTATATCTGATTGAGGGTTCCAGGTGAAGCTCAATTCCATCTTCGACCCTTATCATCACTTACCATAATGTGAGAAGAGAGCTTCCCTGTCTAGCGCAAAAAAAAACCTACTTATTAAATGGAATTAAATCAATAGCCAGAATTTAAGTGTATGAGTTAAAACCAGACACATTGTTGTCTGTGTAGTAAGCATCAAAATGTCTGAACATTGTTTACAATGGCAAAGCACCAGCCGGTCCAAAATGAGCGGTAAACAAATCTGACGTGAGTCGACGTCGCAAAATGTTTAACATTCTCAAATAAGCTACATTCTAAAAGGAAATTCAGACATAAGGTTTTGCGAGAGCAAAAGGTGCACCAAATTCCCATTTGAATGTAGCACCGGCATTTTTTTGATTGAAAATTGTTGTGGATACTAAATTTGGGTTACGACCAGTTAGTTTATTGCCCTTGCTACAGCTAAATTCATTCGTTTTAAGTAAACAATTAATGGATAAAGTGATGAATGAGTAGGTAGGTATAAGAGGAAATTTTAAAGTAGCACTATTGAGTATTGACTAGGTCAAGACAGCGATGAGTAATGGGCAGCTGCAATAAATGGCAATAGGCTCGCTAGTCGCTACCTATTGCATGGGACCGGGGATAAGCACTCAAACATTTGTAATAAAGAAAAAAGAAAAACCTTCATTTGTTTTCCACAGGCAACTCTCTTTGGCACTACGTCGCCTTTTAACGAACACACACAAATCATTACCAAAAAAGCTTTCACAGTCAAAATAGAGGCTTGAAATATGAATGAAAAGGTGGGTGGGCAAATGTTGAAATAAGTATGAATATAAAGGCGCGGCGAAAACATACCAATCCCCCATGAATACGGTCCCGTTTCCAGTGAATGCGGCCGTATTGACGAAGTTACCTGCCATTGGAATGCATTTACTTAAAAGCCCCGATGCCGATGAGACGTAGGTAACATTTCGAGAGGCGACCGCGTGGAAATTTCTAGATTCAAATTTGCTTTGTAAGTTTCCGTCGACCTATATTTGAGTCACGCCGATGTGATTGTGATGCCGTGAAGAAAGAAAAATGTTATCATAGTGAGTCGTCTTTATTATGTACCCAAAGAGGGTTGGTGTCAAGCAGGCGGCCGGCTGTAAAACTCTAGGCCAAAACCTTAAGCGGTATAGATTGGAATGTTGTCATTCCAATCATACCCCGTTCGTCGGTATCTTGACATGGTCCGTTCTGTTTCTTTTCTATACATTAATTCATCACGATCACCTTTTTGGTGTGGTGGATGACGTGGATCAAAGGGAAGTGGATGGCTTGGTGACGTCTGACTGATGCGAATGGAAGAGAAGACAGTGAAGAAGAAATAAGTCGTCGTCGTTGGGACAAGTGGGCGAATGCATAGCTAACCGGAGACAAATTATTGGCATGGCGGTTCGCTGCAAATGCTTTTGTTTTTTTGAATATATTTTCACTTAAAATTTTGCAGTGAACATAAATGTTTCGTCAAATAACCGGAACTATGCAATTTTAAATTAAATTAAACGGCGGAAATAAATTACCTATTCCTATTCTTCTTAAGGGGTTTTCCCCAAGATGGATGCAGTAAACAAAACTAATATTGGCTGTATAATCATCAGAACTCAGCAAACAGACACTGCATAAGCAAGTATCTTATCTGTAATAAGTGTGAAACATGCATGAATTTATATAAAGGATACAAGGGTCATATTCCAGACGATAAAAAGACTCCAACTACAAAAACTCTATATCAAAAAAAGAAAAAGTTGGAATTTAATTTAACTGCATTTATGGATTGACAGAAACATAAGAAAGACATTGCTTTATTTTATTCGAAATGAAACGTCTTTCATTCGTACGAATAATAAGGGAGGTATATAAGTATAAAGTGTGAATTCAGGGCTCGGATCAAGTGTGTCCCATTCTCCACTTGTGTGCTCCGTATCATAAGATGTAGCGGGTCTATAATATAAATAATATCGCTCATAAAAAAAAATACTCCAAAATATTGTCTATTGAAAAGTTTTTATTAATTAAAACTTATTTGTGATTGAAAAGTGTGCATCGTTCCACACATTTTTGACTAGTGTTATTTATTACATTTTTTGCCTTTTTTTATAGTACATACATACATAAATCACGCCTATATCCTCGAAGGGGCAGGCAGAGGTGAACTAGCACCCACGTTTCGCCAATTATGTTAGGTCCCATGTAATAGGTGGCGAGCCTATTGCCATATATCGGGCACAAAAGTCGTAGTACATTGCTATTGCTAGGTGGTATTAGAGGAATGCTGCTGCCCATTCCTCATCATTGATATATATTTATATGAATGGGGACATTAAAGGGTTGGTGATGAGGATGATAGTAGTATAGATTAATGATTGAATAAAATATAATATATATTAAACGAATTGGTTAAAATGTTGAACTGGTTTTACTTACATTCAATGATTCTGTAACCGCTACCACTCGCGACTTGAGCATCATAATAGGGAAAATACGTCCCTTGAGTACCGGGCTCCGTTGAAAAGATACGAATGGACAGAACTTGACTTTTTTGGGGACACGAAATGTTTTTGTTGCGTACGCCGCTGGAAATTGCTGAGAGCCGACCGTGTTGGCTTTGTGAAGTCGTTTCACTTGATAAAAGTTTTTCTTCAATAAAAAAAACGCTTGTTCTCGCTTCATAATGTGATGTACGAAGGAAGTGTGTGCTTGTTCTTCTTGCTGATTCCGATTGTCAGTTTACTGTGATAATCAGATTACCCCAGTCAATTTTGCTTGCGTCTAGTTGTAAGCACATTTTTTTTTCACTTTGGTATACGTGGAAATTCTTTTGTTTTTTATTATGTAAGTAGTTAACTGTTCGATAGTGCTATCTACTATATGTTGTGGAAATTTTGATAAACACATTGAGTTGGTACTAGTAATTCATTTATTGTATATCGAGTTTTAACGTATAAACGAAAATCAAAAAGTTGATCCTAGGCCTGACATTCTGCATTCCTATTTATAAACAATATTAGGTATTTCTATTAAAGAAAAAATAACTTTTAAATATAAATAATAATATGCCTATCTACCATTCACTCATTCACTCTATTTATACTTTTAAGCTAAACTTCATTTTCAAGTAAAGTCATTTTGAACTAAACTAAAATTTACAAAGTTTAAATGCATTAAAAGTCGCTTGGAGCCTTAAAATAGCTTCTTATATATTAAGCTTATCTAAAAACTTAGGATCAGCAAGTCGAAAGTCGCAAGTATTCACCAGTTAGTTCGCCTAAGCTGAAATTAGATTAAGTTTTAATTAATAAAATTGTTGAGAATAACCATCAAGTTAAATTACCCGAGCGGGCTTCGGTGAAATGTAAACTTCAGATGTTTTTCGATTAGAAGCCACTTTAGCCAATTGTGAATCAAAAATAAAATTGTGATCTTAATAATTTATCTGTTATCTTCTACACACACGCTGGCTTCGCTCTCTTGTCTCGTGCTGTTCGTTAGTTCAATGTACCTGCGAACCTAACCTAAACTATGGAAAGTAAACGTTAAAATAATAACAAAGATTTTAGTGGTTAGAAAAAGAATTTCGAAAAGTATCTTGGGTGGCCGCGCGGTCAGGCACCTGCCCGGATAGCAGTGACGCGGATTCGATTCCCGCCTCAAGATCATAATTTTTCGAAATTCTTTTTCTAACTACTAAAATCGTTGTACTAATTTTTCTAACATTTATATAATGTTAAAATTAAAATCGAATAGTTAGGGCCTGTTTCACAATCGACAAGTGAGTTCGAAGTAGCTTACTTTGAAGTTCAATTGACATATATTTCATATTACAACTGTCAAATGATCTGCGAAGTAAGCTACTTCGAACTTACTTTTCGATTGTGAAACAGGCCCTTAAAATAATTGTAAGCAGTTATGTTACGGTTAACGATCTTACGAGATAGATTATTATCTAATGGTATTTACAATTTTACGGTGACACATACATTACATGGGATTAAATAAAAAAAAATAAAAAAAATTATCGCGAGTTCCACCGTGCTTCGGAAGGCACGTTAAGCTGGTTGGTGGTCCCGGCTGTATCTGCAGTCGTTAGTACCCACCAACCCGCACTGGGCCAGCGTGGTGGGTTATGGCCCAATCTCCGTATATTCTTCCATCCATAGAGAAGGCCCGTGCCCCAGCAGTAGGGACATTACAGGGCTGGTGATGATGATAATACAATACATAATAATGACTGCTTCTCACGAAACCGGTATGCAAAGGTGAATTAACAATTAATTACATAAAAATATTATAGGGAGCGAGACTATTTTGCCGTCACGTTTCTCGCGTATTTCTAGGAACTCTGCCGCTCATTACAGATAAGGATGTGTTGACAATTATTATTGTATTCTGCTCTGTCGTCACCACATGACAATAATATCAATACTCTGCCAACTTGGTTTTCCACTAAATTTAGACAGTCATTCAAATATTTTATTTCACACATATCATTAGGTATACATTTCCTTCTTCGAGTACGAGTACATCTTAATCCTTTAACGAAATCGATTCTTTTGTATACGCAAATCACACCACTGTACGCTTCCTAAGGCAGAGCCGGATCTAGGTGAAAACTGAAACCTTTAATGTTTTTATACCCTGTAGAAGTTTTATTAAAACGCCTTGTAAAAATATTTGTCACAGAATCTTATCAAATATGGCTGCGCAGAGAGAGAAATCGGGGTGGCTAAGGTGAAAGTGGACACGTTGTGATGGAGCCCCGTAAACCTACACATGGGTTACAAGTCACAAGTTCCTACGAATGGACAGAACTTGACTTTTTTGGGGACACGAAATGTTTTTGTTGCGTACGCCGCTGGAAATTGCTGAGAGCCGACCGTGTTGGCTTTGTGAAGTCGTTTCACTTGATAAAAGTTTTTCTTCAATAAAAAAAACGCTTGTTCTCGCTTCATAATGTGATGTACGAAGGAAGTGTGTGCTTGTTCTTCTTGCTGATTCCGATTGTCAGTTTACTGTGATAATCAGTTTACCCCAGTCAATTTTGCTTGCGTCTAGTTGTAAGCACATTTTTTTTTCACTTTGGTATACGTGGAAATTCTTTTGTTTTTTATTATGTAAGTAGTTAACTGTTCGATAGTGCTATCTACTATATGTTGTGGAAATTTTGATAAACACATTGAGTTGGTACTAGTAATTCATTTATTGTATATCGAGTTTTAACGTATAAACGAAAATCAAAAAGTTGATCCTAGGCCTGACATTCTGCATTCCTATTTATAAACAATATTAGGTATTTCTATTAAAGAAAAAATAACTTTTAAATATAAATAATAATATGCCTATCTACCATTCACTCATTCACTCTATTTATACTTTTAAGCTAAACTTCATTTTCAAGTAAAGTCATTTTGAACTAAACTAAAATTTACAAAGTTTAAATGCATTAAAAGTCGCTTGGAGCCTTAAAATAGCTTCTTATATATTAAGCTTATCTAAAAACTTAGGATCAGCAAGTCGAAAGTCGCAAGTATTCACCAGTTAGTTCGCCTAAGCTGAAATTAGATTAAGTTTTAATTAATAAAAGTGGACACGTTGTGATGGAGCCCCGTAAACCTACACATGGGTTACAAGTCACAAGTTCCTGACTTACAGTGCTACCTTTTCATGACACATTGTGGTTAAAATTTTAAGAAAATATTTTTTTTTGTTTATGTAAGAATATTTAGTTACTTAGTAGCTGTAACAAATAGGGGAAAGTAAGCCCAAAGTGGGATATCCGGAAGCCGAAATTTTCACCTGGGCTATAAATGAAGCTGTCGGGATTACATTCGTTTATAAAACAATTATTTACACCAGACTGTCCAATTTTAGGCAGTATATCAACTTTGGGCTGCCTTCCCTTAAGCTTCGGCTTGAGTTACCCTATCTAAGTGGCTTATTGACAAAGGCACTTTCCGAATCTGATTACATTTTAGCAGTTGAGTTATTACTATATAAACATCCTTGAAAATGTTTTGATACGACACCGTTGGTGTACCGAACTTTCAATGTCTTAAAAAGTTGGTAATCTTTTCTAGTCGATAAGTTCCAAGTCAGAACTTTTAAAAGGCGAATCACTCACTCAAATAAAGAGATTTTCTTTTTTTCAAATTTTTTATGTTATATTGGTACCTAATTGAAATATTGTTTTACCCGTATGGCGAAAGGAGGGATTATTTTTTGCGAGGGTGAGGAAGTGGTACTCTAATTCTTTACCAAACTGTATGGCAGATTTTAATATAATTATCATGAGGTGTCGTTATTTTTCGTATCAGTTGTGGGACTGATTTAACACTATATTTCCCGAGATAGTAGTAGTTAATAGTGAAATTGTGGAACTGACATAGTGACTTCCCAGAATTTCTATGTCAATGGAAATGCTGTGAAAAAATAACGGTGTACACTCGTCCAAGACGTTCGCTGTCGTTCCGTTAAAGCTTATTTACATGCATCAATGTCAAAATAAAATAATCGCTAACTAGTAGCACTACCACAATATACACATAATTATTATGGTAGTGCAACGAGTTAGCCATTTTGGAAACGTTGGACACCAATAATTATATTATAATTTACTGTTTTGTATGACTGCTAAAATAAGAAATGTCTCAAATTTTTTTACGAATGAAATTAGGGCTAATTTCTAATACTTAATAGGAGTTAAGTACTTTGTCAACCTTTCTTCGAAGTTTTCATATCAATCTATCCAACGTAATATCACTTAACGTAGGTATATGAACCTCACGGTATCTTAACCTTATACTTTGATAAGATTAAATGATTACGTCTCTTATATCGCCGAGTCCGTCCCTGTGCCGGTTCACGAAGCAAAAGACTGTCTCAAATGGGATTCATACTGGAATCTGTGTCTTGCTTAGAAATGAGCCTTTCCATGTCTTGTTTACTAAAGCAGCTATAGCTGTGGACATTTCAGATTATTTCAGATATTCCATAACATAATTCTTTGTTATTTTATTAATGGTCTAAAACAACTATGTATTTGCTAAAAAGAGCTTTTATAACATACAAGAATACATACATACATAATTCACGCCAATATCCCCGAAAGCGTTGGCAGAGGTGAACTAGCACCCATGCTTCGCCAATTAGGCTAGGTCCCATGTAATAGGTGGCGAGCCTATTGCCATTTATCGGACATAAAAGTCGCAGTACTTTGCTAGTTGGTAGGTATAAGAGGAATGCTGCTGCCCATTCCTCATCACTGATTTATCCTTAGTCGCCTTCTACGACACCCACGGGAGAGGTTTGGGGTGGTGACAATTGTATTCTACTCTGCCGTCACCACACGGCATTACAAGAATATTAGTAGATAAAAGTACTAACCTC
This sequence comes from Cataclysta lemnata, assembly GCA_963931975.1. Classification (NCBI taxonomy): domain Eukaryota; kingdom Metazoa; phylum Arthropoda; class Insecta; order Lepidoptera; family Crambidae; genus Cataclysta; species Cataclysta lemnata. Next base: position 13,918,455 of record OZ008342.1, read on the forward strand.
TAACTAAAGTAATAATAAAATATAAAGATTAATAGAACCTAAGAAACAAAACGTAACTTGATTATTAAAATAAAAAGCACAAAGATTTTGGTAGTTAGAAAAAAAATCTGTAAAAATATCTGCTTTGGAATGTTTGAAATTAATTTTTACATTGCGAGGGTACCCGTTAGCTTACAACGTGAAGTGTAAAGGTTACGAAATTTTCGGCAAGTTAATTAGTGTCTTGGTTGGTCGTGCGGTCAGGCACCTGCCCGGATAGCAGCGGACGCGGGTTCGATTCCCGCATCAAGACCATAATTTTTGGAAATTCTTTTTTAACCACCACAATCTTTGTACTAGTTTTTCTAACATTTAAATAATGTTAAAATTAAAATTGAATAGAAAATAAAAAGTAAAAATAAAACAGAATAATAAGACTAAAAGCCAAGCATTGTAACACCCATTGCATTTACTAATGGAAAGCAATAAACTATTCAGTATCGAGCATCTGCCTCTTACTCATTAAGAATAATAGAACAGTACGATACACACGGATCATCAACATCACCTTTTAATTTCCTCACTGCTGAGGCACAGGCCTTTCCTATCGATGGAAAAATGTAGGGAGAATGGACCATAACCCGGGAAAAAGCCTTTTGATTTTAATTTTAACATTATATAAATGTTAGAAAAATTAGTACAAAGATTTTAGTGGTTAGAAAAAGAATTTCGAAAAATTATGATCTTCTCAAGCCTCAAGATCATAATTTTTCGAAATTCTTTTTCTAACCACTAAAATCTTTGTAAAAAGCCTTTTGTTCTTTCCGAAGCACGGAAGAACTCGAGTCAATACATTTTTGGTCACCCATCCAATGACCATACATACATACATAAATCACGCCCATATCCCCGAAGGGGTAGGCAGAGGTGAATTCTCACCCGCGTTTCGCCAATTATGTTAAGTCCCATGTAATAGGTGGCGAGCCTATTGCCATTTATCGGGCACAAAAGTCGCAGTACATTGTCAGGACGGTAGTATAAGAGGAACGCTGCTGCCCATTCCTCATCACTGATTTATCCTTAGTCGCCTTGTACGACACCCACGGGAGAGATTTGGGATGGTGACAATTGTATTCTACTCTGCCGTCACCACACGGCTATATACAATGCGGCGGCATCCAATGACCGGTCTCAGAAAACAGAGCCACTGCGCTATCGAGCTAGATATACACATACAGACATACGGGTAGCCTAACAACCCCGCAGGTTTCGATTAAGATTTCATTTTTCGTGCTGTCAGTTTATTCTGCGATTCTTTTCGGGCCTTTCCACCTTTTTGCTCGACCATTTTTGCTTACCTAGGCATTAGGGGATTACGTGTTCGCAAAATTACTACACAAGACATCGGAAGTGGACGTGGAAAGCGGTGGCGAGCGTGACATCATAGGAAATGAGTTGGCGCAGGTTAATTGAAAATGTCGCTTTGACACTCGTCGCAGGAAATATGCGGCGCAGAAGGGTTTACGCGTAGGCTGGCTGGCTTGGCACACTAACGGCGGGTCCCAATATTCTGTCTACAGTTGAAATTCACTAAAGTTTAATTCATTATCATCACCAGCCCCTTTAATGTCCCCACTGCTGGGCTACGGACCTTCCCTATGGATGGAAGAATATAGGGAGATTGGACCATAACCCATTACGCTGGCCCAGTGCGTATATAAGCAATTTTCGTCACCTATCCAATGACCTTATATAGCCTTAAATAGCAACGTTGCTAAGAACGCAATCAAGCGCGCTATGCCACTGCGCTAGCGAGCTCCTCAAAGTTTAGTTGCTTGGCATTTTTTGTTATATTACGATAAATAGCAGAAGTTCCTAAGCAACTAAGCTGTAGTACGTCTATCTTCAACTGTTGATAGAATATTGGGACCCGCAGTTAGCTTCTCTGTATGAGGACACTTTTAGGGCTTATTCGGAAATTCGATATACGAGAAATGGAACCTAGTATTGGGAATTAGGTAGATACTTTATTTATTACAAGTAGGTCATCATCTCCCTGCCCTGTTCCCAGTCTATCTGGGGTCAGCTCATTATGTTTCCTTCATATCGGTCAAATGTCATCAAGCCATCCACTCCCTTTTGTTTCATAACATCCATCACACCGTAAAGTTGCTAGTGATGAATGAATGTATAAAAAGAGACGGAAAGGACTATTTCGAGAGACAGATGAACGAAGGCCGTGTGGTGACGGCAGAGTAGAATACAATTGTCACCACCCCAAATCTCTCCCGTGGGTGTCGTACAAGGCGACTAAGGATAAATCAGTGATGAGGAATGGGCAGCAGCGTTCCTCTTATACCACCTAGCAATGTACTGCGACTTTTGTGCCCGATAAATGGCAATAGGCTCGCCACCTATTACATGGGACCTAACATAATTGGCGAATCGTGGGTGCTAGTTCACCTCTGCCTACCCCTTCGGAGATATAGGCGTGATGTATGTATGTATGTAGATGAACGAAGAGAGTAGTTGGGATGACTGCATGCCAATCCATACTGCTCATGGTTTTGGCTTTGGTTTTACACCCGACCGCCTGCCTGAAACCAACCCTCTTTGGGTATAACATTTGTGTATTGTTATTTATAGTTATACTAAGAAAGACAGGAATAGAAATGAGCTGAGCATGTCAGAGAAAGTTTGAAAGTAGCACCGATGATCGAAAAATTGAAGAGCAACAGGTTAGCGTGCTATGGGCATGTGATGAGGTGGGATGAAAGTTACGTAACTAGAGATATGCTAAGTATGGATATGGATGGACCTAGAAACGATGGATGGATTGTGTGATTAATGATACGAGGAAGATTCCCGGAGATTTCATGCTGAGCACATGTCTGACAGAGAAAAGTTGAAGAGGAAGACAAGGGAAGAAAAATAAAAAAATGCCTCACTTTAAGGGGTAGACACAGGGGTCTACCCCTTAAAGTGAGGCACTCATTTTTCGCCTGCTTATGCCAGGTCACATTGCCATTCATCGGGAACTTTAATGGATCTGTAGGTAACTTGATATGTAGGTAATGCACCGGGCCTTCTGAAAGTACTAGGCTAACATGAGATTGTCGAAGCTTCAACAAAAATTCTAAATTTACTTTTATCCGTCTTTCTGTATAGTTCTATTTGTCAGCAGTGTAGTGTGCAACGACAATGGCGCACCCTGTATTTGAAACTTTGGTACAATAGTTGTTATGTGTAAAAGTTAACTCTATGCACAATAGTCCACTCATCCACTGTCTGATAACAAAGGGCTACTTCGCGACATGTAGTCGTGTTGTCGAATGAAATTGTTATTTATTTTTCTTGCAAAGGTTTCAGTTTCAATATTCAAATAACTTTACCTATTTGAGAAGTTACGCATATTAAATGTGTTTCAGCTAACCTTCCCTTCTAATATTTTATCTAATTAATATATAATTAATGATTATTTATGTTTTTATTGTTCATCTACCTACTGCGCGACATTCGTAAATCTGTTTTTACTTATTCTCAAACGAAAGTATGACACTGCGCTCGCGTACTTTCCAATAAAATAGAGTTACTTATGTTAATTGGGGTGGTGAATTAAATTAATATTTTGTGTATGATAGTAATTCCTAACGCATAATCAAAAAGTTGTAGAACAAGCTTTCTTGTTTATGATGGAATTGCTGGTTGCTTATAATTAGCCCTGTATAGTATTAATCAATATAATACATTATACTTACTCCAACTCAAAAGGCCATACCAACGGACCATAGTAAATATTATAAGACATTTTCTCGCCGATCGCCATATTTGCAGGAAGGCCCCGTCACCGATTATTTTATTTATTGTAGCGGAACGCGAGGAAAAACTGATGTTTCTCGTCGTTTGCCCGACAATAATAGCTACTCATGTAATAATATTATGGTCTATTCCGGAAAATGAGCCGAGGAAATGCCGAGTTACGTGATGTTGGCGTAAGGGATATGAATGTGTGCTCTAGAGTATAGCTGTGTGATTCATGATACTGTTCCGTGACAATCAGAAAAATGCTATCGATGTTAAGGTACCGTGTCTACAAGGTCGTTAACAAAAACTACTTATAAATTTAAGCTACTTCACTATACGTTATACTTCACACCTTTCTCCCACAGGGGTAGACAGAGATCACTTCTTTCCACTTGCTACGATACATACCTACTTCTTTCGCTTCCTCCAATATCATTTGTCTTCTGCTCGTCAGTTTCGGGTACTTTTGACCTGTCCCTTTTTAATAGACTTTCAATTTGATTATGGCAGGTCCGCCTAGGCCGTTCCCTTACCATTCCTTCTTTCACTTCCGACATGTAAATCCATTTTGTCATTCTCCTTTCACTCATAAAACATAAACATATAAACAATCATTAGTGTTTATCATACAAACATTTTCCCATACTAGGATTCAAAATCTTGGCCGCTAGCGAGAGATCTGACCATCCGTCCAAATCACCCTTTGTATGGGAGGTTCGTAGTTACAGTTAACATGCAAAACTATGCAAAACTGTCAAACATCTCCAATTGATTATCAACCCTAACGTGTTCTAGGTATCGATTGAGAAAATGTTACCTATTGTGATAACGCTCCTACTGTTGTTGCTGTACAAGACACGGAAGTCTACCTTCCGTCGGTTCATAACCTAATCGTGTACTGGTAAAAAGTTACGCCAAGAATTTTCTCTGTGATGAAGTAATTTAAAAACATTAATGGATTAGGTTTAAGGGGTGGAATTGAAAATGTGGCGAATCATGTTGTTTGGCACATGCTCTGCTATACTCACTGTGCCGGAACAAGACAAACAGGAATGTTCTTTTGTTTCTTATTAAGTATTCTTATAAAAATTATCATGTTTAGATTAGATACAAAATAAAATAACAGTGTTCATAAGTAAGAAAATAAATATAAAAACCATAAAAAATATGTCCCACATCAGGACACAATTCTGACGGTTTTTGTCTGTGTAATATTTTTTATAAATTATTATTCACATTAAAATATCATTTAATTTGGTAATTTTCTAAGCAAGAGAGGATTTACTTTTTCTAATTTAGCCACAGTTCATTTTAAAAAATAACGTAATATTTAGTGTTTCTAAGTACCAAGGGCTTTGACCATGGCACCTCCACAATATATTTCACCAGCGATTTTTACAGACTTTCTGTAATCCTGTGTCAAGATAAAACTTCTCGACTTAAATCCTTTTTACTTACCAGACTTTTGTTTCAAAGTGAGTAATTTAAGATCACATGACGCTCGAACACTATTTCACTACTTCACTTGTCTTTTTATCTGCTTTTGGTAACATCAGTCTTTGTCATTTTGAATGTTTTACATTCTACAGAGCAGTGTGTCTCGTAAGACGAACAGGGGAGTGCAAATTGGGTTTATTCTAAACGTACCGTCACTGTTATACTAAAATTCTGTCGAGAATTTCGAAAAATCGTTTTTGTGTATTAGCATACACAAAACCGATTTAAAAAGGGATATGGGTGTTTTTTTATTTGTTTCATATTATTTCACACAATCATCACGTTATAGTATTTTTATCACAAGAACGCGGGTAACATGTTTGTGTACATACATACAACGCCCTGTTTCTGTGAGCGGGCAATAAGTGCTCCCTTAAAGACGCAGACTTACTGCCGCACTCAGAGACGTCAAATAACGTTAATGAGTACTTAACGTCAAAAAATGACAAATCGAATTTATTCGCTATTCTTGCCGGGTCTATGGTCAATATTTGAATGAAAATTTTTGACATTAAATATTCATTAACTGAGTGCGGCATTTAATAACATAATAAACAACCTAGCATATCTCACATACAATGTCATGCATGGCTCGCCCGTGTTCATATAATAAAATAAAAACTGTACCTTTCTTTCACTACTTAAAATGAATAGACTACACCCACCAGCCAACCTAAAAGATGAGCTTAAAAAAACAAAAATGATGATTTATTTTACATAATGCAATCGTGCATAATTAGCTTCATAATTAACCCCCGATTGAAGATAAGCCGGTCTATAATTAATATTCATAATGAAAATTAACATTTTAACATTCTTCACCGAATAGAAGGGACTTCGCCGCAGTTGGGGCTTGAGAGATGTCAACAAGATGCGACAGTCATAATCATAATTATATTAATGTCCACCCGAATGACAAGGGTCATTTTTGCAATGTTGGATTTCGTAAACATAATAAATTAATGGTGAGCTGAGATTGTAGCGTAGGAGGAGCTCGCTAGCGCAGTGCCATAGCGCGCTTGGCTTGCGATTGTGTATACTAAACAATGGTCGCTAAGGTCGGTCATTGGATGGGTGACCAAAAATTTATATCTCGAGCTCCTCCGTGCTTCGGAAGGCACGTTAAGCCGTTGAGAAGGCCCGTACCCCAGCATTGGAGATATTAAAAAGGCTGGTGATGATGATCATGATAATTGTCACTTACCATCAGATGAGAAAGTGAAGAGCTTCGTAAATGGAAACAACATTTTTATTTTGCTGATGTTTTAACTCTACAGGATGCTCGTAAAATTAAATTTTAAATAGATGCCTATTCTTTTATCTAACATCCTTTATGAAAATCTAGCATAAGTGGAAATAAGTGACAGAGGTCAGTATGAAACATATAATATGTTTTCTAGTTTAATACGGACGGAGTCACTGCCGAGAGCTCATAAAGAGAGAGCGTAATAACTTTCATGGTTTGTTTGTTGGCTGGTGACATTCTTCGTGAGCCTTCGGGACTTCACATAGGGTCTATATTCGACCGGTTCCCCACGAACCCGTTACCGAGAACTGATTGGTATGGATTGCTCGTTCTGATATAAGTCGGCGTGCAAAGCAAGCTAAATCCAGTGGAGATACTTTCAAATTTTAACGAATTCTAACAACTATGGCGCGAATCTACACAAGCAGCAACAACACAGACTTGAACGAATATAGAGAATATACGAATATGCCTTGTTTGTTTTGGATTAAATATTCAATACAAAATCAAAAATTATGCATTTCCAAGACATCAGACATCAAAAACTCGTGTAAAAAATAAAGCCTAAGATCGCATATTAAACGCCCCCGGTTCGGTCTTCAGCTCTGGTGTCAAAAACTTGCGATCTGAGGACTTTCTTTGTTTTACGCATATTAAACGCCCCCGGTTCGGTCTTCAGCTCTGGTGTCAAAAACTTGCGATCTGAGGACTTTCTTTGTTTTACGCATATTAAACGCCCCCGGTTCGGTCTTCCGCTCTGGTGTCAAAAACTTGCGATCTGAGGACTTTCTTTGTTTTACGCATATTAAACGCCCCCGGTTCGGTCTTCAGCTCTGGTGTCAAAAACTTGCGATCTGAGGACTTTCTTTGTTTTACGCATATTAAACGCCCCCGGTTCGGTCTTCCGCTCTGGTGTCAAAAACTTGCGATCTGAGGACTTTCTTTGTTTTACCATTGGTAATAATAATATGTATACTATTTTAACACACCTTACGCCAACTCATATTCCTATATAATAGGGGGGCGTGCCTAGTGCCTAAATTCACCGCTTTATTCGCAGTAATTTTCTAGATAATGGCAGACGATAGACACTAGGAACGCTGCTGTTCATTCCTTCATATATTTTAGTCGCCTAGTACGTAATGTTGAGAATGACATTGCTATTGTGTTTGTAACCCATTTCCTCCCCTTTTGTAGTAGGTACCTACGTACAATAATAAAAAATATTAAAACAGCCTGTTAATCAAAGCATTTTTAAGCAAAGAAGACGAAAAAAAAATTACCTTTAAAGAATCTACCCTTTTTTAATTGAATTGGAAAAACCAATAATTTCTTAAAGAACGCCTTCATTAAGGTCGCTTTAGATTCTTCAATTAATTTCCAAGCTTCGTCGTTATTTCACTTTAAAGTTTGTTTCATAGAAAATATTTCCTTTTTCATAGTCTCGGCCATACATAAAGAAACAGTGGCAATATTGCTTAACTTTCCTTTAGAATAAAGGCGTCATTGTTGGTGTTGCCATTAAAGCTTGTTTATTCAGTGAAAAACTACGCCTTTATTATGCAAGACTTATCGCTTTAGCTTTCATTAAAAGCTTTATAATATAATTTATCGGCAAAATATTAACTTTAAAAATTATTTAATAACACTCCAGAGTAGTATTATTAGTAGCAGTAAAACGTATACTACGGAAGATGACATCTACGATTAGGTACCTTGAAAAAAAAACTTTAGTCCCCCTTATGTCTATTATAATCTTAGGCATAAGGTGGAAGGAAAAGCTCTAATTACAGCCAATTTCATTAATGACTGAAAAATAACTGCTATTTTACTCCTAAGAAAGTAAATTGATGTGCATCTTAGCTTACATTAATGTGTCAAACGGTTCTTATCATACGTATACTTCACTAGACGCTGACCTTTTTCTAGCTAGACTAATGTAGCATTATGCCTTAGTTGACATTCAGTTCTTTCCCCCATCCCGAATAATCCCTTGAACTTTTTCTGTCATAAACTGTGTGAATGTCAAATGTGTGTAAATGTCTCTGAGAGCAGGCTCTTGTAATTTGTAACTCAGTTTAATGAAACAGTTTTTTATCATACAAGTGCACATCACTACGTTTCCGGGCAACTTAACTCATTTCAATAGGGATCTTTTTTGATACTAATTGAGAAGACTCAAAAGCTAGCATCTCACGTTCACGTGTGGGTGTTGCTTATTTTCGTACAAACAGAAGGCGGCCATATTAAATTAGAATTGGAATCGTGGTGTGACGTCACCGTGTAAATTTCCCATAATGGAAAGCTAATGACAACATGCGCTCAGTCAATCCACGCCCACCGGTTCAGGGAACAAAATCAGACTATTTATATGCAGCGGGCGCAAATAAATAGGAACCATCATTGGAAATCTACTGGTAAGGCTATTGGCAAGTTGTTGAACTGAAGCGGTGTGGGGCTACACGCCCACAGACGCACAGTAATATCACGTGAGGCTGTACAAAACTTTCAAATATCTGCAATGGGTTGTCAACTTCAACTCGTTTTATGTAAAGCAGAAAGTCGATTGAATTTTTTTGCCCAATGGATTGTTAATCTTAACTCATTTCATGTAAAGTCAGAAAGTCATTCATAATTATAATTATTATTATGGTACTGATGTTCTGATGACTGTACTTGAAGGTCCAACTCGAACGTATTATGGCAAACAATCAGACGTTATACTGTGATTGTGGTTCCTTAAAATATTTAAGTATAAAGACTAAAGACCCCGAGCTTTAAGTTTTGATACTAAATAACATTCAAAATATCTAAATTATATTTTTATTAATTAAAACATTGAAAAGTCCAATCGAGACATAATATTAACTATCCCAGATAAACTTTCGTTTAGGTGCGATTGCCTTTCTTTCTAACACTATACACTAGATCGTGGTTATAGGTATGTATAATGAGTAACCTGACTTGCTGCTATGTATACAATCATATATAATATACAATAATAAAATTCCTTTGCCGTTTCACTATCGACAGAGATCATGAAAACAAAACTATCGCTTTTCTTAATTTTCTGAGACGCTTCCGCTCATGAAACGTAGCTAAGCCCTGAAATAATATCCACATTTGCGACTTTGAATGAATGTGTTAAAGTACCTACTGAGGTAGGGCTTATTTATGAATGGATTGTAAATGTAAAGCAATATTCATACCGATGACCTCTAGAGCGTGATCTTTGAACTCTTTGACGTCAGTAAACACTAATATCCATTAATTATCACCGCCATTTACTGAAATGTAAATACTCTTCAGGTATTTTAAGGTGCGGTATTTGGTTCCCTAGGTATTGGAATAAAAAGTCGTACAGTCAGCATCATAAGTCGATTACTACTTTAGTCCTCTGTCATACAAAAGACAGCGCATGCGCAGTAATAATCGCCACAAATTTTTACGACCAACTATTGTGACAAGGTACTTAAGTGTTAATCTACTTATGATGCTGACTGTACATGCTTGTTTGGAAGCGAAAAATAGAATGTGCTAGAGCTAACTTACTCCAGCAGGTCTAGCACAGGAGGTGGACAAAATCTCTCTCCACCACTTAACAGTGTTTTGCTCGGAATTTAGCTGGCGTTAAAGCGAGAGGAAATTATATTCTTTCCCCTGAGGAGACTTTGTCCACGTCCCATGCTACGGGAGCAGGGGTGTCATAAAAGCCGACATAGAGAGGTGTAGTGATGATGAGGGTTCATGTCAGGGAGGCGGTTGGCTGTAAAACCTAAGCCAAAAACCTTGATAGTATGAATAAGGATGATGCCACTAACAAATAATCACTGAAATAATTATTTCTAACAATAATTTAGGATGAAAGTTCAATAAAAATCACTTGTTCTCAGAATAAATACTTGTGATTGATATTTATTTTATAAAAATACAAAATTTTGAAATCCACCTTATTTGGTTAAACGCCGCGTGACGTCATACTATAAAAACAACGAGGTGTAGTTTTCAAAATTAGTCATCATAGGTTAGGATAAGTCGAGAACATTCCAATAGGCAATGTTGTCGACTCAGGTCATCGACCCGTCGCCTTGGACCTTTCCTTTATCATTACTTTTCTATACATTCCTTGAACACTAGCTCCTTTCCAGTTTGATGGATGATACGAATTAAAATGGAGTGGATGGCTCTATGACGTCAGACCGATATAAATGGATCTGGGAAGGTCAGGAAGGTGATAATGTTGGAAAAATAGAGACATTGATTAGAATTTCAATAGGCTACAGATAATTAAAGGGGACTTATAGCGCAGTAACTTAGCGAGCACGGTCTGATTGCGTAAACTAAGCAATACTCGCTGAAGATAAAAAGTTTATTATTTCGTTTTCCTCCGTGCTTCCAAAGGCACGATAAGCCGTTGCTCTCAGCCCGGCTAGCATGACCACCGAAACACGATATGATACAGCCATTTTTCGCGTTGAACATTAAAAAATCATTGGATTTTAACACTTGAAAAAACCTGAATTGAATATTCGAAAAAGCCTGTAAGGCTAATAATAAAGATATACTGCCGCACTCAGAGTCGATTTAATGATCATTAAATGACATTTAAGTAAACATTAAATAAAATTCCCTCTCAGAGTCAGATAATGGGTCAATAGTGACGCTAATGAAACTTAAATTTTAAGTAACCGATGACCCTTACTTAGGTCTTATGTGACGTTTATTTGACCTTTGAAAAGTAGGGTTATCTTTTGTTGTATTTTATATTTCAGTGCATTCATAGTGATATTTTCAATAATAATTTATAATAAATTGCGTTGTGGATTTTGTGGAGCTTACAGATTACGTAAGAAAGTTCAGACAAGCACAACCTAGATTCTGTTTACGCGACTATTCTGATACTTTCACTATGTGCAGTCTGTCGCAACTTCATACAGAAAAAACGTTCTATGAAACTTAAGTGAATTTTAATGGCGACTATATCTGTCTCACTCTATTCCTCAACCTTTCTCGTTCTTGGGTGAAAAGTCTGTCATCTGTCAGCGCAACGGTCGTTTAGTCGTATAGTTCAAATAAAAAACAATTATATTATATCAAAGTCTGTGTTGATCGGCAGTTAAATGTAATTGCAAATTCTTAAGCAGCTTCTGAAAGCGTGTTATATAAACATAAATATTGGTAAATCTTCTTCAGCATGAAGTATAAAAAGTGTGAAATTTGTGGTTTGAAATCTGTACAAAAAACAACACAACGGTTTTTAAGGCCCAATTTACTCTGGATGAGCTTCGGTGAGTAGTTCATTAACAATTTTACATTATTTTGTATTTTTTATAATACAATTGGATGTAATATTAATAATTTTATTCAAAACATTAACCTGTGCAAAAATAGTGATGTTATGATCACATGGTTAAAAATCAATATCGATGCTTTTAATTAAAGTTGTAAACTAGAACAAAGTCTTGGTAACAATAATAATACATAATAATTTATTCATTTTACGTCATCAAAGCTAAACTTAATACAACATTGATTTAAATAAATAAATAATTTGTTTAATTACAGATGTTTCGTGCATTTTTTCGGTTTCTGAAGTTTGAGATGAATCGAAAAAATTGAGATATGAAAAGAGAGTAAGCTGTTGCATGGTCAGTTAAAATCTTAAATATAATATTTATTAATTATTGGTATTAAATATAGTTCTTTAATCATTTATATTTATTTAATTTCAGTTTTAAGAAAGCGACGACCTAAGTCAAATTCTGAAACTTCTAACATGCAGTTAACTCCTTGAAAGAAGAAAGTTATTTGAAAATTAATAAAATACAAACATAGATTATAAACAGTACAATAGAAAGTTTTTTTATTTCAAATATCAAAGTGAACACATACTTCGTTTTTTAATAAAAGTACTGCCCATAGATTATGGTTAGCCTTGATAATTTATTTATAACATATACTTGTTTGATTCAGTACTTTAAAGTTAAAAAACGAGGTATAGTGTCTCAGTAGAAATTTTAAAATTATTGTTTTTAATAAAGTGCAGGTCGATGCGTTCATCGATATCGATAAAATTTTGAATAGCAGGTGGCACATCTCTATTTTGCCCTTTAGGTTGGCAGAACTCTTTGTTTATCAGTTTTTAGGTTGGCTACGTTGAGGTACTTAATTTTGACATTTGGTCGGATTAATTTTGCTCTATGGAGTCCCGTCTCTTCTTACGTAGTATTGTATTCTCTTTGCTATGTGCTTGAATTTCATACAAGGTACAGATTTACACCCCGGGCAGTAAAAAATACTTTACCCCCAAGTTTGGAACCTGATTTAAAAAGCACCGAAACAGGACAGGCTTGCCATTTGCCCCTGAAGTAATACTGTTAATAACATTGCGGTATTTAGCAACTGGAATTTTTCAGGTTAGTTAAATATTACTTTACATTCAATGAGCCGTGTGGTGATGGCAGAGTAGAATATAATTGTCACCACACCGATTTCTCCCGTGGGTGTCGTACAAGACAACTTAAGGTACACAGCGATGAGTAATAATGGGCAGCAGCAATCCTCTACAACCTAGCAATATACTGCGATTTACGTGCACGATAGATGGCAATAGGCTCGCCACGTATTACACGGGACCTAACTTATTTGCCGAATAGTGGGTGTTTAATTCACCTTTGCCTACCCTTTTGGGATATACGCATGATTTATGTATGTATGCATGTACTTTTAATATCTGTCATTACTGTCTTTATATTTATTTCAGAAACTAGGTGGTAATGTGATGGAATATGGATAAATATTATTAGGTCAACAGTCAGTATCACAAATTGTCACCAAAGTGTCTATCTAAGCAAGAACAATGAAAGACTTTGTAAAATTCCTTTCTACAGATGAGGACACACAGAATAAAGCAAAATTTAATCAAGCAATGTCACAATTAGGGCCTGTTTCACAATCGACAAGTAAGTTCAAAGTAGCTTACTTCGCAGATCATTTGACAGTTGTAATATGAAATATATGTCAATTGAACTGCAAAGTAAGCTACTTCGCACTTACTTCTCTATAGTGAAACAGGCCCTTAATATTACTAATAATTGTAAAATTAAAATAATATAATGAAATTCTTTTATGAGCCTAATCCCTTTATTTTTCTGCTAATTCATTTTCATTGCTTGGGGTTTATTTTGTTTTTTTGAATAAAACTAGTAGATATAAAAGAAGTATTTTATTTTGAGTTCCAATTTATTTTTTGATTCCTTGAACTGTAATTTGAGAATTTCCAAAAGAGTTTTACTCCACTCTTCGTCTATTTCGGCAGCACGTTTCTTTTTAACTTGATTCTCCGGGTAAAAATATATTTTTGACTTTGTGTGTAATCGTCAGTCTTTAGATTTGATAATATGCCCCTCATCTAATAATTATATCTATATGATCTGAAAAGAGATAAGTATAATATAATTAATTTAAATCATTTTTCTAATTGCATGTTATTATTGAACTATATATACTAATAGCCAGTTGCACCAAGTTTTAAAATTTTCCTTAAAGTAACATAAAAACAACTTGATTCATATGAACAAGTTTTTAAACAAGTGCTCATTTTATTTAAAATCTTATGAAATATAATAGGTACCCATAGCAAAGTCTAGGTCAAACTCATTGTCCAAAATATTTTATACTGTTTTATTTTGATTTTTGTCTATATACAGCACAATACCATCATTATCAAATGGATTCTGCATTTCACATATAATTGAAGGTGCAGCCTGAATAATAATATTAAAGTTAATAAGGATAGGTTACAGATAATTTATATAAATTGTGACACTTTCATAACAGTTAATTAGTGGAAAATAAATGTTACCTCCTCTACTGCTTATGATAGCTCCTTGCTGTGGGGACAGTGGTGGATTTTATGGACCACTTCCAGTTTTTATTAAACTCCCTCGCTCTGTAGGTTTACAGGTCATGGCCTTAAGATTGTCCCATGCATTGAACTACTATTACTGTTTACTTTATAACTCAATGGTCCCATGCCCTTTTTAATGTTCTTGTATCACGCTGCAAATTGCAAAGAAATATTAGTTACTTTTTAATAATGCACCTTGGAATACAGGACAATTCTATCCAAGCACAAAAAAATATAAGAAAATACGAATACTGTACACATATGCATTACAATTAAATTCCTCAGTCATTCCACTCCCGGAACGATCGAACCCCATGCATGTAACAAAGAAATCATCAATACTTACCAAGACAATCACAGTTCTAATCAATTATTTTAATGAAGATAGGGTTTGTGTGGCTTTTTCTTCTTTTTTCTATGGCGTTTCCTATATGATTTCGCCAATATCGAGTGTGCCGCTCAGATTTTTGTATGTTAATGATTTCCCAGGCTGACTCCACTTGCAGTGGCTTTTTCTATTTGATCACAAAATAAATAGATTTGATTTTGATATGTATTTGTTTGGTATTTCCATGGAATTATTTGGGGCATTTCTTGTTTGTTGACATTGACTTTTTGATTTTATTATAATGACTTTTGGTCCGGTGTGGCCAAATCTAAAAAGTCCCGGCTTTTACAGTTCAAGTTTGATTAAATTTAATTATTATTGTGGATTTTTACGTTAAAATTATAGTAAATAGCTATTAGTAACTAATTCTAATGGAAAACAATACTTTTGTGTTATAAAAACTAGTGTAACTAATAATAGCCATTGAAACAATTCAATGGCTTTTTGCATGTGGCAATTCCGCGCTTACCGATAACACTGGATATAAAGATGCACTGCACTAACCTGACTTAAAATTGTCACATAACTAATCAATCAATTATTTTCGACTCTGAGAGGAACGGTCAATTAGATGTTTTAATGATAATTTGTAAAATACCCATTATCACTAATTTAATGAACGACTCTGAGTGCGGCAGTTAGCTATTTAACGCTTTGAATTGTCGAAAATACAATGATTTTTGTAAGTTAAACGCGATAAACGGCTATATCATATCGTGTTAAGGTGGTCATGCTAGCCGGGCAGGTACAATTAAAGGCATTAATATACACCAATCGACTCTAATCCCTATAGTATTATCCACCATGGAAAGCCTGTGCCCCAGTCGTAAGGACATTAAATGGCTGGTGATGAAATTAATGTTTTGTCTGTTTTTGTGGTAGGCGACTTCTTTTTAATGTCCATACCCCATCCTGAATGAAAGTTAATGGATGTAAATGTGTTTCTAAACACCTCGGAAGCTCCGTGGTAAGTGCTACGATTACAGATACAGCCGCGACAGCGGTTAACATACATACATACATAAATCACGCCTATATCCCCGAAGGGGTAGGCAGAGGAGAACTAGCACCCACGTTTCGCACATTATGTTACGTCCTATGTAATAGGTGACGAGCCTATTGCTATTTATCGGGCACAAAATTCGCAGTACATTGCTAGGTGATAAGAGGGACGCTGCTCCCCATCCTCATCACTGATTTATCCTAAGTCGCGGTTAACATGATTGCCGAACCTGATGAAGCAAACTTATATTGTCACACAATTTTCAACTCTGAAGGTCCTTGCATAGATTACACTGTCGCAAGATCAGAGTGCACAGAACTACGCCAGCGAGATTGATGTATTTATTCCTAAGTTGCAGTAATATTAAATTTGTGATTTAGTGCAGACGCCTTCAAAGCTTGTGCTAAGAGTTGAGTGCACTCAAGATAATGATACTCTGTGGGTTTATCTGTAGTGAGCAAAACAATGGAATGAGGTATCTTAAGAAGTTTCTATAAGATCATCTTCATTGTTGAGTTGTATATAAAATTACATGATGCGGATTTAGTCCCTTTTTACGCTCTTCTTACGCTTACGCTACGGATTATATATTAAATTCTGCTAATTTACACACCGCTATGTCACACCGTTAATTTCCAATTTTCTCTCATTCGCTCTATGTCAATTCATTAATTTTTTTATTGTCTTACATCATTATACTTGGTTGCTAAAATAAATAGGTACTATATTAGTTTTAATAGGAAATTCAAGGTATTAGACAAAGAAGTTGTCAAAAGTCGTTCCTCAGACTTTAAAATCTTCAATTTTACAAGGTAAAATTTTGTGATGCCAAACACCGTACAAAATCTCTACAGGTTACAGCTCAACCCGGTAAACTATATCAATCTACAGCAGAAAGCTACGAAGCGACGTTCTCAAGCATTTATCGCTTGATAGCTTCAACGTGATCGGCGTCATATAGGCCCTACCCTAACCTAATAACCAACTAAAGACCCTGAGTGGCAATTTGCACCGTAACCTCTAGCTCACAAAGATCAATTTCCATGCACGTAACTCTCTGGAAATGAGATCAGGAGGTAAAGTTGTTGCCTACGCCCAAACTTGTATTAGTGAAACATGAACGTTCTTGCAATTTTTCAATATTCCTTCACTATCGTTACTAGATACCTACAAAATTAATGGATGAGTTTTGAAGACAGCTTCCGATTCCGATATTTCCGAAAAGTTTTTTGCGGATCTCGGCATAATATTCAATTACCTACCTAACCTTTTTAGTTGACATAAATTTCGTATCTCTATTTTTTTTACTATTGGTAACATTTCATAAGGTATGAGGTATTCAATTCCCGCAAAGGCACATTTTTTTTTACTTTATTTTCTTCTATCATTTATTTAAAATATTTTTTTTCAAATAAAAATCAAATCATAATTAACGTTACAATCGTATCTCAGTCGATTAAAGTAGTATTTCTCTAAAAGAAAAACAATAACAAGTAGCTACGCAAATGTATTATTGGTTATTTTCTGTTTTAGTGACAAGAACGATGCAAAAAAAAAAGCATAACTATTGTAGAGTTTATATTAGCTGAATACAGCCTTCAGGCCTTAGATGGCAGACAGCAGATGATCAGAAAGGACGGTATCAAGAAAAATAGCGCCAAAATTGGAGAAAAATTTAAAAAACAGATCGAAGTGGATGAGATTTAAGGACTAAGGAAGCCTATAACAAATTGATCTCAGAATGCTTAAGACTATGATGTTACATCCTACAGGTCTACACATCCTACGGAAAGTAGTAGTAAAAGCACCAACGCTGTTTTTCACCGTGTAAGAAACTCGATTCATTATTGCACTGACAAACTTATCGGAATTTTGGCTACCGAAATCCAACAGTGTGTAAAAAAGTTTTTTACACACTGTTGGATTATGTGCACGTATCTACTCAGTGTGGTATTTTGGCGAAGCCAAGCCTTGAATGATTTAGCTCCACTACCTGTGAAGCAATTTCGATGTGAAATCGATCACGGTTACCCAATGTTTGCCACCGTAACGTCCACAAAGCACGTACAGGCACCAGCACGTCAAACTGTCAAATGTCTGTTAACTTGTTAACCTTAACATGTTTGGCGTAAAGCATAAAGTCGATTGAGACATTTCAATATCATATTCTGTGTGATATTGGTTGACTTCCATTAATTTAGACATATCGAGGGGATTCTGGCAGAACCGAATAAGTGCCAAATCTATACTAATATTATAAAACCGAAGAGTTTGTGTGTTTGTTTGTATAGTTAAACGTACAATCTAAGGAACTACTGACTCAAATTGAAAAATTATTTTTGTGTTAGATAGTCCATTTTTGGGGGAAGGCTATTATAGGCTATATAATAACTGACATATATATTAATGTGAAAATGAATATAAATTTTTGAGTGATCATAGTAAAACTGCTAGATTACTGTTTGCATAGAAAATTATTTATATTATAAAAATCGGTTTCTAAACACTGTTTTAAATATATCACTAATCTGTGGCTATTCATCACAGCGTCAACACAGTTTGACAAAAAGAGACAGATCAGTAAATAAATAAATATTTTTACACTTACACCTATCATCTAGCCCAAAGTGCGTAGCCTAAGCACTTGTGTTATGGATACTAGATGACGGACATATTTTTAATATAATTATAAATGTTGAAAATATACTACATAAACATATACACAACCATGATTCGGAAACAAACATTTGTGGTCATCACAAAGTGTGCCCCTACCAGGATTCGAACCCGGGACCTCTTGGCCAATACCCCAGCAATCTGAGCATTCGACCAAGGCGGCCGTCATCAGTGATTTAATAAAAGTGTTTTATAAATAAGTAATGTTTAACACTTATGCATAAGCCACGTCATCTTGGCTTATGATGATCTAGTCTAGTATCTCGTGGCGTTAGTGAATCTTCATTAAATTCGCGATCTGCATGTTTAAATCCTTGACCAGTCAAGTCCAGTGAATCCAGCCATCAGACCTTTACAGTTGAGCTGCAGCTCATGCAATCAAATCTCCACGGTACGGTAAATGATAATGCTCCAGTCGAATCCTTAGTTCACGAATCTAATTGGAATCTTCGAAGGGACCCAAGTTAATTAAACCCTGGTTTATACAGGTCCGCGGGGACAAGCCCTCAACTGTACAGGATCATGTTCTCTACCTATCTGCATTATAATAATTTGTAATTCCATTTCGGGAGACCTGCGTCTGTTTTCGCCATCACTCCGTAACCTTCCGTGGCCTTAGTAAAAGACAGTATCGACATATTTAAAGTTGAAACGTAAATAGAATTATTCTTATCTTATTTTTTTACGTCAGTCACACCACAGCTTAAAAAAGAAAACTACATACCTACATTTTTAATTAGTTTGAATTAAAGTTACTAGGGGACTTTTTAGTGTTAGATATGATGATAACGGGCATTACAATTAGGTATATATATACCCATATCAGAAACCAATTCAATTAACACAAATTCACAAATTCTATTGGTACCTAGTTTGCCATCCATCATTCGGGTGCCCAAAGGTATTATTGGTAAGTCTTTTGTATACAATAACTGCCGCACTCAGAGACGTCAATTTAATTTAATGAGTACTTAATGTCAAAAAATCATTTAAATCTAAGCCCCGGCAAGAATAGCGACTAGTTTAGAATTGTCATTTTTGACATTAAGTAGTCGTTAACGTTAATTGACGTCTCTGAGTGCGGCAGTAAGTAGTCTCCCGTGGTCTTTATGATGACCATGGGGTGAGTTAGGACATTCTAATTTTTTTTTTGTTCCTAAGCCAGAACGGAAGTCTTCCTAGGATTCGACAATGAGCTTATACAAATTTCATTCTAATAATATTTAGTTTCACAACTTCCTAATTATTTGATTACATACATACATACATAAATCACGCCTATATCCCCGAAGGGGTAGGCAGAGGTGAACTAGCACCCACGTTTCGCCAATTATGTTAGGTCCCATGTAATAGATGGCGAGCCTATTGCCATTTATCGCGCACAAAACTCGCAGTACATTGCTATTGCTAGGTGGTATAAGAGGAACGCTGCTGCCCATTCTTCATCATTGATTTATCCTTAATCGCCTTGTACGACACCCACGGGAGAGATTTGGGGTGGTGACAATTGTATTCTACTCTGCCGTCACCACACGACTGTCTGATTATTTGATTCAATCAGTATAATAAATATAAACGTCAATGCCATTTTGCACGTCTCTCAATTCGTCGCCCTCACACCGGGATAGCGGGATATCGATTAGATTATATACTAGAGTGTATGTTGGCGTGTTTTTGTGACGTGGCCTAATCTGTACTGGGTCGCACAACAGGAAATGTGGATTCATTCCAAATAAGGTTCACGTATTAGAGACTACTTTAATTTGAAATAAAATAAAGAAACAAATTGTTATTAGGATATTTCTCTTTTATGTTAAATCTACCTATTACGACTGTGTCATATTTTATTATATCCGCTATTTAAATTCTTCGATTTTTTTAAAATTTTTTCCTTAATGCATATTTCGTGTATGTCGATGGTATGAGAAAATTCTTCCACGGGTATTTACCTTCCAGTTAAGCTAAGTAAGCTAAGGCTAAGGCCGGTCATAGGATAGGTGACCAAAAATTTATTACCTCATGTTCCTCCGTGCTTCGGAGGGCACGTTAAGCCGGTGGTCCTGTCTGCTCGGCTGCTGTCGTTAATACCCATCAACCCGCACTGGGCCAGCGTGGTGGGTTATGACCCAATCTCCCCATATTCTTCCATCCATAGGGAAGGCCCGTGCCCCAGCAGTGGGGACATTAAAGGGCTGGTGATGATGATGATGATTTTTTAATTTTGATGATGATGATGATTATTTAACCGTTCGTTTTTGACAATTTATCGTATAGATTAACTGAAAAACTTATAGTTATATTTTAACCAATTGCTACGCAACCGCTTGTTTTACGTGTTGATGAACTCCAGCCTCAACATCATGGGATTGAATACAAAGACAGAAACGTAACGCTTCAATCGGACTTGACAAACGATGTTTTTGTGCGCTTTGATCAATTATAAATGTGTGTGTGTGTGTGCGTATTTTACAGCCAACAGCACATCAGCATACATACCTAGATACATACATAAATCACGCCTATATTCCCGAAGTTGCAGGCAGAGGTGAATTAAACACCCACTTTTCGCCAAATAAGTTAGGTTCCATGTAATAGGCGGCGAGCCTATTGACATCTATCGGGCACATAAATCGCAGTATATCGCTAGGTGGTATAAGAGGAATGCTGCTGCCCATTACTCATCGCTGTCTTTACCTTAGTCGCCTTGTACGACACCCACGGGAGATGGATGGAGGTGACAATTGTGTTCTGCTCTGCCGTCACCACACGGCGAGAACTTGCGTATTGATTCGCATCGCGCAGTTCTTCAATTTCATTCTTCTTTGTTTCACCGCCTTGCCGCACCAAATCGCATCGCAGCAATTCGCGTTGTAGTTTTCTGCATTGCGCATTTGCATCGCGCCAAGTTGAAGTTTTCTGTGTATAAGCTCCTAGTACAACCACACCACACGGCACTTTTATTAGTAACATCAGTCTATCTATCACTCACTCATCCTACATTCTTACGTTCCTATACACTCACATATACATACACAAACTGAAACGAATGTTCTATTTGTCAAATGCAAGAACTTTTAGCCGAACAACGACATCAATGTATTAAGGTACAAGTTGGTAGCGGGCTACATTAGGCAGCAGCGGACGACGTGTCGTCGCTTCACGTCACCACGACACGTCGATACGTCCTGTCGCTGCAGTCATGATTTCGAACCCGACATCCAGTTCGGAAAAAATCATTTTGAAACTCGCTCGACGTGTCGTTACTCCGGAGTCAGCGACACTACTGGGGGGCTAGACAAAGTAACACACCGACAAAGATAACGAAGTTCGATAAAGCAAAATGTATGGGATTTGACGTAAGTCGTCGTGAAATAACGTGACCAAATCGTTTTCGTAAGTTCCTAGTTATGTTGGTAGCGCAAGCTAAGACGCTGTAGATACCAAAGTAATATGGCCGATCGTGACGAACTTCGACACGTTATCTGAAACGATTGCCATTTGGCTACAGGCCCTGATCCGCGGTCGGGCGACACTGGCGTCTGCCCCTCGAAGACGCGTCGCCAGCTTCGTGTCGCTAACTACGTAGAGAATTTCATAGTAATACATATAAACCAGTAATGTCGCTGCGACACGTCGTTCGCTGCTGCGTCACGTCGTCCGCTACCAACTTGTACCTTTACTTATCGATAAGCACCGGAATAATATTCGGATTAAAGTTATGAAAACTGTAACGTCCATGCGGATGAAATTTATGATCCAGACTAGCTCAAACGCGAACACTGCAAAACTATCTTTATGTTCTCAGTTATAAGGCTTACTGTGTTGCCTTTTGAAATTTAAAACGTCCCTAGGTGTTACTCTATGGCGAGTAGTCGAGTACATTTCATTTAAACTTTTCGATTGCGATTATTATTTTAAATCATTGTAAAAACTTTGTGACTTAGAATTATAAAAAGTAGTAATATTCTCTTTTAAGGCTACTGGATAGTTTGACTATTCGGTGCTACAATTTTTAGAGCGCATTTTAATTAACATGTGCCGTGTGGTGACGGCGGAGCAGAATACAATTGTCACCACACCCAATCTCTTCTGCGAGTGTCGTAAAAAGCGACTAAGGGCTAACTGCCGCACTCAGAGACGTCAAATAACATTCATGAGTACCTACTTAATGTAAAAAAAAAAAATATTCGAATCTAGACCGTAGACCAGCAAGAATAGCGACTAGTTTTTAATTGTCACTGTACCGTAAAACTAGAGACTCTCTTGCTCTTCACCGCTGTGTCTAGGCAACAAAACATCAACAACAAGACTTCTCCTGACAAAATTGTTATCTGTAAGCTAGCACGTTGTCCTTCATAAAAGAAGAAGAAGTAGAAGGATTGTCACTTTTTGACATTATATTAATTGGAATGTTATCACTCCAACTATACTCTCCATTCGTCGGTCTTTCGACATGGTCCCTTCCATCACTTTTCTACCTATTCGTCCGTCACTAGCACCTTTCTCATGTGATTAGTACCTATATTGCAAGTGAGTCGATGGCTTGAACTCGTCTCACCGATATGAATGAAAGATTAACTGGGAACAGGTCAGGTAGATGGTGAATTAAACATGGAAGGAACGACTGCCATAAAATTCATACATGCATACTTACATAAATCACACCAATATTTCCGAAGGGGTAGGCAGAGATGATTTATTACCTCATGTTCCTCCGTGCTTCGGAGGGCACGTTAAGCCGGTGGTCCTGTCTGCTCGGCTGCTGTCGTTAATACCCATCAACCCGCACTGGGCCAGCGTGGTGGGTTATGACCCAATCTCCCCATATTCTTCCATCCATAGGGAAGGCCCGTGCCCCAGCAGTGGGGACATTAAAGGGCTGGTGATGATGATGATGATTTTTTAATTTTGATGATGATGATGATTATTTAACCGTTCGTTTTTGACAATTTATCGTATAGATTAACTGAAAAACTTATAGTTATATTTTAACCAATTGCTACGCAACCGCTTGTTTTACGTGTTGATGAACTCCAGCCTCAACATCATGGGATTGAATACAAAGACAGAAACGTAACGCTTCAATCGGACTTGACAAACGATGTTTTTGTGCGCTTTGATCAATTATAAATGTGTGTGTGTGTGCGTATTTTACAGCCAACAGCACATCAGCATACATACCTAGATACATACATAAATCACGCCTATATTCCCGAAGTTGCAGGCAGAGGTGAATTAAACACCCACTTTTCGCCAAATAAGTTAGGTTCCATGTAATAGGCGGCGAGCCTATTGACATCTATCGGGCACATAAATCGCAGTATTTCGCTAGGTGGTATAAGAGGAATGCTGCTGCCCATTACTCATCGCTGTCTTTACCTTAGTCGCCTTGTACGACACCCACGGGAGATGGATGGAGGTGACAATTGTGTTCTGCTCTGCCGTCACCACACGGCGAGAACTTGCGTATTGATTCGCATCGCGCAGTTCTTCAATTTCATTCTTCTTTGTTTCACCGCCTTGCCGCACCAAATCGCATCGCAGCAATTCGCGTTGTAGTTTTCTGCATTGCGCATTTGCATCGCGCCAAGTTGAAGTTTTCTGTGTATAAGCTCCTAGTACAACCACACCACACGGCACTTTTATTAGTAACATCAGTCTATCTATCACTCACTCATCCTACATTCTTACGTTCCTATACACTCACATATACATACACAAACTGAAACGAATGTTCTATTTGTCAAATGCAAGAACTTTTAGCCGAACAACGACATCAATGTATTAAGGTACAAGTTGGTAGCGGGCTACATTAGGCAGCAGCGGACGACGTGTCGTCGCTTCACGTCACCACGACACGTCGATACGTCCTGTCGCTGCAGTCATGATTTCGAACCCGACATCCAGTTCGGAAAAAATCATTTTGAAACTCGCTCGACGTGTCGTTACTCCGGAGTCAGCGACACTACTGGGGGGCTAGACAAAGTAACACACCGACAAAGATAACGAAGTTCGATAAAGCAAAATGTATGGGATTTGACGTAAGTCGTCGTGAAATAACGTGACCAAATCGTTTTCGTAAGTTCCTAGTTATGTTGGTAGCGCAAGCTAAGACGCTGTAGATACCAAAGTAATATGGCCGATCGTGACGAACTTCGACACGTTATCTGAAACGATTGCCATTTGGCTACAGGCCCTGATCCGCGGTCGGGCGACACTGGCGTCTGCCCCTCGAAGACGCGTCGCCAGCTTCGTGTCGCTAACTACGTAGGGAATTTCATAGTAATACATATAAACCAGTAATGTCGCTGCGACACGTCGTTCGCTGCTGCGTCACGTCGTCCGCTACCAACTTGTACCTTTACTTATCGATAAGCACCGGAATAATATTCGGATTAAAGTTATGAAAACTGTAACGTCCATGCGGATGAAATTTATGATCCAGACTAGCTCAAACGCGAACACTGCAAAACTATCTTTATGTTCTCAGTTATAAGGCTTACTGTGTTGCCTTTTGAAATTTAAAACGTCCCTAGGTGTTACTCTATGGCGAGTAGTCGAGTACATTTCATTTAAACTTTTCGATTGCGATTATTATTTTAAATCATTGTAAAAACTTTGTGACTTAGGGCCTGTTTCACAATCGACAGGTAAGTGCGAAGTAGCTTACTTTGCAGTTCAATTGACATATATTTCATATTACAATTGTCAAATGACCTGCGAAGTAAGCTACTTCGAACTTACTTGTCTATTGTGAAACAGGCCCTTAGAATTATAAAAAGTAGTAATATTCTCTTTTAAGGCTACTGGATAGTTTGACTATTCGGTGCTACAATTTTTAGAGCGCATTTTAATTAACATGTGCCGTGTGGTGACGGCGGAGCAGAATACAATTGTCACCACACCCAATCTCTTCTGCGAGTGTCGTAAAAAGCGACTAAGGGCTAACTGCCGCACTCAGAGACGTCAAATAACATTCATGAGTACCTACTTAATGTAAAAAAAAAAAATATTCGAATCTAGACCGTAGACCAGCAAGAATAGCGACTAGTTTTTAATTGTCACTGTACCGTAAAACTAGAGACTCTCTTGCTCTTCACCGCTGTGTCTAGGCAACAAAACATCAACAACAAGACTTCTCCTGACAAAATTGTTATCTGTAAGCTAGCACGTTGTCCTTCATAAAAGAAGAAGAAGTAGAAGGATTGTCACTTTTTGACATTATATTAATTGGAATGTTATCACTCCAACTATACTCTCCATTCGTCGGTCTTTCGACATGGTCCCTTCCATCACTTTTCTACCTATTCGTCCGTCACTAGCACCTTTCTCATGTGATTAGTACCTATATTGCAAGTGAGTCGATGGCTTGAACTCGTCTCACCGATATGAATGGAACATTAACTGGGAACAGGTCAGGTAGATGGTGAATTAAACATGGAAGGAACGACTGCCATAAAATTCATACATGCATACTTACATAAATCACACCAATATTTCCGAAGGGGTAGGCAGAGATGAACTAGCATACACGTTTCGCCATAAAATTCAAAACAATATTAACCTTCATACTTACGTCAGCATCGAGCGAATAAGTCACTGTATCCGGCGTTTTATTCGAACAAAGTAGATATCTTTGAAGACAGCAGAATTATCTTTGCGTTCCATTTCTTCAATCTTTGTGAGGAAATCATAATAAAATGACAAACGACCGCAGTGTTTACTGTTCAATCGGTTTACTATTCGTAGGATTCCTTACAAAGAATACGGAATTATAATATATCTCAACACAGTGTAGTCACACTCACATTAAGTCCCTAATGCGTATACGATTTATATATGTACCGCTTTTATCAGAGATTCAATGTATTGATATAATAAAGAAAAGCAATAAATGTAACTTAAAGTATACTGACTTTACAAAAAAAGTAATGTATAAGTAATATAAGTATTATGTGTGGCTATTGGCCAAGAGGTTTGAATCCTGGTAAGAGCAAATTTTGTCGTGAATACAAACATTTGTTCACTATAATTGCCTATAATATGTTTATGTATGATATAATAAATATTTATATAATTATGATGTTTATTAAAAATTTTCCTTTAACTAGTATCAATAACATAACATGCTTATGTTACTTACTTTGGGCCAGATGATGAGTGTGAGTGTAAAAAGAAGTAAACTTTAAGTACTGGCGGCGTAAAACTAGTTAATAATAAAATAAAAAGACAGAAATCACGATTAAATCGGTTTATTTTGAATATGAATAATAATTCAGATATTCACACAATATGAAATGCCCTTATTTCGACTTTATTTACACAGATTAGGTAATCAATTTACTTAGGTTGTAAAATAAATAACTACTTATTTACAAATACAATTTCAATTATATAAACTATAAAAACAGTTTAGTTGTGAATGTACAGTGGAATGTATTATTTATCAGGACCTCAACAATTTCAGAAGATAATTGTAAGAGTCATGTTATAGTAGATTATTGAATCTACTATTACATGACGCTAACGATTCGGCCGATCGAACCAATTCACACATTGTAGATGCCCGGTGTTATGTGTGTGAAGGAAGTGTTAATTAATTACCCGAAAACTCATTAAAACGCCATTACAGTTATTCTCATGTAAAACAATCCTACTGCAATAAATAACCTAATATATTATTATTTATAATTATGTACAAACACGTTTGCATTTTTTTAATTAAGTATATTGAAACATTTACACGACAACTCTGCTTAACCTATAGTAATCTAAACAAGTAATTTCACAGTTACTTCATAATCCTTCGCGACTCGTAGATATTCTGTACATTGACTAGACTGCTTTAAATTTTTACGAACATTATTTTGTAACTAATTTCTATAGTGCTTACTAGTGAACAAAAACTTTAAGGCTGGCTGTCCACTTGAGCAGAAAGGAGAAGAGAGGAGCGGAGCTGGGCTAATATTAAGCAATACAATAATTGTATTAAAACTTCGCCTTGCTTCAGTGTTTTGAGGACTAGTAGGTATATAGGACCTGATGGGGATGTACGCCGCATCCTCAGCAAAAAGAGAGGATACAGATTGATATTTAAATTTTAACATGTTGTCTCAAGGAAGCAGTCAATAAGGTTTAAGGGATACATCCATTTCGGATCCGATTTAGGCAGCATGTCCGAGGCCTTCTTTACAATTTTCTTAGGCAGCTCGAAGTAATATCGTTAACAAACAAACATTTAGCAACTACGCTCCTCGTTGATCATTCATTCCTCTCCGCAGCTCATCACTCACTCACTAGCTACGCGGCAATGGACAGACGGCCTAAGGCAAGTAAGGAATTTCATTACAAGCCTACTTGGTCACAGCTTTTTCTTTACTATTATGATTTGATATATTATTTCAATTTGAACAGCGTTTGTAAAGAGGTCGCGTATTAAAATTAGCAAAATTTTCAAAAAGGATTGACCCATTTAATTTTTATGTAATTTGTTGTTGAAAGTTTCTTTTAGTATTTTACACGTAAACTATGTCGGTAGTTTAGGTGGAAAGAGATTTTATAAATTAACAATATGAACGATTTCTATATGTAGTAAAAATTCAAAATTTATTTTGAATATGACAGATACTACTAAACAGTAAAAATAACAACAGTATTATTTTCATAGACACATTATCTTAACATCAATTTGTATCTACATTTTTTAAATATTATATACAACTGTGTGTCCTTGCTAATTATAATAAATATATACAGAAAAAAGAAAAAATATAAGATTAAGCCAAAACTTAACATAAAAATATTCTGTTAATAAGGTTGTGCAATAGATATTTGAGTCGACAAGATTACACTAACCTTTATTACATTTCTTTCTCATTATGACCTCTCCTAATTGAATACAACAGAATTAATTTAGGCTTCTTATTAATTAATAAAAGATACCACAGAAGAGCTAATTAAAAAATAAAAATATCATATTCTTCGTGGTACACGTAAATATTCAGTCTTAAATTAATTAGTTCATTTATTAGCATCCTATTACAAAGCGTTTGTTTGATGGATTCAAGTGTAGGTACAATTAGTACCGGAGCCCTAGCCAAGTAGCCAAACTATTCAAACGAACAGAATAAATACGTATGAAACTGACTTATTACTAAGAAAACACCATGGCGACCCTCGTGCCAAATGTAAGAGTAGTTGTCAATAATTTACATTCGTTTGATTCATCGCTTGGCTAGGCACCCTGAGATCAATTACAAAGCGTCGCCGTGCGCTGCTAGACAACAAGTCTTACTGCCGCACTCAGAGATGTCAATTAACTTTAATGAGTACTTAATTAATAATTTATTTAAATTTAGATCTTAGACCCGGCAAGAATAGCGACTAGTTTTGTCATTTTTTGTCATTTTTTGACATTACGCACTAATTATCGTTATTTGACGTCTCTGAGTGCGGCAGTTAGTGGGTTTACAGAATTAAAAAAATAGACATTCATCTGTGAAGAAAAGCTACCGCTATAGCTACAATATAAGCCGATGAACTTTTAAGCATTGAAGCTCTTTAACTTTACACGAATTGAGATCGTATGTTTGGTCTGTTGACTGAGAGCGCGCCGATTCCTGGATCTGAGGAGGGACGCACGCGCTCCCAGGGTGCAGGCTACCTCCTGGACCTACAATACTGGCAGAGCAACACTTTCTTGAAGGCCTGCCGGAATACCTTATTAAATATGGTGTAGAAGATTGGATTCACCATTGAACTAGCATAGCCGAGCCACAGTACGCAGTCGAACACCCAAGGGGAGATCCTTCTTTCGCATTCTGGGCACACCGCTGGCACCATGTTGAGTATGAAAAACGGGGCCCAGAGCACTACGAAAGTGAAGAACACGACTCCCAACACTTTGGTGGCTTTCTGCTCCAGTCGAAGTATTCTGCCGTGTCGAGAGGAGTTCCTAGAAATCACACTTGAATTCCGGGAATGGTGCGCTCTCGGCACTTGCCGCTGTGGACTCGGGGAGATTGGCTGGTGGCGCGCATTGATCGATCTCTGTGTCCGAATACCTCGCAGTGGTGTCGACAACGTTGTTTTGGCTCCCCCGAAGCTAGACCCTCTCCGGAACCTTCTCGCTTCATCCCACGTCACCATGGACGCGGCACCTCTACTGGATCGTCTGAAGTACGTTGGTTCGTCCTTAAAATTGCCGTTCCTCGGGAATCCGTTGCAGCCATTTATGTCTCCACCTGGAACTATAACCACGTCGGTGGTCCGCCTGGGGGGAGTGGCTTCGGAGCCAAAGTAGGGGCATGTGCAAGGTGGTGGAAGCAGAAGACCATCTTCGGAACTCCTCGACTTGGCTGTCAAAGTTGCTGGTACAAGGAGCCCTTCGTTGCTTTCATCGTCGGAGGCGCTTCTTGGTCTGTGCAGAGGCGTATTTGGCTCACCAGTGGAAGAAGGCCGTCTTCTGTATTGGAGCATTGAGGACGGAGAGCTGGACGATACGCTCAATGACCCTGGGGTGAGCATACCGCCCCGCTCCGATATGTTAGTTCTGTGAACAACGGATTCATTGAATATTTCCTAACACATTTGAGACGTTGCTAGGAAGTTTCAGTGAAAGCAATTCTATAAATCGTTTACGTTGTTCATTTACAGAAATTGTTATTATCGTACATCGTTGCGATTTGGAAATCGAGCAAAAAAGTTTTCATGCTTCTGCTATATTGATAGGTTCTTTGGATATAGAAATTGATTCGTGGAAATAAGGATGCCCTACATATTTTTATAGAATTTAACGGAACAAATTCACAGAAAATTCACAGAAACGGTAAATCAAGTGGTAACGTACGATTCTCCCATGGACACTGCTAAGCAAGCTCCCGCAAATTTTGAAGCAAAATAGCCAATTGGTATACCCTCTGTACTGTGGTTTAGTCCCAGCGGAAGCTTCCAAGCCCCGAGACAGACGCAACATCTCGGCCCCGAACTGGTGTAGTGCGGTCATGGCGGACGGCGCAGGCTCGCTGTGCAACACAACACAGTATAAGGTCTACACACTGATAGCACACCATAGCATCACACCTAGACACTGATCTCTATTATACAAGTACGCTGGACTGAAGGTTGTCATCCAAAAAATGAAGCCAATATGATTATCGCCATCTATGATTGGCGCTGATGGCACTGATGTACGAAGGTGAACGTCCACGGAACTAAGATTAGAGATGCATTTGTAATGTCAAATACAAGCTACTAACGTCAAATTTAGTAACCTTGCCGCTCGAGGGGGCGCTTCAAATAGGCACAAAAAACATTTGACATTTTAGTAGACGTATTCAGTGCAGCTCACTTGTATAATAGAGGTCAGTGCACCTAGAGAAGTGGCAATCTACTCGAACGAATGAGGAAATAACTTAGCATGCCATGGATTCACCGTGCGGGTGCCGGGTCCCTTCCCTAGTGTGGCAGATAGGGAGTCAACTTGTGACCCAAGTGTAGGTTTACGGGGCCCCTTCACAACACTCACCTTCACCAACCCGACATCTCTCTCTGCCTAGCCATATTTAATACGTCTGTTTCATACATCAGGAATCAGGTTCATACTAAGGATAAATCAGTGATGAGAAATGGGCAGCAGCGTTCCTCTTGTACCATCTAGCTATGCACCTACTGCGACTTTTGTGCCCGATAAATGGCAATAGGCTCGCCACCTGTTACATGGGACCTA
The DNA here is from genome assembly GCA_963931975.1 of Cataclysta lemnata. Classification (NCBI taxonomy): domain Eukaryota; kingdom Metazoa; phylum Arthropoda; class Insecta; order Lepidoptera; family Crambidae; genus Cataclysta; species Cataclysta lemnata. Next base: position 13,949,684 of record OZ008342.1, read on the forward strand.
ACATAACTGGCGAAACGTGGGTGCTAGTTCACCTCTGCCTACCCCTTCGGGGATATAGGCGTGATTTATGTATGTATGTATGTTTCATACAAATGTATGAAACTGAAGTATTACAGAGAAAATAACATGGCGATCGTCGTCGGTCCACTTGTCTAGGCCCTATGTAGGCCTAGCACGGGACGTGGACAAAATCTCTCTCCACCAATTGACAGTGTTTTGTCTCAGGATTTAGCGGGAGTTAGAGCGAGATGAAAATGTTTGCTTTTCCTCGAGGAGATTTTGTCCACGTCCCGTGCTACGGCGGCAGGACTAGAAAAGTAGCCAACCTATTCGATCGAATAGAATACAAATCAATAGAGTCGATTCTGACAACGGTTCTCTAAATCTAAGATTAATTTGACAACAGTGTATCGCTTTCATTCACAATACAGAATAAAGAGGACAGACTGATATTCAATTTAGTTTTAAGTTTAGAGAATCATGTCAGAATTGACCCTAATATCAATTTTTGACGGTCTCTCTTAATTTCGTCACGTCGGAAGGTATCTGTACACGTCAGTTTCATACATTTGCATTCTATTCCTTGAAATAAATTAGCCACTTTTGTCTAGAGGGGCTGACCTCATAAGCCAAAAAGCGCAATCTCAACTAAAGTAACTTCCGTGAAATTGAATAAAATTTCATTTTTAGTAAGAAAGAAAAACACTTATTGCCCTCGCAGCTTCGTTTTAAGTTACAAATAGTAAACTTAGAACAAAATTGTGGTGCCGTGTGGTGACGGCAGAGTAGAATACAATTGTCACAACCCCAAATCTCTCCCGTGGGTGTCGTACAAGGCGACTAAGGATAAATCAATGATGAGGAATGGGCAGCAGCGTTCCTCTAATACCACCTAGCAATAGCAATGTACTGCGACTTTTGTGCCCGATGTATGGCAATGGGCTCGCCACCTATTACATGGGACCTAACATATTTGGCGAAACGTGGGTGCTAGTTCATCTCTGCCTACCCCTTCGGGGATATAGGCGTGATTTATATATGTATGTATGTAGAAAAAAATTAGAAGACAATCATAGAAAAATGGGTTAATGTCGACCGTAGTAAATCCATTCAATACCTCTAAGCTGCTTAGGAATTTTTGACACGATTGAGATATTAATATCTACGCAATATTTTAGTGGACTTTCGAATACAATAATAATAAGTTTTCTTGAGATGCTGTTTTTGGCCCATGCATCGCAGAAATATATAGCACACAATTGGCAGCATGTAGCTTGCAATCAGGGATTAATGTCACTAACAATATACTTAGGGCCTGTTTTTTGATGCATAGTTAACTGTTAACCAATTGTTAAAAATTGTTACCTATCTTTAAATATCACTGATATTTAACAATTAGTAACAATATCAGACTGATATTTATCCATAAGTAACATAAGTAACTAAAATTGTTTTTAATGGTTACATATCAGACTAATATTTAGCAATTAGTAACAGTTTTTAACAATTGGTTGAGTTAACCATGGATCAAAAAACCGGCCCTTAGTAAGAAAGTTTGATACTAGGGTCAAATCTGCCGTGATTCTCTAAACTTAAAACTAAATTTAACATCAGTCTATCCTCTTCAATCTGTCTTGAAAATGAAAGAGAAACACTGCTGCCAAATTAATATTAGGTTTAGAGAAACACCGTCACAATCGACCCTACTTACTCCTTTTGATGCAAAGAAGTTACACAGATACGACACCTACAAGACGATCTCTTGGTTGGTGAGTGGTATAGGTATAGGCATCTGCCTGAAACATGGCGGTCTTTTTCTAACCACAAATTTCTTTGTGATAGTTTTTCCAATTTTTTTTTTTTTAAATAAAATTACTTAATACTCCTTCTGATTATTATTTTGTAACGGAGGACGGCAAAGATGGGTACAATGTTCAATCAGAAATTATTTTTTTTATAAAATAATTAATTATGTAGATTTTAAATGTTTCATTAATCACAAGTGTATCAAACAAATTAATATATATAACTAATAGAAGGGTATCTTACTGCCGCACTCAGAGACGTCAAATAACGATAATTAGTACTTAATGTCAAAAAAGACAATTCAAAACTAGTCGTTAGTCTTGCCGGGTCTATGGTGTAAATACAAATGAATTTTTTGACATTAAATACTCATTAAATTTAATTGACGTCTCTGAGTGCGGCAGTATAGTCTTGATATTCAACATTGCTTTAGTAAATATTAAGCCCCGACATCTATTAAAGTTAAAACATTGCAATATTGATTGTGATTGATAATATGTAATTATTTAGGATTTGGCAATAAAATCGGTCTATATTTTTGGGTGTAAGCATAATTTTACACATTTCGCCTTGTGTAATATTACAACTGTAATATTACAACTCTGCCTACGCTGTCAGTGATATACTTGTGTGACTTTGTGACGTGGAGGGTCAAGGTGACACTTATCGTCACTATTAAATTAATTGATAAAATCTAAAAGGCACACTGTGACAAATTATGTAAAAGTATTAACAAAAATACTTTAGAACACTGCCCAAAAGCAGGACGACACTACTTACATAAGTGCGTTAGCCAGATAGGTAATTTATTTAATTTACCTACATTACAAATGTACGGATCTGAACAGCATTAGCATAAGCTTACATTAAGAAAATATTTCTCATACTAAATATTATTGGCCGTGTGCTCTTTCTTCTTCCTGCCCTGTTCCCATTCTATCTGGGGTCGGCGCAGTATGTTTCCTCTTCCATTCATATGTCAGACGTCATCAAGCCATTCACTCCCTTTTGATTCATATCATCCATCACACCGTAAAGGTGCTAGTGATGAATGAATGTATAGAAAAGAGACAGAATGGACCATGTCGAGAGACCCATGACCGGAGAGAGTGATTGGAATGACAACATTCCAATCCATACTGATCGACGGCCAAGAGGTCCCGGGTTCGAATCCTGGTAGGGGCAAACTTTGTGATGACCACAAATGTTTGTTTCCGAGTCATGGTTGTGTATATGTTTATATTTTCAAAATGGCCTATTCTCTTCCTATTACGTTATTTGTTCGCTCCCAGGCCAGCATAGAAGGGCAGCGTTTCTCTTAAACCACCTAGCAATATACTTACACCTACTTACATGGGACCTTATTTAATTGGCGAAAAGTTGGTGCTAATTTATCACTGCCGACCACTTCGAGAATAAATGAGTGTTTGTATGTACTATGTATCTGAACAGCACAAGCTTTTACATTCAAAATTTATATATTCAATTCAATTGTCATGCGACTTTCGTAGCCGACAACATAATTATGAGTTAAAATTTATTTGATTTCTAATTTCAAATTCACCACTTCTCTTTGAAAGCTCAAACAATTGTAAATATTATTTAATCAGAGAGAGAAAGAGAGGTATTTATTAAAATTAGAATCTAGAAAGGGCTTGATCAACCCACGTACCGACTTTCCTTGGATTCTGGTAATAGTATTTTCACAATACGCCTACGTAATGTTTACTACGTTTTCTTGGAATTATTCATCAGGTTTCACGTTACTTTAAAGATTAATCTTCAAAACAAATGCTGCATACTGAAATGCTGCTGCCCATTACGTATTGCTGTTTTAACCCTTAGTTGCCTTGTACGACACCCGCGGGATAGATGGGGGCGGTAACTATTGTATTCTGCTCTGCCGTCTCCACGCGGCTATATAATTTTACATACATAAATCACGCCTATATCCCCGAAGCGGTAGGCAGAGGTGAACTAGCACACACGTTTTGCCAAATATGTCAAGTCCCATGTAATATGTGGCGAGCCTATTGCCATTTATCGGGCACAAAAGTCGCAGTACATTGCTAGCCTAGGTGGCATAAGAGGAATGCTGCTGCCCATTCCATATCATATTCAGATTTATCCTTAGTCGCCTTGTACGACACCTACGGGAAAGATTTGGGGAGGTGACAATTGTATTCTACTCTGCCGTCACCACGCGGCATAGTTTGTCTTCAACAGTAGAAATATGCGCTTTAAGTCCAAGCATTAAGCAATTATTTTCTACCAGTCTTCCATTCTGGCCAGGGTTCGTAAAATTGCGTAGAATATGCCAGTCTCGATTAACCCCAGGGATGTCGTAGAAGTCGACTAAGGGAGATGGCCAGGTGTAGACTATATAATTTTAATATCAACTAATAAACAAGGAGCAAATGTAACATCAGAATTAATATTTGATTACTATGGACAGTGCACGTTATGTTTTCGTAAGAACCTACATTGACTTCGTAAACAACAAATCTAAACTCAACTATTAAGAACTTGTGTTCGGAAGTTCCCCGATAAGCTCCTTAAACTTTCGGCGGCCAACTAAGTTATGGCAATAATTTGTCATTGCAATTTATCACTTACGCTCATGACTTTACGGTGCGGAATAGTTTTAACAGCCAATCGATGAGTTAGGGTCACGTAAAGACCCCGACCCGAGACAATAATTATATTATGTCTCGCATGTAACCCCCAGGTGTATATACTTTGATGTTTGTAAACACCTTAATATTTGGCAATAAGAATCAATTTTGAATGAATGTCTTCAACGGGATGGGCTTTGAGAGCTCTTTAAAATCGCATAGACTTTAATATTCTAATGCGATTAGAAATTAAACTGCCGTAAATTTACTAAAATACTTTACTAATAACTTTGTTAGACAAAAGTTTTAGTTTGTCTTCGACAGTAGAAATTTGCGCTTTAAGTCCAAGCATTAAGCATTTTTTTTCTACCAGTCTTGAATTCTGGCCAGGATTCATAAACTAGCGTAGAATATGCCAGTCTCGATTCACCCCAGGGATGTCGTAGAAGTCGACTAAGGGAGGTTAACAGGTGTAGACTAATAAGCACCTTGGGGCATCCGAATGTGGAGGAAAAAGAACCAACAACAGCATACCCAAAGAGAGTTGGTGTCAGGCAGGCGACCGGCTGTAAAACCTAAGCCAAAACTCTCTATTAGCCTCTCAGTCTCTCAACATGACCCTTTTCATAATTCTTCTATACATTCATTCACCACTAGCAGCTAAGTGGTGTGATGGATTATATGAATCAAACGGGATTGGGGGCTTGATAACGTCTGACCGATATGAATAGAAGAGCAACCGTGCTTTATTTCTTAATGTCATGCCCGTGTATACTCCCACAGAAATGACGTAAGCAATTGCTATTGTAAATTTACATTTAATTGGATATTAATGACTCGGTCAATAACTCAGTCGCTTTCATAAATGTACATACCTATTAATATAATTGTCACTTTAGAATAATGACTCAATGTGAATTTAAAAAATGTCAAAAGCCGTACCACCTGTTCGGTTAAAACCCACAAAATAAATCGAATGATTGCTGTTTAGCGCATCAGGGTCAAATTAAACGTAAACCAATGTTATAAGAGAAAAAACGCTAAGTTTAGAGTTAAACTTAATATTAAACATAATGGCCCCTTATAATTGCAGAAGCACTTTGAAAATAAAACATTTAAAATGAAACAATTCCCGTCCGCTGTAAGGTGATCGATTTGTGGCTTTCGTAGTCACAATCACAATAAAACGTAAATAGAAAGAGCCAGCACGATAACTTCGCAAGTAACCCCACTTTTATGTTAACTCATATTACTGAGTATTGAAGCGAGGCCGAACCACAATTTTATCTGAGAATGCGTTATTTTATTGCTATGAAAGTAAGGTTGACATTAGATTTTATGGGACTAAGGATATCCAAATCGAACATAGATGTATCCTATCTTTTTGACGTATACTTAATGTGTGTTCGCAGCGAAAACACATGTTCGCTTAATTTTACGATTGTGCTTAAGTGCTCGTTTAACGTATAAAATCTTAGAGCTTAAGGCGAATGATGAGATGATGTATACTAAAATAACGTACACTGTGTGAGGTGACACGTAGTGCAACAGTTTTGTTAGGAGCAGTTCACAGAATTCTATAACGACAGATTGGCGTGTTAGGGCTATGAAACAAATAATTGTAGTCTACTCACTTCATGGAAATAACTAAGTATTTACGGTGTAATCGCCCAATTTAGGGTACGGCGTGTTTAAACGAAAAGTAGCAAAATCCCTGCTGATTTACAATGTCGATACGTGACATCAGAATACTACAAAATTGCTTGCACAATATACATTAAAGCCATTTTTTTTTAATCTGGTCACATGGTAGAAGAATGGTAGAAGAAGAAGTAGGTAATAGTCAATATATCATGCATTATCATTAGGATATAGACATGAGATGAAAATTGATAAAATAAGGAATGAGTCCGTAAAAGGGGAGCTTGAAAGTAGCGCCAGCAACAAAAGTTGAAATGACATGTTATAAGACGGGATGCCATGAAAGTGACTAAAAAAGTTATGAACATAAATGGTGATGGATTTTGAAGTAGACTAAGACCACTGAGACATCGATTGAGTGAGGTAAAGATAGATATAAAAGTGATGAGTGTAGATGAAGAGATGACGAGTGACAGAAGAGACTTACAGGCCAGGGTGATAATGATCTTACATTATGTTCCACAATCGTTCTCATATTTGATACCATATATGATGAGGACGAGATTATTACTTCACGGAGGATCGGACGTCACTTGGTGAGTTACTGCCGCACTCAGAGACGTCAATTAACTTTAATGAGTATTTAATGTCAAAAATTTTCATTCAAATCTAGACCATAGACCCGTCAAGAATATCGACTAGTTTTGAATTGTCATTTTTTGACGTTAAGTGCTCATTAACGTTATTTGAGTGCGGCAGTTAGTCTTATGTATTTAATTATCATTAGAGCAATAATGTATCCAATGAACAAAGAACAGAATCCCCATTTCTATTTGGGCTGGCCAACGCATTACAAATACCTACACAAACATTCGTCCAACACAACCCCAGTCTGGAAACAATTCGCACAACAATAAACAACAATGCCAAAAAAATCTTATGGGATAAAAGTTTCGAAGCTCCGAAGCAATTGAGAAATTTGGACAATCCAATAAAAAAGTTTGGCCAGATTAATTTGTGGGGGCAATACACGCAGGCACTCGATATTTACATGTTACCTTTTGTAGTTGACAAGCTGGAACTTTTACAAGCTTTTACTCAGAAGTTTTTACATACATTGCAAGTAATGAGCGGAGTTGACAAGCGTGCGAACAAAAGAGTAATGCGAATAAATGTAATTAGGTGGAGGGGAAGAAGTAGGATTCACTAAAATTAGGGAGTGGATGATTTTATGAAAACTGACCCAGATGCCGTTGGTGACGGCAGAGCAAAATACAATTGTCGCCACCCCCATTCACTCCCGCGGGTGTCGTACAAGGCGACTAATGGTTGAGCAAGCGGCACCTAGCAATAAACTGTGATTTACATACCCTATAGGCTATTACTTGGGACCTAACCCATTTGGCGAAAAGTGGTGTTAATACACCTCTGCCTACCCCTTTGGGGATAAATAGACATATGCAAAAAAACTGCGCCAACCCATAAAACCTACCCCCTAGGCAAGTGGCCAATCTATCGAACGCATAGAATACCATAGAAAACTGATGCATTATAGAGAAAACAAAATTTTGTTTTTTCTATGCGTTCGAATAAAACATGCCACTTGGTTAGGCCCTCTGGCGAATGATGATTTCAGGTCTACAAAGTTGAGTGTATTTTGTGGAGGTAAAAGCGGGTTTTCATTACACTGATGAGATAGACAGTGTTTGCATTGGTTTCGTGTTCATTAACAAAGTGTCCTGTACTCTATCTGAGATCGGCGCAGCGTGTTTCATGTTCCATTCATATCGGGCGTCATCGATCCATCCACTCCCTTTTTAATTGAAATCGTCAATCACAGCCGAAACGTGCTAGTGGTGAATGAAAGCATGGAAAAGTGACGGAAATACCAAGCACCGATAAACGGAGAGAGTGACTTAGATGACAAAATTCCAATCCATACTACCAGCTGAAGGATCTGGTTTTAAAACCGGCCGCCTGCCTGACACCTTTAGGTATGTGTTAATTGTTAGTGGTTTGTCCTCCGGCATTCGGGTGTCTCAATATGGTTATTAGTTTACAACGCACAATCTCCCTTAGTCGACTTTTGCGACGGGTCGACGACAAGATATTTGGAAATAAACATCAATTTCTTGCAAACAATAATGATCCATGCAATCCATTGCAAGTTTAATCGAAATATTGAGATAGGTCACTTTTGTCGCAAGTGAGCCAGATAATAATACCCGCATCGTGCTAAACCACAATAAACAGCATTAAGCCTTTGATCAGCGTTACGTCATACATTTCTAAAGCTAAAGCTTTGTGACAATGATGCATTCACACAGACAATAAATAATACGACATGGACATTGTGTGCTTATTATAGGTTTTACAATTTATAGCATTTAAAACATAATTTAGCAATGTTTGTATTGTAAATTAATTCTTAATTTATTTAAGAAATTACCCTTGCCTTCTGCCTCTACACAGGAGTGACGAAATCTATTGTAGATAGTATAGATACACAAAAAAATACAAACTATTTAAAACTCAAATTCATTCAATAACACTTACTGCTAAAGTTTGTAGATAGATGACAAAACATACATTACGTATCAAAACATAGACCCTAATAACACAATCACACACCAAATAATAATAAAAAAAACATATTTAGAAGGAAATTGTTAAATAATTATTTGAAGTGTTCCCAAAACAATTGGCGCTTATTTTATAGTTATTTTTATAAATTAGGTAACATTATTAAGTAATATAATATTTGTGTATGGAGTTACTTAAAATGTGTAATATATAATATTTAAAACATTAAATAGTTATAAAACATTCTTACGCTATTAAGCCAACTACACACAACACAACGGCAACGGTACCTGGAGTCCTGTATCCATAGGTCCCTGGTGTCTATTGGCGGCAGTTCTGTCTCCGTCGAAGCCGCGGAGTGTTGGGGGGTCCCTCCCCTGGGACCCAGGATACGCTTCCATGTGCAGCGCCTCTCTGGAATAAATGATTTGATTTAGTTCCATATACTCACTACACGTGGTACGATTATTATTGTGTTCACTTCCAGGGCTCGAGTTCACCAAAACGTAAAACAGGCGATTATTTAGGGCCGATTTCACCGTCTCTCATAGAAACTAAGTTTAATAAAACTTGGTTTTGAATAATGCAAACTATGTAGCGGAACTCAGTTTAGAGCATAAACCGAGTTCAACTGATCACGTTTAGTTTAAGTTCACCAACACGTAAAACAAGCGATTAAAAGTTAATCGTCTGTTTTTGACATTACTTCCATATTGTTAAACGCCAAAAGAACCGGTTATATAATAATCGACTGTTTACGTGTTGGTGAACTCAAGCCTAAATCATATGAAAGAAGTGTCAAAATCTAACTGTTATCTTTTAATCGCTTGTTTTACGTTTTAATTGAACTCGAGCTTTAGACTGGAGTTCACCAACATGTAAAACAAGTAAAGAAAGCGCAAAAAGACGTTCCGTTTGAAAGTGTCCAAAACTGACGGTTAAATATTAATCGCCTGTTTATGTGTTGGCAAACTCTAGCCTTAAACAGAAATTTAATCATCATTCAGATAATGATTAACCAACCCCTTTATGCAAGTGGCCAATATAATGGAACGGATAGAATAAAATATATGAAACTGACGTATTACAAAGAAAACAAAATGGCGGCGGTGGTGTCAAATGTAAGAGAACTTAAGAGAAGCTGTCAATAAGTACAAGTTGTCTGTAAGTTTACAAACTGAACAATTAATTGCTTTAACAGAAAAAGGATTCCAACTATTGAAGTTAGTAATATAGATATTTTAGCATGTTTGCCGATACTTGCAAACGACACACGATCATGTAGAATCTTATTTAATCCGTTGAAAGCATTGATGTTTGTCAAACGTCATGCTGAAATTGATATACTTAATACATTTCGGAATCAAACGGGGTGCGAGTCGTATTAGCCTATCGGGATTACAATTTGTGAAATTACATTCACGGTTTATTGAGTGTAGAGTATAAGCATTCGCTAATGTTTATGTAACAGTTTGCACCTTATTTTCCACATAGTAAATATTATAAAGAATTCATACAATTTAAACAGAGAATGGAGTTCGATAGTGCGTGACTTAGGGCGCTTGGCTTGCGATTGCGTAAACTAAGCAATGTTCGCTAAAGCTGTTCGTTGGATGGGTGACCAAAAATTTGTCATCTCGAGCTCCTCCGTGCTTCGGAAGGCACGTTACCTAAGTCGGTGGGCCCGGCTGACTTTGAACCTTATTAGACACTTTTCCACGTAGGATTACAAAACAAAATATAAAGAATTAAAATTTGCTTTCAGTTTTCCTAATTGAATGAACTTTATAGCTATTTAGATGATTTTTAAAGACACGAAGATAGACGAGATGTTAAATTAGGAGTAATAAATCTCGGCTATCGCCATCTTTCATTATGAAATATCTTCTGAGCCCAACCTTGGCTGGAAGTCAGTAAACTTCAATAAACATAAAATTGGAACTTTATAGTCCTATTTTCACGCTCTGTCACCTTTCGTAATAAGCGTTCCCACTTGAACACCTCTGAATCGCAAAGTTTCCCTTTTCGGAGTTTTATTTAGTTGAGAACAAATTTTTTGAAATAAAATCCTTCGGTACCCATCCGACCCTTTAGTTCGGGGTATTTGCTAATAATCTATGGGTCTCCAAGCTGATCTTCCGATTTAGGGACATCTACCTACACGCCGGGCGATGTTCTATTGTTTTCTAGTGAGATTGAAATACGAACTTTTTTATAAATCTTTTTCGAAGATATAAAACATAAATTCGCATATAGAAGCTACGTGATACGTTTATTTAATTAGCTTTCACTGTTTGCAGTATCATAATATACATATATTTTCGGAAATTCACAGTACATGATACTTCTATAATTTGCTTCAATAAAACACGAAAACGTAACTTTTGTAAGTCAGTCCAATGCGCGACCCGGGGGAGCTTCCCGAAAGCGATGATCAGCAAAAAGTGGACAGCTTAATCCTGCAGGATTTAATATCCAACTGCTGGGAAGATTGAAATTTATTTTCGACCGCGCCAAATATTGTTTGTTTGGCTCTGGCCCAATTCGGATCCGCTTCTTCGCGAATCATTTAGTCAGCATTTGTTTTGAGTTTGTATTTAGTAAATAATTTGCTTCTTTACCGAATTTACATTAAATTTTCTCTTCGTTTCGTAAGGGAACGAGCGTGTAGATGACATATCAAGCGGTGTGGTGACAGAATGCAATTATCATTAACCCCTATCTCCCGGGCGGGTGTCGTACAAGATGACTCATGACTGTTTTGAACAACGACTCTTACCTTTAAGGGTTTATTCAATTCCCTTAATTCAAATATAATATATCTTCATAGTTTTAAAGGATCGTGATGCCTAAAACAATTCATATTTCCTTCAATAAGATCAACCACTTAATTCATCATCTTATGGTCTAAAACAGATACAGAGTTTATTTACATGCTCATTCCCTTCAGAAAATCAGAAATAGATTCTTTTAGGATACTCCTTGTCATTATAAAAATCAATATTGTCGATGTAAAGAATAACTAAAAAGTTAAACATGCAATTATCTAAAAAAGTCTTATAAAAAATTTGTAAAAACAACAAAAACTGGTGCCGGTGTTCAGTCTATCGCCAACAGTCGGAATTGCGTATACCTATACCATATATATACTACCTACTTATATATATACATATATATATATACCACCTACTTACTATTACGCCTCTCAAGCTTATAATTAGTGTTATACGCATAAACATTCAGATTATCTCACTGTACTACCGAGGATTAGGCAAAGCAGCATAAACTAACCCCATTAAGCTTCTGACCCCATTAGAGGGACTCGACTATTTTGAAGGCTAAAAGTTATTCCTAAGTTTGTGGCCACTAATGTGATTTGCTTAGACAAAGTTAAGTTTGTCTGAATATGCTTGCCGTAACAGATGTTTATGTCAAAAGTCACTTAATAGTGTCTTCAACGTAACACTTTACTTTATGCCGAAGATATCTTTTTTTTGTATCATATTTAAAATTTTATAAACATAACAAGCGAGTGGCGATGGTAGAGCAGAATAAAATTGTCACCACCTCCAATTTCTGCCGCGGGTGTCAACAATTAAGGCTACTAAGGGTAAAGCCAGTGGTCAGCAATGAGCAGCAACGTTCCTCTTATACCACCTAGCAATATACTGTGAATTACTTGTCCGTTATATGGCAATAGCCTTCCTCCCTATTGGCACAACACAATATTACCTTACACAATTGAAGAAATTTGGGTAATGTATAAAATATCATGTAAAAAAACAGATTACAACGGCAAACGAAACAAAAATAAAAAGCAAACCCAAGCTCAACTGAATGCGCGGTATTCGTAAAACCTACTGCCACACTGCTTCGGGTGTTGGAAATTTATTTCTACTTTGCGAGGGTACCCGTCGGTTTACAACGTAAAAGTTAAACGATTTGAGAAATTTCGGCACATTAACGTATATTAATTATCGTTCTGAGGTCCTAGCCAAGTGGCAATGGATACAACGTTTCTATCGAACCAATGTCAACTTTTGACAACTTCTCTTTCATTTGACGCGTCAGTCGCCATGTTGTTTTATCAGTCGTATGGTCAGTTATACATGAGTATTCCATTCGGTGGAATAGATTGGCCACCTGTCTAAAGGGGCTGGTTGGCTACAGGGACTAGACAGTGGCTTAGGTTGGATTGCGGAAGACCCTGATTCGCATCAGTGGTACATAATTTTACTTTGCAACTTTTCCCGAAAACCAGCAAGTTTCGAAACAATATTTCTGAAGATCCAATAGGAACACGGATGCAATAATGGCAAGGTAGGTACATTTATTTACACGTCAGGGTTACCACAATATATCAGGTTTTATTAATCTATTCATAATTTCAACTGTTATTTTAAATTATCTGTTAATTTTTTATGCTAAAGGTAGTGGAATCGATATCAATTCCATACGGAAAATGAATAGCTATTTAATTCCTCAAAGTTTTCATTTTGCATGTTCATTTAAAACAATGCTCGGAGCAGTAAAAATTGCAATGCGGCCGAATGTCGGAGTTTAAAAACGAATATTACTCCGGCTTTTCCCTGTTGTGTTTGTGCAGTATGCAATATTAATTTTATAATTGACCGTGGTACCATACATTTTGCGATTCACTACTCTTTTATGGAAATCATAACGAACTAAAAACGAAGGTTTTTACTACGTGAGTGTTGCCAGTGATGACACATGGTACCGTAATACGTCCGAAGGCTCAATGTCACTCAAAAGGGGAGGTGGCTATGCTCGGTATTTCAATGCGTCATTATACCAGAAATGATGAGGCCAAGAATTTGGCCAAATAACAGCCGGTTTGTTCGAATGGTCAACTCGCTCGCTATCGGGCGGTAATGCTCTTTACCAGGATTCGAACCTGGGAGACGTTCGAATCGTAGTAATGCTTATGGACAAAATTTAATGCATACTTAGATCACGTCTGTTTTTCCCTGAAGGAGTAGGCAGAGATGAATTAACACCCACGTTTCGTCAATTATTTTGGAAATAAATTGACGTGAAATGTCAAATTCTTCTTTCCCTGACCTGTTCCCAGTGTATCTGGGGTCGGCGCAGTATGTTTCCTCGTTCATCGGTCAGACGTCATCAAGCTATCCACTCCCATTTGATTCATATCATCCATCACACTGTAAAGGTGCTAGTGATGGAATGGATTGGAAGAACAACATTTCAATCCACAGTACTGCGTTTTTACAGCCGGCCGCCTGCCCGCTGACACCAACTCTTTGGGATAAAGATATGTACCTAAAATGAGATACTACATCACAGCAAAAACCTCATCCGAATCGTAGACATTCTCTCTCACAGATCCCACCCCTATAAATACCGATAGGAGGCGCACCGAGCCAGCCTGCCGCCCACCCGGCGCCGAGCCCCTTCCGCTGCCGGGCCAGCAGCTGCACCGTCAGCGCGTACGTCAACAGCATCACCCCCAGCGGTATGTAGAAGGAGATGATGGAGCCGATGGCCTTGTAGAGGGGGTCGGGAACCTGACAGGACCCGCCGATCAGCACTGACTCTTCGTTCTGTGAGAGAAAAACCTCATTATAGTCCGACAAGCTCGTGCGCGACCCTCCAGCGGTATGAGGGACGGTGGCGGGGACGGGGCACTCCAGATGCCAGCGCAACCTCCGAGGTCTATGCCGCGTGGTCTAGTGGTTCGCTCACCGGAATTAAAGGTCTCCCCATACGGAACAGGAAAATACCCCGAATGGGACGTGGACGGCACGGGGATGGGAACTGCAGAAACATCATTTCATACAAAATGTACCTTGAAGGACATACAATATGTCATGGGCTCCCGTCCACGTGCACGGCGTTTATCCGGGGTATTTTCCCGTTCCGTATGGGGAGACCTTAAGATCCGGAGGTCCCGAGTCCGATCCCCAGGGTGGTACAAATTTGTACTCGGTTTGGTTGGTGCTAGGACTGCTTTCAAGTCCGCCTGGCTAGCTACCACCATCTTGCCAAAATTTGTCGCCATGATAATAATGTTAACAGCATTATTGTGTCCCGACTATTGTGATAAGATAGCCAGCCCCTCTGTGGTTGAGGGTTCCAGGTGAAGCTCGATTCCATCTTCAGCACATATCGTCACTTCCATCAGGTGAGATGAAGGGCATGAGCTTTTCTGTCTAGCATAAAAAAGCCTCGCTGGTGCTTTCGGCGTGTTAGCGTAGTTGGAATCAGCAGGGTTCGACCACGAAATCGAATTAAAAGCAAAAATAAAACTGTATTGTTTTGTATTCGTTCTTTTGTATTAGCTCAATCCTAGTGTTAATGAAGCTTACATTAATATTCTTTTTTAATTACCACATAAAATTTTTATAGGACATCTCACCTGGCGGACCAAGGACTGTGGGTTTGATCTGTAATATATAGGTACACCAGCATAGGCATCAGTTTTACACAAACAATGTTACCTGTTGTGTAATGTATGCATTTTACTAGATTACTTATACTAGATGTATGCTCAACATAGCTAGCCACGTGCCAAGCAAAATAAGTAAGGTATGTAAGTTAAGATAATATGCAAATAATCAATATTTTTTGATGAAGAAATCGGTGTAAATAGAATTAGATAAATTTTCTGGTAAAAAAAAATATTCTGCCCTCTAAAAATAGAATATTTTAATGTATTCTGCCCTCTAAAAATATTCTGCCATCATTGCCATGCCAAGTTGCCTTTATTAATAATTCTCCGTAATACCACGTCATCGTTGGTGTACAATCCACTGCCTTCGCAGCTATATCACTATTCACAGAATCTATCTATTTACTTATTGGTCTGCCTCTCTCAACTCATCCATCCACATTGATAATTCCCATCCACGTTCATCTAATAATAGTAGTCTCTTTTGAATAAATTAAAATACCAAATTACCCAATGCCTCTCTGAATTCTTCGAACGCTCCAGCCTGGCCATTTCAATTTGTCGTGAACCCGAAAGTGATACTGGATAATAAATAAATTCCTTAAAATCAGACTTAACTCCTTATATCGATAACTCAATACCTTAACGTCTTCAATAAGTAGTACGAGGATGGGATAATAATCGTTAGGAGAGTTCTAAACCGTGAAATACGGCAGCACTTAATGAAATTGGTTCGAAGGTGGAGTTGATAGAAAACGATAAATCAGCAGTTTTCCTTTATACGACTCTATTCATAACATAAAACGTATTAGGCGGGCGCCCATTGCCTGGGTTTTTCAGGACAGCGTCCCGAAGGCATTAATTATTATTTTGACCTTTTATGTCACTTGAACCAACGTAATTTCCCAAAAAGTGGCTAGTTGATAGTCTAATTTGATAAATGGTCTACACCGTAACATAATTCATAGGTGACCCACAAACTGACACTTGAACAGAGATCAATTATAACCTGAAAGTTATTATGGCTACGCGACTACTGGATTACTATTTTTAGTTGTTCCAATACATTTTAATGCAATTGATATTAGAAACTTTTAACAGTAATGCTTAAATATTTTATGGACTTTCCATTAAATATTTAGGGCATACAATTCGTGGAGTGAAACCATACGAAAGGAATCTAAGCCAATTATGTTCGGCCTGATAATTGGCCTCATAATAATTATGGCCAAACATCATTGGGACCAATAGTTTTAGACCAGTGAAAGGGACTACGACAAGTCACCTACGCTTTCTGGGACGGATAGGCGTGATATACCCATAAATAAATACTATTCGGAGTTCATTTCGTTTCTATGCACCTAATATTAAGAGCCCTATTACAAATCGCCCTCCTCTCATACTTAGACGGCCGGTGCATCGCATTTCGTAGTAATTTTTCAGTTATGTTTATCGTGTTTATTGAGATAGGATAGTAAATACTTGTTTTAAAATTATAAAATATTTATTCCTCATAAAGTAACAATTATGCTGGTATAAATTTAGCTCAAAAATATTATTATTATCGTAGAAAGTATTCGCAGTAAACTTAAAGCTATTTTCGAAGTATTTTTTTGATAAATCAATGATGTTTCAAAATTCCGAGGCCGCTACGAACTATTTGACTATATTACAGATAAGATTTTTTTTAAATTTCATTTGCGTAGAACAGTAGTTTTATTCAGGAGCTCAAAACAGGGCCTTCGCGCATTTTATAAAATTATTTTTCTACAATTTGAGGTTTAATTAAAAAAATTACATAAACCGAGGCCGCTACGAAATACGCCAATATCTATTCTACACTATTCACTGAGTCAAAATTGTCAATTTGTTTTTGTTTCTGAGATCAAGAACGCCAAAATTGGCCACGCAAAAATCACAGTCAAAATGTAATAGGGCTCTTAAAACATTCAAGAATATCAGGTAAGTAGTACATAAAAGGGATCAATTTAAAAACTTATTAAAAACCCAACAGATATCGTCCGCTAAACGCTTTGAATTTTATATTCAACTGAAAACGGGAAAGCCCTTTCCCTCAAATCGCTTTCGGGGTCCCTATACATAGGAAGGTCAAATGCCACATTCGTGTAATGCCGCAACGCAAATAAGCACGGAACCCGGTATGTTTTGCGTTTTATGCGAACGACGCCATTGTGATAGCGGCAGACCGAAATCCGTGAAGTTCAGTGCGTGTTTGAGAGTGGGCCACCGTTGTGGAAACAATGGATATTTAGAGCCAGTACATTTGTACGCTGTATACTACATACAAACGCTATAAGTGACATTTTCTGTATACTTTGTATCTACAGTGTGTCGTCTAAACATAACATCTCGTTTCTAAAGGTACTTCTTATAATAAAATAATATAGCGCAGTGGCTAGTGCCATCGGTTTGTGATTGCGTGAGCTTATCAGTATTAGCTAAAGCCGGTCTTTGGAATTATGTACAGATTTACATCATATGGACTTTATGTCAAATGGACTCTAAAATATGTACCTACCTATAATCACAAAAAGTGCCGGACTGACAAAATCGGAAATTGTATAGCGGTGGTGCTAAAGCGGAGTACTTTTTAATAGTCGGCCGACGAATTTATCGGAAGCAGTTGGGAAAATACTGCGCTGAAATCAGACTACTGACTGCCCTTTTGTTCTATTATGGAAACAAACGCTAATCATCGAAGATTTGAATAGCGAAAGTAGGACGAGTGTTCCAGCAAAATTTGGATTTATGACAATTGTAGCGACATCACAGTATTACACGTAGTTAAATTCATCACATTTGTAAGTTAACTTTAGACACGCACCATATTACTATATGTATAAGCCCATATTTGTATCTTTAATAAACAGACTTAATTACCACATCAAGTCGCGTTATACTTCTTGCCCCTGGCAAAGCAATCCTTTCCGGTGTGATGGATGGTATAAATCTTATGTTAGGTTTCATGTAATAATAATAATTGAAGAGACTATTCCTCTATCTATTGGGCACATGAGATTGCTAGGTGGTCTAAGAGGACCGCTACTGTCCATTTATTAGGTACATGCGACATCCGCGCGAGAGATTTGGGGGATGACAATTGTATTCTGCTCGGTCCCCACACAGCATCGGACGGCATAGCCGTCCGATGCTGATAAAATACAAACATCCTTATTACTCACGAAGGTGTCACATTTACATGGGGAAATCTCTCTTTTCCAATCCTATGAAAAATAGGATTAAAAAAAAATTCTGCGTCGTTAATAGTCTCAAAATTCTCTTTTGAGTTGTCATATTTGCCATACATTTTCTTATCTAGAAGAGCGGAAAACCAGTTACAAAATAATTGATACTGCTCTGTGGTTAACTAAGTATGACCACATTGGAGTCGATTTCTCGGAAAATAGTGAACTAATTCAGCGTGACACCGATACACTTGAGTTGACAAATTTTAATTTGTGGCCGGAATGAAATTGCTTCTGCCGCAGATGGTGCTTAAAATGCCGCTGAAGGTCCAATTACAATTTGCGAGAGGACATTTCTGATTACGAGCCCGATATTAAAAAGGGTTTTCGCTACCTGCGATTGTGTTGCAGGATTAGTTGCGGCTATAACTTCTTATGACTTAGTTGATTGAATTTAGATCAAGAGCTTCACCAATTCCTAAGGGCGTTACCACACCACGTCCATCTGTCGATGCATTTAATCGACGTCGACCAACGTCGGTCGATATCAATCGATGTTGTAACGTTGTCATTTTGTCACTTGTCAAAGTCGTCAAAGTCAAAATTGACAAACTGACTGACAGTGACAATGACATTAGTTGTCATAATAATTTTGGGTTTGCAAAGAGAAATTGGCATAATTGGGGACTTATAAAAAAAAAAAAAAAAAAAAAAAAGGAAAAAGTTCAGATAAGAGTTGCTTGGTTTGGGTGGTTATATAACCCCCAAGTGTTATAAAAAATATTACTTCACTTTTTCCTTGGTTTCCAGACGATAATTTTGTATTTCGGCAGGTTAGGATTTTATTTAGTATTTATTCGGCGTTTAGGTTTTGTTAGGTCTTCAGTGGTCATATTTGTTGCCTAAAATTCCCTTAGAATCGATTTTTTAGAGATCGAAGAAATTGTCAATTTGTCAATGTTATCTTGGCTGTATGATACAGAATCGTTGCCCTAGTCCGGCCTAGTAGCCTTAAAGAATGTCAGGATTCGATTGTCAAACCTCACGGCCAATGACGAGCGCTTATTTTGAAATTCGGAAGTGGATTTCATTCCGTTTTAAAATTCCTAGCGAGACGCTGTAAAATTTTGATGGTCTTCTTACCTTGGTGGAATTTTCCAAATTTCAGAAGAATTTTATAAATATTATATCGGAGCAAGAAAGTGATTCTCCGAATAACAGCTGTTATTAAAAGGAATACATACTGTGTCACTGACCCGAAAGGTAAACATAATGAAATGTCATAATAGGAAAGTCTCGTCTTGTCATTTTTTCTCTGTTCTAAATTCGAAAGTAAATTAAGTACATAATTTAATGCCGTAATTGTTGTGTTTCGTCATCATTTTGCATATATTTGGATCGGCAAAGTCGGTTGAAAAACCGTTGCTCGGACAATTCTCTGGATACCTTAAGTTGTATGGACAAAATTTCAAAGTAGAGTTTTTGGCGATTTTCGATATTATTTGATCTAAATTGATTATTAATATCGTTTCTTTTTAACCTCATAGGTACTTGCTGCCGGCTCGAACGTGTGCGATAGCGTTCGTCGGTGGTAATTCAGCGAAACCTGTGTATATTAGTTGGTGTTCATGTCAATTTTAGGCTTTTGATTAGGGTGTTTTTCGCATATATTGAGACGTTTTATATTGCACAACTTCAGGGTCCTTTGGTACGAGTAAAGAGACTCCAGTTAAAGCTGTCTTGATTGTGGACTGGACCTAGCGGGTAATCCTGTGAGGAATTGCTACTCCCTACTACACTTCTCTACAGTCAGGTACCTTACTAACCACCAGGCGGCTGAAGGCTCGGAGATATAGATAGACTTCTATCAATATAGGTAGATTCATATCATTTAGATTCATATACTCGTCCCACTCGTTATCGACCAGAACGACTCCACCCGAACTCCTTGGTCTTGGTTCCTTTTAAGTACTGCTTATGTAAATTTTAAATTATAAATTGTGTTAAATTTGTATTAAATTGAAATTATAAATTTACTACTGTCCAACTGGTTGTTTTTATTTTATTGTCACCATTAGGTATATTAGGTAGAAGGGGGGAAATCTAAATTATTATTATATAGGAACACATAAGCAGGAATAAATACAAGTATTACATGGCGCCCGAACATTAGGAAAAAGGAGGTTCTGTTACTTTTTATTATAGTCCTTGTTTCTGGTCTAATTTGCTCAGAGGAGGCTGGTCGATGACGGGCAGGATAAGAGGTTAGTTTTTTTATTTTAGGAGTGTTATCATCATTGCTATAAACTTAAACCTAATTTGTATAATTTTCTTGTGCTATAAAATATTTTAAACAGGGATATCTTCACTATTATACAGGAATTTTACATGTTAATGGAGAAACTGTAAGTTCTGTTCGATATCTGGAGTGGTTTCTTTAGTTTTTTGCACTGCATTTTTTTTTATTTTACTTTGCAATTTTAATGCTATAATAAGCTAGGTGTAATTAGCAGATTACTTTACTAAATTTCTTATAACCTTTTTACTGTGCCTGCGCATAACAGTGCACTATCTTGGTTCCTTTGCCTGCCTTTCCACACTTTTTTTTTATCTTTTAAAGTCATATTGACATTAACATATAAATAAATAAATTAGGTTATTTGCATCATGGAGCAAAGACCAATAACTTTTAATTTGCTGTTGAAAGATGAACTTGAGTATGAAGTTAAGATTAGGGGTGCAAAGCCCACAGACACAGTGACTGCTTTGAAGGCACAGATTCGTTTACTCAATAGGGACCTGCCCTCTGATGAGGTATTGGAATGTGGTGATCTAGATTTTGTTTCAGAATTAAGAATTGTGCAGAAAAAGCTAGATGATCTGGATAAACTTGTTTCAATATCTTCATCAAAGGCAGGCACACTAAAAACTTTGAATAGGATTCAGACCCTTGCACACCATTTATTCCATCGAATCAGTCGGCTGGATGTGGGAGAAGAGATGGACAGCGACTTCTCTTCCTCATTGGCCTCCTGCCAGAAGCGTTTAGACAGTGTTTTGGTAAAAATTGATAACATTTTACACACATTTAAACACAGGAAAAGCCCGGTGAGCAGTCACCTAGCAGGCCACAGGATTCAAGTGGTTTGGTAGGAGATTGTTCATCTGTTCATAAACTTGGCATAAAATTTGATGGCAAAACATGTGTGAAAGCTTTCTTGCAGCGCTTGGAGGAGACTATTACAATAATGTGATCGGAGGAACGCTACTGCCAATTACTCATCGCTATCTTTATAAATTATCAAATATAATCTAATATTAAAAAATCTCGTGTCACAGTGTTTGTTTTCGAACTCCTCTGAAACGGCTAGACCGATTTTCATGACACTTTTTGTGTGTATTTTCTAGGTCAGAGAATATTTTTTATATCGTGGCTATTTTTTATATCCCTATCACCGAGCCTTAAAGGCAAAACACCGTTTGCTGGGTCAGGTAGTAACCTATACTAATATTATAAACCAACTAACCAAACAGACAAACAAACTCTTCAAGTTTGTTTGTTTGTTTGCTTAGTTGGTTGACCGCGCTAATCTCGGGAACTACTGAATCAAATTGAAAATTCATTTTGTGTTGGATAGTCCATTTATCGAGGAAGGCTATAGGCTATATTATAACGACCGACATTAACGCGAGCGAAGCCGCGGGCGACCATTAGTAAATAATACTTAGCAATAAATACCCAACGAGCACCAGCTATTCCGAATCCCCCATCAGCGACTTCTCTCAAAAGGGAATCTTTCCTAAGGATTTCGTTCCGAATCGCGAAAGGGTAGACGCAATATCGGAAAAGTATTCGAATACTTAAGGAATTAATATAAAGTTTATTGCTGTTCCCTGATTAAGTTAGACGCTGAGTGGGCGCTTTGTGAGTACTGAAGAGACTTAATTATTTATCGACTAGCTTCTTCAAACTTGTATATTAAGAGGTTCCCGGTATATTAAGAGGGAGACTTGCTCCAGTTTGTGATAGTGAAATTTATAGGCCTGCTGATATTTTTTACTGATAATTATTATTATTATGGAAATTCTCGTAGTAGGTGGCGAACAGGGCATGAAGAAGAAGAAGAACAACAACATACCTTAGAATACATTAAGCTCAATGGAAGACTCATGGCCGTTGACAGGATCCACACAAACACTATTTTGATGGTCACCCGTTTTCTCGTTTTGTTTCGCCCGAACCTCATGGGGTAACGGAGAGACAGATACCTGCAACAATACATCACTTTACTATTGAAGACCTGACACTAAAGGTCTCTGCATACGTAACGAGATAATACCTCGGACGGGACGTGGACGGGGCGGAGACGTGAATGTCTCGTTGAAAACGCCCCGTGAGTGCTACGTTCACGTGCCGTCCGTGAGTCCGTGACTCCGTGACATATATTATATGTCCTTCATGTACGTTTTGTATGAAACGATATTTCTAAAACTTCCCGTCCCGTCCCGTTCATATAAAAATCCGTCACGTATGCAGAGACCTGAACACAATATGCCACTCGAGGCAGTATTTGAGGAGACATTTTCAGATCTGTTTGAGCGATTGATTTTATTGTGTTGTGTTGTGTTAATACAAACGTTAAGTTCTATTATAATATTGCCATTATGGCGAGAGACAAAATGTAAACAATTTTGATCTGTTTTTTTAATACAAAATATGATGATTAAAATGTGAATACTACCTATGTTTTCCAAAGTCGCTCAATATTCAATATTCTAAGGTGGGCGATACATTTCAAAATAGCTCTTTCTTATGCATTTTGTATAATTTAAAGAAACTTTTATCACAAGTGTTTACATTTTGTCTTTTTATGGCTGGAGAGTTCAAGAAATTGTATAATTATTCAACTCTGCGTTAACTCTGTAGCTACAGATTCTGCTTTGTACAATTAGAAGTAAAAAATAAATAAATAAAAATATGACTTATAGAAGTAGATTGTAAGCAAAATAATAATGATTCCCAATAATTCACATAAATACATGAAGTTATTTTTAGCCTTGCCAATGTGGTACTGTGAATAGCATTTATACCTTTGTGGAATTTTGTGCCCAACCAAAATATAATAGTAGGTATAAGCGGCCATAGCTATATCGTCACGCTTTACTTAAAACTCTGTTCCTAATATTGAGGTTCTTGTATAATCGTGTTATTTGTACGCCTTTCCAATCGTCTGAGGATGCTTGCTTCTGTGCTTGAGCTGTAAAGCGTGAAAATTTAATGAATCAGCTCGCACGTTGGAGGGTTTGTGGTGGCAAATAAATAGGGGCAGAACGATCTAATGTTAACGTAACAATGGCATCTCAATGGGGTTCCAATAGTATTGATTTTGACACAGTTGTTGCTGTACTGAAATTGAAATAGCAAAAGTAGGTAGTTTATGCCGCTGCTCTGGAATAACAGGAGTATTACCAGTGTTACAATGATTATGTGCTATGTAGTGGCACACATTACTTTTTTACGACTGCAATAGGTAGGTGTGGTATAGCTACATAAATCAGTCTGGTTTATTTGATTTACCTGTCAACGCTGATGGTACACAGATGCATGATGGATGCGGTGCACAACAGAACGTCCAAGCAGATCCACGTGAGACAGTACACGGCTGGCAATGGGAAATAGCCTGAAACAAAGACACAATTTGGCATTAAAACCATGGATAAATAAATATTTTAGTTGACAGGGGACCGAAGGGGAGCCCCGCCGCTTAGACGGCGGCCCAGACTACCAGGGGGGCTGAAGCATCCAAGAGTTCATGCACGGACCATGAGTTATCGCTCGATGCCCGCAGCCCACCACCAAGCAGATGGTCCGGATGATGATGATTATGAAATAGTTTACGTTTAAAATGATATGATTTGAGTCTTTTTATGAACAACAACGTAATGATTTATTATACTGTAGTAACAACGCAAGCTTGAAACGGTCAATGATCGTAGTGGAACAAGTCAATGATCGTAAAAATGAAGTTGACAAATTATGAGAAATACTTTTAAAAGACAGAAGTGTAAAATAGTACCTAGTAAATAAGAGCAATATGCGTCGAATCGACTCGAAGAATAGAAATACAAAGCTACGCGCCCAGGGTCCACCGACCCTGTAATGTGTGTGAGGACCCTTATAATTATAAGCATCCCGTACCGCAGCATCGGTACAAGGTGGACCGAAGATCTGGTGAAGGTGTGGGCAGCGCAGGACCGATCGGTTTCGAGATCCTTCGGGAGGCCTATGCCCAACAGTGGCCCTCTCTTGGCTGACTAACTGACTGACTGATTTATTATAAATTTTGTTGTTTCCTTATTGAGAGAGGTGGACAACTAAAAATAGTTCTGCCTATTACTAATAAGGCGTCTTTTGCGCTATATACTTCTTTCTATACATATAAAAATGAATTGCTGTTCGTTTGTCTCGCTGAAACTCCGGTTAGAGGCCGGCTGGGCTGATTTAGCTGATTTTGGTTGTGTAATGATTTTCTTGGGCTAGGCAAGGCAATAAAGGAAAAATAGTAAAAACAACCATTATTGTATTGTCATGTTTGGACATGGCAGCACTAAATCGTAAACATGCCTACGGGATAATTTATATGGCATAACAACGTATGTCGGGTCAGCTAGTTTATAATAATAATCTCAGACAAGTAGAAATAAATAGTTAACTTCAACCGCAAGAGAAATGCCGTGCTCAGCTAAAATCGCCGGTGCAAACAAAAGCATTTACCGACGAACGTTTTACGCCCACGTTCAAACAAAACAAACCCACCCAGAGGTCTAAACAGGGCTCATTAGAGGGCTATCAGTGTTTACCGAGTCTGGCAAATCAGACGTAATACCTATCAGGATCCTAAAAGAGGACGGGATGGGGTCGTTAAGACTTGGTCAAACACAACGCGTTATTGGCCGCACAAAGAAAGTTTATGTGGCCCTCTAACCGGAGAATGCTGACTGCGAGCTTTAGAACATAACTGCCGTGCCACAAGGTACTGACATTTCTTTTTGTTCTATACTGGTACCGAGATACTAAATTATTATTGACTAGCTTTAGCCCGTGACTTCGTTTGCGGGAACTTAATTTTTATGTCGTACGGCATTTTTCCGACTTATGATACCTACTTTTTGGTCACAAAATCCTGTCCGAATATATGCATAAAATATAGCAATGAGGGATAACGTAGCTTTCTAACAGTGAAAGAATTTTTGTAATCGGTTCGGTAGTTTCGGAGTATACTTGTCCCAAACATACAAACTCACAAACGTTACCTCTTTATAATATTAGTATAGATTGATCAAATGACGGACTTGATTCATTTAAAACAAGAAAATTACCACAAAACCCTAATATTAACTAAAGTAGGTACCATACATATTTTTATAAATATATATTGAGATAAAGATCATGAGCTAATATCTTATATTATTTTAGCCGATTAGGCGCTCTACGGATGTCCAGGGACAGATCATTCATCACAGTCGCGTAAGTGAGGTTGAAGGATTTCGTGACAAAAGTAGAGTAATGTTTATTAGTAACTTCAAGGGTGAGATTGCCGAAGGAGCTAAGATTTCGAGAGTAGAAGAAAATACTAGATTTTATCAGTAAACTATATTTGACAAGTTAAAAAATATACTTAGGGCCTGTTTCACAATCGACAAGTAAGTTCTAAGTAGCATACTTCTTCTTCAGATCATTATGACAGTTGTTATATGAAATTTATGTCAAATGAACTGCAAAGTAAGCTTCTTCGAACTTACTTGTCGATTGTGAAACAGGCCCTAAATATTAGAAAGCATATTTTATAACAAAACCTTAAATACAGAGCTTTCAAACGGCAAAGGTACATGACACCCACATGAGAATTGGTTACACATTTTAGGCATACAATACACAATAAATACAGTTAATCGATAGTATAGGCGGTTACCAATTTTTTGATCTTCAATTAAGTGCATATTTGCCGCCCATTATATCAGTAAATTTGTAAAAGTACTTAGCATGCACTTAGGCTTATTTCTAAATACAAAATTTTATCAAAAGTAGTACCTATTATATGAAACCGAAAATATGAACTATTTTCAGCGACATCTATTAGTCAAGAGATGCAATCACTCGCACAATGCATTTATTTTGTGTATTAGACCAGTAATACTGTGGTTGGTACTAAGCATTATTCGACGAAATTTTAATAAATTACTTAACGCTATACTATAAGTTCACACTATAATCGAATTTGAGTGGTTATATTGAATTCAATTTTCCGACAGCACTCGTCACTGAGTAGTTTGAGCTCGAGATTGAGCGCTGAGTTATCACTTTTGGATCGCAAATGCACTTAAGTATGATAAAGGAAAATCAACTTCTATAAACGAGGGGAAGATCACTAGTTTGCCAGCTGATTATATGAAATCAAATGGAAAGTACACAAAGTAAATTAAATGCCAGTTAATTATATATGCCGAGCTCTTTCATAATTTTACATTGAACGTTCCTTAGCTGGGCATGACTATGATTTTTTGTAACGATTTCCGGGATTCAAATTTTCTATGAACAGGGCAAGATGATGATGGTGATGATCCTTATTTTTTCAGGTCAGAATCAGTCTAAAGAAACTTTGAAAATATGTCAATACAAAACACCGTTAAATATAATAAACCATACAATAAATGAATATTCTATGTCACGAAGCCTATTTATAAAATTAAATGCCTCCTTTTTCTTTACAGCCATCCCCAAACATCTAGGGATCAGCGGACAAGATAATTGGGTCTCCAATAAAAAAAAAGGTTTCGGTAGCTTCATTAAATATCCATTAGGAGAAAAATACAAATTTCATATTTCGTACGTTCGGTTTATTTATGAATTCATCACGGGTTTTATCAAAATTTTATGTAACCATTTTTTGCCCAATAAATCAATTGGAAAGTGGAAGTGAGCAACCAAATATTAGGAACAGAAATGATTCTCAGAAGTCGATCAGTTGTTCTGACTGCTGCTTTCTCTATTTAGAACTTCTTTGTTTTGTAAATATCCCAAATAAATATTCAAATAGTGCGCCATACATTCTGTTGTATTTTAGGAGTTTATGAGCAAATGAGACGTCTGTTTGGTCGGAATACTCAAATTGGAATCAAGTAACTAACTGCCGCACTCAGAGACGTCAAATGACGTTAATGAGTACTAAACGTCAAAAAATGACAATTCAAAACTAGTCGCTATTCTTGCCGGGTCTATTTGAATGAAAATTTTTAACATTAAATACTCATTAAAGTTAATTGACGTCTCTGAGTGCGACAGTAAGGTAAACAATAATTGTTATAGTTATTGTCAAAATAATGTTTTAACATTGTATGTAAAACTGTAAAGTGTAAGTCTGCATACACAAAACGGCAACAGGAGATTTTATTTGCCATTACATACAATGGAAATAATAAAATCCTTGCTTATATAGCAAGGATCTTAATCTAAGGAATTGTAAGATTGAGATTTCTAAATATTCGCTCACACTGGACTGTGGCATGACCGATTCACTTGTGACGCTTAAATGACCGGCTTTTTTTTTTGAA
Source organism: Cataclysta lemnata (assembly GCA_963931975.1). NCBI lineage: Eukaryota > Metazoa > Arthropoda > Insecta > Lepidoptera > Crambidae > Cataclysta > Cataclysta lemnata. The sequence goes on from OZ008342.1 coordinate 13,977,577, forward strand.
AAACAGTAGTAAAAATTATCTATTAATTTTTTTTTTTTTTTTGTATAATATGAATATAAGTTCTTAATGTATGCAGTTTGATTATACTAAGGAAGGTTTAATTTTCTACGATACAGGTTTATCCTAGTGTAGGTAGTTAAGATTTAATAATGTAACTGCTGAATTAAGTAAATAAAATAAATAAAAAAAAAACATACTACTAGAGACGTCTTTGCTATGTATTAAAATATAAAAAGTATAAAAACTAAATTACACATTCAGTCGCAATAGTCAACATGTTTTAATAATAATCATGTCAATATAAATGTTTTGTTTCGTAAAAAGAAATATACAAATTTATAGTGGTCCGCCGTGTGGTGACGGCAGAGTAGAATACAATTGTCACTACCCCAAATCTCTCCCGTGGGTGTCGTACAAAGCGACTAAGGATAAATCAGCGATGAGGAATGGGTAGCAGCGTTCCTCTTATACAACCTAGCAATGTACTGCGACTTTTGTGCCCGATAAATGGCAATAGGCTCGCCACATGGGACCTAGTGTTATTGGCGAAACGTGGGTGCTAGTTCACCTCTGCCTAACCCTTCGGGGATATAGGCGTGATTTATGTATGTATGTATGTACAAATTTATAGAAGCACATAAGTTGCTAGTGCTATTTCAACGTTTTCGAACTTAAAAACGTATGTTTTAAGGTACGAATGGAAAAACCTCCTCCGGTTTTTCGTCGGTTAAAAACAAAGCAATTTCGCATGGTAGTATAGAATATGATTAGTTCATTTTTACCGGTTCATATCCAGTAATAAACGTTAGTGGATGGAGGAGGATAGGACGACCTTGCGAAAAATTTATAGATAGCGTGAAAGACGATATGAATGACAAGGGAGTGTATGATTTTATTATGTAAGGAAGTATGAAACCGACCCCAAATTAATAACCTAGGAACAGGGCAGGCGGATGATCATGATAATGTCAGTTACAATAATATCAATTGACAAATGAATCGTCGTAAATTATCATTCTACTCATTAACAAAAAACTAAATGCACTTCAAATGATTGCAAAATGTAGAGGGAAGCCGCTCAAAGCGAGTCAGCTCTCTGTCTATAAAAGGTGCAGTCGTGGATATGTTTTTACAAGTAATATATTCCTGTCCGCCTCATTGTCTGCTCCTTTGAGGGGATAGTTGGAAAATGTAAGTTCATACTGTTGTCGCTTTAGAAATAATAACTAAATCATTTTAGTCTTTGTACCGTGTGGTGACGGCAGAGTAGAATACAAGGCGGCTAAGGATAAAACAGTTATGGGGACTGGTCAGCAGCGTTCTTCTTATACCACCTAGCTGTGTACTGCGACTTTTGTACCCGATAAATGGCTCGCCACCTATTATATAACATAATTGGCGAAACGTGGGTACTTATTCACCTCTGCCTACCCCTTCGGGGATATAGGCGTGATTTATGTAAGTATACTTTAGCCCCTGGAGTCTCTATTCTTTGAGCACTTCTATGAACTTTCCCCTCATCAAGAAAGTGATTTGGTGTATAAATGTTTGCTCATTCTCTTCTTTGTTACGTAATATTAGTGTGGTAGAGACAACAATATACATTCATCATTTACAAGACCTTTAGGCTCCCACTGCTGGGGCATAGGTCTTGCCTATGGATAGAAGGGTATAGAGAGAATGGACAACACTGGCCCAGTGCAGACTGATGGGTATAAGCGGATGCAGCTGGTGCCAACGGCTTAACGGCTTAACGTGCCTTCCGAAGCACGAAGGAACTCAGAAGCAATAGCAATGTTTTTGGCCACCTATCCAATGACTAACTGCCGCACTCAGAGACGTCAATTAACTTTAATGAGTATTTAATGTCAAAAAATTTCATTCAAATCTAGATCATAGACCCGGCAAGAATAGCGACTAGTTTTGAAATTTCAGTTTTTGACGTTTAGTACTCATTATCGTTATTTGACGTCTCTGAGTGCGGCAGTTATATGCAATCAAAAACCGAGCGCGCTATGCCACCGCGCCGTCTAGTTTCTCATATAGTATTATACATAATTTTGTGTTTGGACAATATAGTATAACCCATAATACATGTGCATTTAGGATCTTTCTGGCGCAATCACAACATCCTTTACCCATGTACATTATACTAAAAACTTGTATTTATTTTGAAACATACTATATTTACAAAGATTTTGGTAGTTAGAAAAAGAATTTCGAAAAATTATGATCTTGAGGCGGGAATTCTTTTTCTAACCACCAAAATCTTTGTACTAATTTTTCTAACATTTATATAATGTTAAAATTAAAAATCGCATAACATACTATATTTATTTGCAAACATACATTTTTATATATAAGTATAAATAAATAAATAAAAACGCCCTGACTTAATCGGATAATTATATTGTTGTTGTACCCTCACCCTGACGGTCTGTTTTTATGCCAGCAGAATAACCTTATCCAAAAGTCAAGGCTGGCCTGCCTTAACGATCGATGGTAGTTGTCACAGATAGTGTTACGGTCATGACAATATTGCAGTCACTTGTAAAGCCTTTGTTTTAACTTTCCACTTATTCCAGCTGACCTTAGCTACTTAGCTCGACTTTACATCGCTAGAATAAGGGCTATGCAGCGACATAGATGGAAATAAGACAATATCGATTATGATAATATATTTATTATGTCACACCTGTGGCCGTACCATGAGGTATTAGTGCGATCCAAACGCGGGTGACAAAACGGGACGGCGCTCTACTAAGCTTATAGCGTTGTCTCACTTTAACAGTGGAAATTGAGTCGCGTTTAGAGTTGGTGGTAAGGCCCCTGACCGTGAAGGACTTTTCCGCCAGCTACGCGTACGGAAAATCACACTTCCTGGTCAGGGGGTGATATTTAACTATATAAGTACTTAGCTCGGGCGATAAAAAAGAAGGCCTCAGATCACAAGTATTTTGAATATGTGCGATTGACGATTAAAAAATGACAAATTCTTTGTTTTGTCACCCTTGGTATATTATCTGTTATTAGGGAATGTGAGATATTTTCGCCAAATTTCATCCTGATTACAAGTTCTATTAGGAACAGTTGTAAGAATAAAACAAAAATAGGTTTTATATCCACGCTGGCCCTTGGTGAATACCAAATTGCAGTGGGCCAGCATGGCAGGCTATGTCGTATTCTCCCTATGTCCTTCCTTACATAAGGAGGGCCTGTGTCCCGTCCCGTCAGTGGGGACATTAAAGGGTTGAAGGAATATAGTACATAATGTATGTGATATTGTCTTAGATAATACGTCTCCAAAAGTTTTCTTCTTTTTAAGCTGATTTATCATCTGCTCTGCTGATTTATCACTAAATTCACGCTTAATGGTTGTATAGAAATCATTATAAGCACGATATTTAATAATAATTTATCTACGACCCGCTTCAGTCAGTATGTCCGTTTTGATCTACCGTCCCCTAACACAATATTTCCGGATAAAGTGATTTCTGGTCCCAATACCAGGCCAAGACGGTACAATGGAGAGGGGAGCTGTAGCTTTTAGGGTTTTCGATAAAACAGGGTACCTTGGCGTTGATAAATTATAGGTGGCTGTAAAAAAAAAACCACGTGACGTCATCACGTAGAACCGATAATGGACGCCGACATCAATCGACGGGCGTCATTGTTGCTACGTGCCGCCAACCTTACCTGTGTGTTCATTAATCACCCAATTAGTGTGTGCTACGACGAACGAACCGACGTGTTAACTTATGTTAACAGACGTAAGCGAGTGTATAATTATTTATTACTAGTGGTCGCCCGCGGATTCGCTCGCGTTAACTTCGACTGTTATATAGCCTATTATTTAACCATATAATATAACCTTCCTCGGTAAATGGACTATCCAACACAAACATAATTTTCCAATCTGAATAAGTAGTTCCTGAGACTAGCGCGTTTAACCATATAAACAAACAAACAAACTCTTTATCTTTATAATATTAGTATAGATTCAAATTTCGTCCCTCAGAGGCATTTTAATTAATTACAATAGGTATGTGCACTTAGCCTTGCGGTGCCGCAGAGCGGAATCCAATTGTCACCATCCCCATCTATCCCGTGAGTGTCGTACAAGGCGACTAAGGGTAAAGACTGCGACGAGTAATGGGTAGCAACATTCCTCCACCTAGATGTAAATAGGTTCGCCTCACCTGTACCTACGTGGGACCTAATACTATAATCGGCGAAACGTGGTTGTTATAAAAAGCCTGCATCGAAAAACCCAAAGGTGTTTCGATGCAGTCTTTTTATACCGGGACCGTATGAAGGGCGATATGATAGACCATCGTCCCAATATTTTACCTAGCAGTATGGACATATTGGTGTATCTAAAGAAATAAATAACTTTTTCATCCCACCATCTCGGAAAAAGTGTTTTTGCTCTTCGATATTTGAGTGCAAAAGCCGTTTTTATCCTCTAGAGGGTAAAGTAAATTTGAATTTAGAACATCGTGTGCAATGAGTTTGTGAATTCAAAACATCATTAAACCTATTTATTTCTACCTCCATGGTGCCGAAATTATCATGCAACCTATTTTAATTTGTTAAAAACTCAGACTCGGAACCTTCTTGGTGTACTTTTTTTGTAATTTGCTTTGGGCGCGCCATTTTCTTTTCACGTCATAAATTTGTTAAAACCTTGGAATTCCGTGACGGTCAATCAGCTTGGCAATCTACAATGCTTGCTTGATGCTTGAGTCAAGCATTTAAAAGCTTTTTAGGTTTGTTTGATATGTTTACGCTAGAAACGGAACAAAAACATACAGAAAATCAACGTGCTTGACTCAAGCTGATTGACCGTCTCGGAACTCCATTAGGGACGGTAATTTTTATTAGGTACTTACAGGTGTGTCTGGATAAATTTTGCGGGTGTGGCTGGGTGGATGGATGGGTGTTGGAGGTGTGTCTGGGTGAATGGGTGTTTTGTGGGTGTGTCTAGGTGAATGGGTGTATCTGAATGGATAGGTGAGTATTGTGGATGTGACTGGGTGATTCGATATTTTGTGGGTGTTTCTGGGTGAATGGGTGTTTTGTGGGTGTTTCTGGGTGAATGGGTGTTTTGTGGGTGTTTCTAGGTGAATGAGTGTTTTGTGTGTGTTTCTGGGTGAATGGGTGTTTTTGGGTGTTTCTGGGTAAATGGGTGTTTTGTGGGTGTTTCTGGGTGAATGGGTGTTTTGTGGGTGTTTCTGGGTGAATGGGTGTTTTTTGGGTGTGGGTGTGTGTTGCGGGTGTGAATGTTGTGGGTGTTTCTGGGTGGGTGTTGAGTGTGTTTGGGTTAATGGGAGGGTGTTGTGGAAGTTTCTGGGTGAAAACAGAAACTGTTGTTATTGTATTTTTTTTTTGTATTTTGCAATTTCCTCGTTGGGGGGGATGAAAAGTTACGTGTTGCACTCGAGTGCAAAGATTTTTCACCTTGTGCTCTTTTGATTCCCTCGCTATCGCTCAGGATTCTAATTTTTGAATCACTCGCTACGCTCGTGATTCAATTTTAGAATCCTTCACTAGCTCGGTCATCAAAATTGAGCACGCGGTTAAAAAACAACTTTGCACTCACGTACAACAAATAACTATTTGATGCTAATATATCTAATAATAATTATGCAGTTGTGGTGATAAAACCTTTTCATTCTTAATCAAAACAGAAAGAACTTAACCCCAGCACAGAGTTTAATGACGAATAATAAGCGTAACCTTATCTGCGTTGGATCACCAAGGCTTCCTCGGTCACGTAACAGCCGGCGTGTTTGAAGCCACTCGACCTTCAAAAGTATTCCTGGCATTATACTCATCCTTTTGTGAATATCATTAAAATACAGATTTTTAAGAATTAGTATGAGATTTTTTTTCATCATAATTTTTGGCATCCTTTGAATAATTACTTGATTACAACGTTGCTTAACACGGTTTATGTTATACTTAACTCTTAAAAGGTTTCTGATATGTTAAAAGTCCTCAATTAATTAATGAATCTCTTCAAAAGAATATCTACTTTAATTACTAAAAAAATGTAACAGTCGTCATTCCTTTTTACCAATTCACCATAAATGTATCGGCTTAGTCTCGCTCGGCTTAGTCTCTAAAGAATGATGAAACCTTATTCATTTCTATAATAATTAGGTACTTGTTTACCTAATATTACAAAGATTTTACGAAGACCATAATTTTTCTAACAACCAAAATCTTTGTACTAATTTTTCTAATTATTTCTGTTGAAATTAAAATCGAATGGTTTATAAAGCAAACCCAAGCTTAACCGAACGCACGGTATTTGTAAAAATATCTGCTTTGGAATGTTTGAAATTTATTTCTACATTGCGAGGGTATCCGTTGTCTTACAACGTGAAGTGTAAAGGTTAGAAGAATTTCGACAAGTTAGTTAGTGTCTTGGTTGGCCGAGCGGTCAGGTACCTGCCCGGAATAGCACAGGACGCGGGTTCGACTCCCGCATCAAGACCATAATTTTTCTAAATTCTTTTTCTAACCACCAAAATCTTTGTGCTAATTTTCCTAACATTTATATAATGTTGAAATTAAAATCGAATACCTAATATTATTCTAAATAAGTCAGATGAGCATTGCAAAAGATCTACAATATATTATTAATACTGTATGAATTATAACCATAGAAAAGCATATTATTATCATCATCATAATATTTAAACTTAAACAGTGTATTTATATTCATGCACAGAATATATCCGAGTCTGCTATATCTTAAGTTGGTCTTTGTTGTCTGGCAATGGATAAAAAAGTTTTATAGATGCATATCTCATTTTTATAAAGCAATTTTAGTTTGCCTAAGCACATACTGCTACTTGTCGCTTTGTTTTCTTTATTTGAATCTGCTGGAACAAAATACCTTCATTGCGGTACGATGTGTAAATTATACAATGGTTAAAATATTCAATTCAATTCTAAAATAGCCTAAAGATGGTGCTCGAACTAACTCTCACCCTGTGCACCAGGAATAAACACCGTTGCATTATTAAAGTGTAGAAACAATTCAGAAGTCATGGATTAAGAGTAATTAATAGTTCGTTTCTTTAACAAGCTTTCGTTGCTGCAAATTATAATCTTCGCAAAGCATCCGGAATTTCTGGTACCTACTCCAAACATTCGACTAGTCAAAATTTTCCAAGAATTTTTCTCTGATACTTTTCAAGAAAAGAGTTTATTGCGACGCCGCCAAAGTTCATTTCTCCTTGGCGGGGCGCAAACTAATTAAAACAACTCCGAAGCAATTTTTCAAACAAGATACAAAGTTATTTTTGCTTGAAGAGATACAACACTTTATGAGGAATTTGGGAATGAAGGATGTTCGCGGGGAAATATTTATTTTCACACCTGGGTAGGCTCAGTCTCGAGAGATTAGTTACAACAGTAAGAACTTTTTAATTTACATCTGCTTATACGTTGGAGTGCTGAGGAGCTTGGTGGCATTGCGCTTTGAGCTTTGTTTATTTTAAAAAAAAGTCTATCACACACTTTTGTATAAAGACTATTGGAGAAATTTTAATGACTTCTTTTAGGTAAAATAGCTAAGTAAAAAAGCTTTTCAAGCACCCGAGTTTAACTTAATGACTTTCTGGAAAATATTCAAGGGTAATATTATAACCCTTAAATAATTATTTTAACTGCATGGATTGGATCTAAATCGCTTGAATATTTAAAACTATCTACGAGAACAGTTGTTTAAGAATCGACTCACCTCTCACCAAAGTCAGTATCCCCAAGGGCATGACCAATATGGCCACCAGCAGATCAGTTATCGCCAATGACATCAAGAAGTAATTCGTGACGTTCTGCAACCGCCTCTCCAGGTATATCGCCAAGCATACGAGGACATTTCCGGCCGCCGTGCACACTACCAAAACCAACGCCACCAACGCCCACCAGTTGTTCACTTCTTCTTCTTCTCCAAGACCGGTACCATTTCTGTACGTCCCGTTGTCTACGGCTTCGGACAGAGTCAAATTGTCAACGGTGTAGTTCACTGACACATTCAAACTGTAGAACTCTTCTTCTGGTATCGATGAGAATGGTTGGAAGAACACAAACTCATGCATTGTGGGCGTATGTTAAATGCTCTCTTAGGATCATTTTCGTTTGGGCATAATTCATCTTATCTCGTAAACGTAGACTGTGATTGAAGCGTCCATTTTCGTGCTCTTCAGTCGCTGTTGCTGGTCGTTACCATCTGAAACAAAACGGAATGATGTTTGATCACGCATTCCCAGAATAACCAATTATGTTCGTAACAGGAGTCAAACAATAAATTGAGTCTTCGCTAATTTCGTAAATTGCTGGCAAATTCTAGCACTACAATTTGCGAGTTGTATGATTTTATCTGGAGCAAAATTCCCTGCAACTCGTCGAGCAATATGGGGTTTCCTAGTGAGGTGTAGGACACGTTTAATTTATTAGTTTTGTTATTGAATGTGATATTCTCCCTTTATTCTACACTGGATAGTTGATATTATTATTGATGATGACTCTTGGGTAAAAGATAAATCTCCTTAGTTCAGATGTTATTCTGCTTGTCAATTTATTGCTACAATAGTCGCAAGATAGCTAAACTATTCGGGTATGGTATAATTATTATCTGTTATGTGTGTGTGTTGCAGAACAATAATAACATTTGCAGCATCAAGTCTTCAAAATATCTCATGGTAAGATTGGAACATGAAAATAGGCGAACGCTCTAATACTTTAGAAGCTGGGAATGAAATTATGGTACTCTCGCATCCTAGTTATAAAGTTTCCGTTGTCCGCCGTTCGGCTAGAAACTTTTATATTTTATTAAGCTTAGCAAGAGAACTAATATCAGCGTGGGTGCATCACTATTAAAGTTTTTGATATTATAAATGCTGCTTGATAGTAGGTATAAGCTTTTTGGCAGCGCATTACTTACTTAATTTCCAACATTTTTGCAATATATAAAAAGCACTATTTCTATTTTTATTTCAAAATGATATAAATGTTAGAAATATTATTACAAAAAATTTATGGCTTGGAAAAGTTCGAAAAATTATTAGTTTTGATGCCGGAGTCGAACCTGCGTCCTCTGCATTCCGGGCTATACCACTGGGCCAACCAAGACATTAGGTTAGGTGAGACGCGGGTTCGATTCACGCAAAAAGACTATAGTTATTTTCGAACGTTTTCTAACCACTTTCTTTGTAATACATAAAAAGTCATTCTTCTGATTCGTTCTCAGTTAGTCCCTCTTTCCGTTACTTCTTTGTAAGGATACGTTACTGTTCAGATCCGTTACTGTTCAGATTTATACAGATGGCACTTTTAAACATTCATATGTAGTTGAGTTAGCAACTCGGATGAACTGGCTTACCAGATATACACCAACACCTCCGCAATCTGCTCCCGCATAAATTATACAAAACAGTGTGATGGATGCAAATATTCCCTCGAGAAATTTGTACACATTCAGCCTGGGAGTAGGTTGGAAATTAATATTTAATTCGTGATAAAACCATTGGCTTTGGTTCAAACCAAAATGGGCTAGATAAATCATTGCGAATGGAAACATTTTGCTTGTATTAAGCCTATTTTGAAATAGTCATCATCATCATCACCAGCCCTTTTAATGTCCCTACTGCTGGGGCACGGGCCTTCCCTATGGATGGAATAATATAGGGAGATTGGACTGCAGAGGCATCCGGGACTAACGGCTTAACGTACCTTCCGAAGCACGGAGGAACTCGAGATAATACACCCATCCATTGACCGGCCTTCGCGACATTGCGCAATCGTAGGCGAAGCGCGCTATGGTCTACGATCCTCCTTATGAAATAATACCGCCGGATGAAAAGGCGTGTTTTGTTCGTAGGTTCTGATTAGTTTTAATAATTGTGCAGTCACAAAGAGACTGGGCTTTCACAATAAACGGTATATGGTTGATGATGATCAAATGCTAATGCCATACTGCACGGCCTTTCCCTGGAGAATGAAGATAGAATCTACAGCCATGTATTATTAATATTAATAATATTAACATTCCCGCATCAAGACTAAAATTTTTTTCAAATTTTTCTAATCATAATTTTCTTTGTACTAATTTTTCGAACACAACTATAATGTTCACACTAAAATCAAAATAGCAAATATTATTACTTTAGGTGTCAAATGTTTAATGTCAATAGAAAGCAATCACCGTCAAAAATAGAGTGGCATAAAAAAGACCTATAAATATTGCAGCTGAAAATTAATTTCACTAAAAGGTGAAAGCTTTCTTCGAAGAGGAACGTACTTCACGTAAATACATAAAGCCTTACTGTCAGGTTTCATAACGCTCGCCTTCTATAAGCACCCGCTTCCGTAGTCATAAAGTATAGCGATGATACCTATCACTTTGTGGAATGAGACGGCCGCCTTGGTCGAATGCTCAGATTGCTGGGTATTGGCCAAGAGGTCCCGGGTTCGAATCCTGGTAGGGGCAAACTTTGTGATGACCACAAATGTTTGTTTACGAGTTATGGTTGTGTATAAGTTTATGTAGTATATTTTCAACATTTATATACATTATTATATTAAAAATATGTCCGTCATCTAGTATCCGTAACACAAGTGCTTAGGCTACTTACTTTGGGCTAGATGATAGGTGTGAGTGTAATAAAAAAAATGAGAAAAAGCAATAAGATACTTTTTTCATTTTATTAGTATATTTTACTCTGGTGCAGATATCAAAGCTCGATGGCGTAGTGGCAGTCCGCTAAGGCCAGTGATTTGATGGGTGACCAAAAATATAATTATTACGACTACCTCCGTGCTTTGAAAAGCACTGTAGCGGTTACGTCACATCGCTACAACAAAGTATCGAGTAACGAGAAATGGTTGATCACTGAAAAGTGCGACAGCTGACGATAAGAGTGGAGTCAAAATCAACCTAGGCCTAATGACTGCCGTGATGAGGCAGAACGAGAAGCAAGACCTATATAACGATTACAAAGTTTCTGTCTGAACTCTGAATATAATGATGCGACGTAGTATAGTCGGACCGCGGTCCCCAAGCGTCAACAAATCCACACGGGGCCAGAAGCGAGAAACAATATGGTGACAATTCGTTCAAAACGACACAGATCAAACATTTTTAGAAACAATGTGTATTCAAAATGTATGGCTTTAAGGCGTATTTTTGCAAGAGAATCCTTTTTGATTTGTGTCTGTTTTATATTCAACAAGCGAATTGTTGCGGCGACGGCACATTTGAGGCGACAAGCGTCAGGGCAACAACATGTTGCGGCGACAAAGGCCGTGAGAAACGTTAAAGTGAATATTTCGAAAAAGAGTCAGCGGTAGGATTATAAAATATTAAAGTGTTATATCCAATACTTACAATTTTACTGTTTAAATATTTATAGATTCATCATCATAATAATAATATAATTTCAACACAATTGTTCGTAAAATGACTCTCATTACACCGTTTTAAGGTTCATAATGCAGTATAATTACGTACTAGTGGGTAATGGTATTTTTTAAAGCTTTTTTTGTTGTAAAATTCTCCCTATATTTTAGGGAAGCATAGGGTCTAGCCGATACAGCCATGTCTTTAGTATATTCAGTCTGTATTCATGTGTGTGAAATGAATAAAAATGAAATTAATTTTTCGTCAAAAGAGGGGTGTCAAAAGAGGGGTGTCACGAAAGAAGAACAAAAACCAAAACTTGTAGGGGTCATTTTCCGTAATTATTTGGTAAAGTTACTATATAACAATACTAGTTGGTTTTTCCTCGCAATTGTGTTGGAAAACGTTGTATCCAACTCGTAACGTCACTGAGTGTGTAATCTATTCGAATTTAATTTTAACATTATATAAATGTTAGAAAAATTAGTACAAAGATTTTGGTGGTTAGAAAAAGAATTTCGAGAAATTAAATTATTCCCGCCTCAAGATCATAATTTTTCGAAATTATTTTTCTAACCACCAAAATCTTTGAGTATGTAATGATCAATGCGATCATTACACACTCAGTTTCCTTACCGCGCTCGCCTATGGCTCGCGCTTGCAATAATTCCTCGTATGTAATGCCTGACGTGCATACCTACTCGTATCATAATGTACTATTATCGAACTGAATAAATCACCTATCTGGCTGTGGCCACGTAATTATATAATTAGGTCGCGTTTCAATATTTTATTACCAGCATGTTTTTCAGTATACCTAAGTATCATTGTAGACTATTTAAATTAATTGTTATGTTCAAGTGTGAATTTCAACAGACATTCCCGCTATCGATGGGAGATAACACACCCTTAAACAAGCATGTCCTATGGATATCCTTATGTGTACTTAAAATACTTTTGCAAATAAATATCATACATAATTATAAATTATAAATCACGCCTATTTTATCCCCGAAGAGTTAGGCAGAGGTACGTAAATCTCAGTAGATATATTCCTAGGTGGTATAAGAGGAACGCTGCTGACCACTGCTAATCGCTGTCTTAACCCTTAGTCGCCTTCTCTACCGCGACACCCGCGGTGGAGATTTGAGGTGGTGACAATTGTATTCTACTCTGCCGTCACCACACGGTAGATGATTTATTGTTTAAATATTCAATTAATACCGTAATGTTATTTGTCCTTCTCTAAATATAGGACACGAAAGGCCAATTTAAATTCAGACCGCGGACACGATCTAAGAATTCGTGGGAACAATACGTGTTACTTTTATCGTAACAACGTTTTGGGATTTATTACCACTATTACACTCCGCTTCACGGCTTAAAATGGCTGTCAGAATCGGTACCCTGTCCGAGGGGAGAAACGCTTACTGTGGATCCCTTTCCGGATATATGGTTTCTCTTGTGGGTGTAGCTCGAGTAAGGCCACACAAATATTTATACTTGCCTCTCGCTCCGGTAAGCAACAAAAGGTCCGTATTAAGGCCATTATTTTGTACCTTTTAGAACTTTAGTACCCCTAAACGTTAATAGATGGCGCTGCGTCGAATTAAATTTTTATGCCCACCGCCACATTTCTTCTAGATGGGCCGGTTTTTTATTCATGTCTTATTGTCTTTATATTGATATCGAGCTACGGTCTAGCATAAACCCTAAAGTTACCCATTTCATTCTTTATTACTTTATACAGAGTAGTATTATGTTAATAAAGTAACATGGTTAAGAACCTTGGAAAAACAAAATCTAAATTCATTGACTAGTTTTTTTATGCGAGTTGTCACCTAACCCAGCGTAGCAATCGATGTTTTGGTGCCTTTTCAAAGCTACGTAATGAGATGGATAGACTTGCATAGATTACCGAGATCAACTTCATGATATACCAGCTCTTAGGCAATATAAAATCGGACTCTAACACAATATATTCCTTTATTCGTTGAACATTCACTTACACACAATAAAAAGTAACGCTCAGAAGATGAGATCTCTAAACTTTTTAATGTCTTTCTGAAGTTCAGGCGAGTAACAAGATGTGTATATGCCTTGTAGAGCTATTTTTTGCAAAATACAGAGCACCTAAATGAAGGAAGTGTCATTTTATAAGTGACTTGATTAGATTCTACTCATCTCTCGTCAGGGTTCTTTCCATGACTTTTCTATTTATCACTAGAACCTTTTCAATGTGATGGACGATCAGGACAAGAAAGTTGCGATAATTTGACAAAATTAATTTTAACATAAATATTATTCACTTTACCTTGGGGTGAGTATTTTCAAAGACATTATCATGGCGTAGGGCACAATTAAAATTATTTTGGCATTCTAAAATTAAACCTTCTTATTATGTCCTTTCTCCATCCTACGTAAAAACAGCAAAGTTAGCAATCCGTGTCAAGGTTGGAAATGATAAATTAGGTTAAGCATTGTTTTGTCAAATGATTTGTTTGCGATTTATATTCTTTTGTTTTAATTTTTGCCCCAAAATTTGTGCTCACATTTAGGACGACAGTATTTTTTCTTCTGCGCTTATATTAAGAGTCATAAATCTTTCCATAGTAGCTGAGGTAAAGTCACCACGGCAGATTATACAAGTCTTGTAACACAATTAATACCGATTAATAATGATTGCTTTCTAATGGTGGTATAATACCCTATTGTTCATTGTAGACCAATTAAACATTTATTTATATTGACCACAAAATAAACAAACGTTTGCGTGTAGCCAAAATAACCACAAACCTGTATATTCAATAGAGTTCGCTGTAACCATCATACAACGTATAGAAGAATAAAGGGGGAATGGACCTTTCAAATCACACAAGAGATTTAAAAAAATCAAAATATTGATTTTTAGTTGAACATTTAGAGAAATTTTTTTACAAAGAAATTTATTTATTTATTATTTATATCTGGTATGATTATAATACACTAATCGTCAAGACATTAGACATTGAAGGCATGTGCCCAAGTGTGGAAAATGAAAGGTCTCCAAAAGCCACTCACGCCTCAACCCGCGATCGAAGAGTTGACCCCGATGCATTCTATACCAAATAATAAGCCACCCATCGCCCGACCTTAGCAAACATTGCTTAGTTAAAGCAAAAGACATCATTAAATTAACTTTAAAGAATACTTAATGTCAAAAAAATTCATTTAAATCTAGACTATAGACCCGGCAAGAAGAGAGACTAGTTTTAAATTGTCATTTTTTGTATTAAATACTCATTAACGTTAATAAACGTCTCTGAGTGCGACAGTTAATAGCAACATATTATATAAGTTTGATTCCTAGTTCCAGGAAATCATGTTTGAATAAATTTCGCACCTCAGCGAGTAACAGCAACATTTCTCCGCGTACTTACGTTAATATTTACTGCAAAATTTCAATTTGAAGAATACTTCGTTCTCGGAAGACGCGGAAGGATGAGAGTTCTCTGTTGGGCACAGAATTCTATGTGGATACGTGATTTCAGATTTCCCTCGAGTGTGTACCAGTTTGAATGTTATAGGTATCGTGGATTCTAAAGGATGCCTTTATTGAATTTCCTCAGATTGAAACGAATATCTTAACGTTTTTGTTTTCTAGTGGAGGAGGGTTTTGATTTGGTGGACAAGATAGGTACTTAATCCTGTGTAGAGCAATGGTAAAATAATTTGACGTGAGGTGATGGCAGAGCAGAATACAATTATTAGATTAAGGGTTAAATTAGTAGCCGTGTGGTGACGGCAGAGTAGAATACAATTGTCACCATCCCAAATCTCTCCCGTGGGTGTCGTACAAGGCGACTAAGGATAAATCAGTGATGAGGAATGGGCAGCAGCGTTCCTCTTATACTACCGTCCTGACAATGTACTGCGACTTTTGTGCCCGATAAATGGCAATAGGCTCGCCACCTATTACATGGGACTTAACATAATTGGCGAAACGCGGGTGAGAATTCACCTCTGCCTACCCCTTCGGGAATATGGGCGTGATTTATGTATGTTAAATTAGTGATGAGCAATGGGCAGCAGTGTTATAAATGGCAATAGGCTCGCCACCTATTACATGAGACCTAAGATAATTGGCGAAACGTGATTGTAAATTCACCTCTGCCTACACTATATAATGCAGGCACTCTTTTGAGTAAAATTATGTGCAAAGAATATTTTTATTAGAAAAAGTTCGAAAAATTATACCCTGTACCACTCGGCCAACCAAGATGCGCCCTGGGTGGGGGCCTACCGCCTAACTCGATTGCTAAAGCAAAAGATATAGTTTATGGCTTCATGCTGTCATTTCGCACCAAATGTACCTAAACTATTAGCGATAGCTTTGAACTAATAATCACCGAATGATTTTGTATGAATTTGGCACAAAATCCGTGCTGCCTAGAAATTCATGATGGCTGCTATAGCCGTAAGCAGTGCATGACAATATAGCTGTCATCAGCAATTGAGTTAGGCGGTAGCCCCCCCGCCTCCTGGTTGGCCAAATAGTACAGGCATCTGAATCCTAGGTCCTGGATCGCAGAGGACACGGGTTCGATTTTCGCATCAAAACTATAATTTTTCGAACTTTTTAATCACAACATTCTGCACATAAAAGTGCCTGCATTTGGCAGTGTACCCGTTTTGGACACCTGTACCCTAAACAAAGGAGTATGCCGTAGCAGACGAACTGTATATATGTACTGTATGCTCAGCATCTGACGTTATATCATGTTAATATAACATTTGCATAAGCTTTGAGCGGCGTGTCAAAGTTATTGCGTTTTGAGAATTAATATTTACATGAATTAACATGAAATGCACAGGTAAATATTAAACGCCACACTTATTATTATTCGTAGTAAATATTTGTAATATCCGTCCTTGTCAAATAAGTAGGAGTAACATAATTTAATTTTGACAGGCTAGTTAGTATTTATATTATTCATTATTATCTGAATAATATAAGTATTATTTGATGAAAAACAATGATTATTGATAACTTGGGTTGCTTATTCACCCAACCCACAACAGTATACCTGTAAACCCGCTGATCAAACTACACACACACACACACACACACATACACACACACACACACATACACATACACACACACACACACTCACACACACACACACACACACTCACACACACACACACACACACACACACACAGACACACACAGTTTCTGCTATGTTACAAAGTATAAATTACTCTATACATTTTCACTTTCAATCTCCTCAGATCGTGAGCTATCGTGGAGAGTTTCACAAATTTTACGACTCAATGTTTTCTTGGACAATGTTTGTTGCCAAATTCTCTTACTAAAGTGGTGCTTTCGATCTGCTACAAAAATACAGTTTTTATTTGAAAGAGATGTTAAGTATATAGGTCGTATATGTTTGTAAAAAAGGAAATGTGTCTGTCTTGTCAATATGTGTGTACTTGTCATAAGTAATTAAAAATGTGAAAATTTTTTATTATATATATTATTTATCCGCATACCGCATCATAAAAGGTTATGGGCTTAATTCGTGATGAAAAGTATGTGAGATATTTAATGTATAAAAAAGAAGAAATATAAATACAAATATATAAAATGGCGAATTCACAAGCACTACCGATTCTCGAAGAAAATAATTTCGGAAATTGGAAATTTAGGGTGAGTACCTTATTAGAAGAAAAGAATGTTCTAGATGTTGTGAGCGGTGAAAAAGAGAAGAGTGATGTTAATTATTTACAAGATGATAAAAAGGCACGAAATCTATTAATTCAATGTCTGCCGGATAAATATTTAGAAATTGTGAAAGGAAAGAAAACGGCAAAAGAAATGTTTGAGACACTAAAAGATACGTTTGAAAGGAAGAGTATTGTAAACAAGCTTTATCTTAGAAATAAATTAATAAATATGAAATGTGTCGGTGCGTTACGTGATCATTTTCTTGAATTTGACAAGATTATTACGGAATTAGATGCCGCAGGTTCACCAATAGAAAACTTGGATAAAATATGTTATTTGTTGTCTACATTGCCAAATGAGTATGAAAATGTAATAACGTCAATTGAGACTATGTGTACGGATAAGGAAATTTCGTATGATTTTGTGAAGGCAAGGCTATTAGATGCCGAAATTAAGCGTAAAAGTAGTGAAGAGAGTAAAGATGAAAATTTATTTAGTACGCAACCTATGAAATGCTATATTTGTGGAAAACCGGGACACAAAGCAAACGAATGCAGAAGTAAATGGAATGATAGAAGAGGAAGAAGGAATTTCAGAGGATATTTTAGAGGTCGTGGAAGATATGAAGGAAGCAGCAGGACAGAAACTGCGGGAGAAGCAAACTATTCTTTTGTAGCCAGCAATGAATATGAAGAAAGTAATAATACGACATCTACTAAGGGTGAAATTAGATTTGTGATTGACTCTGGTTGTACTAATCATTTAATTAAAGAAGAATACGAAAGGTATATGTCAAATATTAAAATTTTAGATAAACCTATAAAAATATATGTAGCGAATGGACAATTTATAGAAAGCAACAAGCAAGGTAAGGTGAAATTTAATTTTAAAGGCGCAACAATTACATGTGAAGCTTTGATAGTTAAAGATTTAACACATAATTTACTTTCCGTAAAGAAAATAGTAGAAAAAGGTAATATAGTCAGTTTTAACCGGAAAGGAGTATTTATAAAATTTAAAAATAAGTGTATACAGGCTGATTCTTTTGGAAAACTTTATGTATTAAATGGTGATATTTGTTTGTCTACTGTAACTAGTAAGGATGATGAAAATTTATGGCACAGACGGTTAGGTCATGTTAATCGTAAAAGTCTAGCAATATTAAAGTTACCATATTCGAAAAATGTATGTAGCCCGTGTATGCAAGGCAAAGCCACTAGGCAACCATTTCCTAGTATAAGTCATCGTAGGTCGAGTGATATAGCTGAGCTGCTACATACGGATATTGCGGGACCGGTTAAACCATTTTCTAATACAGGTGAAGTTTATTTTCAGACAATTATAGACGATTTTTCTCATTTCTGTGTTGTTTATACCATGAAATACAAAAGTGAAACTTTTGGAAAACCAAACTGAAAAGAAAGTGAAACGCATAAGGTGTGATAATGGTGGTGAGTTTACTTGTAATACTATGCAACAATTTTGTAAGGATAACGGAATAAAATTAGAAACGACAGTTCCTTATAGTCCACAGTCAAACGGCGTAAGTGAACGGATGAACAGGACTCTCTATAATAAAGCCAGAACTATGTTGATAGAGTCGAATCTACCTAAACATTTGTGGGTTGAAGCCATTAAATGTGCGGCTTACCAATTGAATAGGTCACCCTCTGTGGCAATTTTTAATAAAACACCGGCTGATATTATGTTCGGTAGAAATGACTTGAACAGATTGCGAGTATTTGGTTCGAAAGCATGGGCAACTAATGTTCTAAAACAAGGAAAGCTAGACGCAAGAGCAATTGAAGGTAGAATGGTAGGTTATGCTCAAGCTGGATACAGGATTTGGAAACCGGACTTAGATGAAGTAGTTATTTCGAGAGATGTGAAGTTTGATGAAAGTGATTATATTTATGAAAAGAAAGAAATAAAAAATAGTATAGTACAAAATTATATTGATAGTGAAGAAACTGAAAATAATGAAAATGATAATAATGAACCTATTGAAGAGACTGTAATTGAACCTACTACCAGATCTGGACGAATAATAAGAAAACCAATATATTTAGATTCTTATGAAATTAATAGCGTATTTTGTTTGTTAGGAGACCCAATAACTTTTGAAGAGGCATATAAGGACGAAGAATGGAGGAAATCAATTAGGAAAGAACTAGATTCTCATGAAAAGCAAGGAACTTGGGAAAGTGCTGATTTACCAAAAGGTGTAAAAGCTATTGATACGAAATGGGTTTTCAGGACAAAGTCGGATGGTACAAAGAAAGCGAGATTGGTTGCAAGGGGATGTCAGGAAGAAAATTTTGGAAATGTTTATTCACCAGTAGCAAAAATGCCAACAGTACGAATGTTATTAAGTCATGCACTACAACATAACTTAGAACTAAGGCAACTAGATGTGCCAACAGCTTTTTTGAACGGAAATCTTAATATTGATATTTTTATAAAACCTCCGAAAGGTGTAAACAAAGAAGATGGGAAGAAAGTTTTTAAACTTAGAAAGGCTTTATATGGACTGAAAGAAGCTCCAAGAGTATGGAATGAAAGGTTTCATGATTATATTATAAGCATTGGTTTTGTTCAATCACAATATGATTTTTGTTTGTATAGTAAAAAAGACGTTTGGTTATTAGTTTTCGTCGACGATATAATTTTAATGGGACCAAGCTTGGAAATTATAAAGAATTTAAAAGATGAATTTAATATTAAAGATTTAGGAGAAATGAATGAATATTTAGGCATGGAAATAAAAAGGGACAAAGATAAAATTGAAATATCACAAAAGAAAATGATAAATAAATTATTGGAAAAATTTCGCATGGAAGAATGTAATGGAGTAAATACACCGATGATAACTAATTTTGAAGTTGTAGCACATAATGAAATAATAGATGTACCCTATAGAGAATTGATTGGGAGTTTACTTTATATCTCTAACACAAGTAGACCTGATATTACGTTTGCGACATCGTTCTTAAGCCGATATTTTGATAAACCTTCTGAACAGGTATGGACAGCTGCGAAACGGATCTTAGGATATCTTAAAACAACTAAAGAAAAGAAGTTAACTTACAAGAAAAGTAATAAGGAAAAGAAGATAGTAGCTTATACTGATTCTGATTGGGCAGGAGACAAAAGTGATCGTAAAAGTACTAGTGGTGCAGCTATATATTATTGCGGTAATTTAATTTCTTGGTATTCTAAAAAACAAGCAACGGTGGCATTGTCTTCTGCAGAGGCGGAATATTTAGCATCTGCTATGACAGCGACAGAACTTTTGTATTTGAGAGGAATTTATTGTAATTTGAATAATAACAATCCAAAAATTTTATTAATGTTAGACAGTAGAAGTGCTGGGCATATGATAGAATCTTACGAGAATGGTAAATGAACCAAGCACATAGATATAAAAGCTCATTTTATTAAGGATATTTTAAATAAGAAACTGTTAGAATTAGTTTACATTCCCTCGTCTGACAATATAGCTGACGTTTTAACTAAACCATTGTCAGCTGTTAAGTTTCAGCAATTTGTGATGGACTTATGCATAATGTAACAATTTTGAGACAATTTCAAAACGAAATTATTATTATTTTTTTATTTCGGTTTTGAAATTGAGGGGTGTGTTAGTAGGTCGTATATGTTTGTAAAAAAAGGAAATGTGTCTGTCTTGTCAATATGTGTGTACTTGTCATAAGTAATTAAAAATGTGAAAATTAATTATTATATATATTATTTATCCGCATACCGCATCATAAAAAGAGATTCCAGTGTTATTTGCTAATAGCAATTTCAGTGGCCCACTCTACACTATAGATTGAATTTTTAAAATAGAACTTCTAATAACTAAAACTTAAAGAAGGTGACATATGTATAACGCGTCTAGCCAGTCAATGAAAGTGTATTATGTACATTATTGTACATGTCTATATATTTTAGTTGAATTATAACACAGTTTTCCATTCCTCGCCTATTTTTTTTACATTTCCAATACACTAAAACCAATATCCAATTTAGCATAACTGTCCATCCAGTTGCGATTTTAAAGAAAACTTCACTAAAATAATCTCTGAAAAAACAAACGCTCTGAGCAAACACAGCGTTGAACAGGGTTTATTTGTAAATGATAAAAGATATATCTCTGGTCCCTAAACCTGATATCCAATTTAATACTATATCCAGTTTCGTGGAGATTCAAGAAAAGACAAAATATAAATTGAAACAAAGGTTTCGCAGATTTGAAATAAATACGAGATTGCTAATTTAGAAGGTTTGCCTTATTGGATTATTCGTCAATTTTCTGTCTGCATTACGAGGCCGTCGATTTCAATACCAGACATATTGCATGAGCATCATTATTATTTCAATTCCTATCTCCACGAACCCGAATTATGGTCCAGTGTAGCGGAGTATAATATACTTAGTTATTGTAGTGCAATCAGCCCGGCTATAGCCATTTATCGCTTTGAACTGTCAAAGAACAATTCGATTTTTAATTTTAACATTATATAAATGTTAGAAAAATTAGTACAACGATTTTGGTGGTTAGAAAAAGAATTTCGAAAAATTAGTTTTCTAACCACCAAAATCTTTGTACTAATTTTTCTAACATTTATATAATGTTTAAATTACAAATCGTATAGTTTATAAAGCAAACCCAAGCTTAACCGAACGCACTGTATTTGTAAAAATATCTGCTTTGGCTTTGACCCGTTGGCTTACAACGTGAAGTGTAAAGGTTACAAGAATTTCGGCAAGTTAATTAGAGTCTTGGGTGGCCGAGCGGTCAGGCACCTGCCCGGATAGAAGCGGACGCGGGTTCGATTCCCGCCTCAAGATCATAATTTTTCGAAATTCTTTTTCTAACCACCAAAATCTTTGTCAAAGAACAATTTGGCAGTTCAAAGCGATAAATGGCTTTAATATAAATATCGTGTTTCGGTGGTCATGCTAGCCGGACAGCCACTCTAGAGAAATCAATTTGATAGCTTCTCTTGCATTGCCTTGCGTCGACAGACGCCATGTCGTTTTTTTTTCTGTAATACGTCAGTTTCATACAAATGTATACTATCCATTCGAATATAATGGCCACTTGTCTTGTCTTGACTTCTCAATATGGAAGGTTAGGTTTAACTTCATCATCTCCCCGCCCTGTGCCTAGGTTATCTGGGGTCGGTGAAATATGTTTCCTCTTCCATTCGTATCGTCCAGACGTCATCAAGCTATACGCTGCCTTTTCATTGATATGAAAAACATAATAATATTCCTTGCTTAGACAAGTCATTCCGGTGAGAGGCCAGAGCTACTATACCTGAAGGTACTATACCTTAATACGTAGCTAGGGCTCGTAAAGTTTTATGTTTTGGATAAAATAAAATCTTTCTCGTCTAAGGAATGTTTGTGCAAGAAGTTAGAGATGGGTTTCCTCGTAGTCGTAAAATAATAGATACATGTTTTATTACGCAAACGCGCATATAGTTTTTGTAATTTACGAAAGCGAGTGAGTTTTATTCATGGGTACTTTAGGTACTTAATAGGGTCGATTCTGACAATGGTTCTCTAAACCTAAGATTAATTTGACAACAGTATTTCACTTTCATTCTCAATACAGAATGAATAGGACAGACTGATCTTAAATTTAGTTTTAAGTTTAGAGAATCATGTCAGAATTGACCCTAATGTCAAAAAATTTATTTAAATCGAGACCATAATAGACCGCCAAGAATAGCGACTGGTTTTGAATTGTCATTTTTTCAATTAATACTCATTAACATTAATTGGCGTCTCTGAGTGCGGCAGTATATCTAACACTAGTGGTCGCCCGCGGCTTTGTTAGCGGTAATGTCTGTTATAATATAGCCTATAATCTTCCTTGATAAATGGACTATCCAACACAAAAAAAAAATTCAAATTGTAGTTCCCGAGATTAGCGCGTTCAACCAACCAAACAAACAAACAAACTACAGCTTTCTAATATTAGTGTAGATAACTATCTATTTACAAATACGAAAGAGCACACAAACTACCAGTTGTTTTTTTCACACACCTTGAACCTGCCTACTGTGAATGGTTTCGACTTTTTTTAGTTCGCTCGATTGATTTGTATACTCCGTCATGCCGTAAAAATACAGCAACCCCATAAACACGCCCCGGCTGATACCTTCCTTACGAAGTCATTCGTGAGCCCTTTCTGATAGGGTTCGCAGTTGATTGCTCTGAAAGGTGATTTATAAAGTGGTGGTAAGCAAGATTAATAGTGTACACTCACGAAAGGAAACTCAATAAAAACCAGTTCAACTCACCTCACAAATTAATGGTCAAGTTTATTGGTGAAAACAAAAGAATAATTCCATTCGGGTTGATTAGGAAAAATTGTTTTATCGAATTTCCGTTTGTAGTTTTGTACCTACTCAGCAGTAGTTTGTGTATAGGTACATTATTTAACATTACGTCATGAAATGAAATGAAGTACCGACAAGCACCTAAAATTGGCAAAACAGGCTTAGATTTTGATGAATGAAATTTGGGATGAACGAAATTTTCGTAGCGAATACAATGTTCATTATGGTATTTAAGGTACCTATCTCGGATTTTAATAAGCTCGTTGTTTCCACTCGGGCACTTTAATTACATTTTAAGAATCAACATAGTTCTATCGCCGGCTTGAGGGCCTCAAGTTTTAAAATTGCACAATTCATAAAAATTGCTTAAATTGCTTATTAAAATGTTTCATAGAACAAGACGAATAAGGTGCAATTTTATTTGTGAAGTTTTTGGCTTCGATCTTATGCCTATTGATTTAAGTTATCAGCGGCGTCGTGCCTGCAATATAAAATTTATTCTGAGATCTGGCTCAGTAATGTTGGAAGTACAGACTACAGCACGTGATACTATACCAATAACTATCAAAAATATCCAATCGATAATCAACATTAACTTGTTTGATTTAAAGCTCACAGTCGATTGAGAACATTTCACATATTATGCTAACCCGACTTGCTGTGTGTGGACTGCAGAGTAAAATATCAAAAGTCCATATCGCACAAATAATGTTTTCCTACACGCTTTCGGCGGCCTTTTATTCCCGCTGAATTACGGTTTACGTAATCCCTAGAGAACTATAAAGTGTTCTGGGATGAAAGGAATATCCCTTTGCTCGACCTCAGTTGGATATCGGTTCAGAAATAAAGCCGTGAAGAAGTAACAATGTGTAACTGTTTTAGCGTGGCACTTTATTACTACAGAAATACGTAATTTACAGGTTTAATAATTATATAGTAATATACATTGTACAAACAAAGACAAATACCCAAAGATATTTGTCAGGTAGGCAGCCGGCTGTAAAACCAAAGCCAAAACCTTGAGCAGTATGGATTGGCATGTTGTCATCCCAATCACTCTCTCCGTTCATTGGTCTCCCGGCATGGTCCTTTCCGTCTCTTTTCTATATGTATATTCATTTATCACTAGCACCTTTCCGGTGTGATGGAAGATAATGAATCAAAAGGGAGTGGATGGTTTAATGACGTCTGACCGATATGAAAGGAAGAGGAAACATACTGCGCCGACCCCAGACAGACTGGGAACTGGGCAGGGAGAAATATCGAGTTATGTTAAAACTCTTAAAACAAACGTTTTTGTTTATGATGTTAACTATCTAGCCCTGCAAGCTTGTCGGTGTGTTACAAACCTTAACCTGAAATATAACTATATACCTGAATTATACATAAATCTGTGTTAATAATTTTCCCTGTGGTGCTCTTCGACTAAGCTCGATGAAGAGGCTTCAATCACGACTGTGTTGGCTTGCTGAGTAAACATGTTTACAGTATCTGCCTTTCGTGTACAAGGTATCTCAACAATATAGAAGCCAAAGTTTAAGCAGTAGACCTGAAATAGATATCAAAGAGAAAGCGATATGATATGAATGTCCAATATTTTTTGGTAAATAATCGACTATCACGCATTTTTTGACTAATTTCAAGATTTTCACCAATTCAATGTAGGGGAAAAGGCTGGATGACTGCGATTTTAAATGTATCTTGCATTAAAAACTTATGTTATGTGAGCGAAACCTTCTTCTCCCTGCCCTGTTCCCAGGCTATATGGGGTCGGCGCAGTATGTTTCCTCTTCCTTTCATATCGGTCAAACGACATCAAGCCATCTATTTCCTTTTGATTCATAGTGTTGTCCATCATACGGGAAAGTTGCTGCTGATGAATGAATATATAGTCAAGAGATGTAAAGGACCATGTCGAGAGACCGATGAACGATAACATTCCAATTCATACTGCTCAAGGTTTTGGCTTACATTTGACAGCCGACCGCCTGTCTGACACCAACCCTCTTTGGGTATGCTGTTGTTGGTGGTTTGCCCTCCACTAGTAGAGTGCTCCAAGGTGCTTTGTCAAATATGTGAAATCCCCCTATTCGACTTATACCACATCCCTGGGGTGAGTAGGGGCGTTGATTGTACTATTATGTACGTTATTTTTTCACCCGCAAACAAGAATTCTTTAAAATTTCGTTCCGAAATAAAAATAGCTAACCAATTAATACAACTTTATTAAACATTTAAAAGTGAAATTTACATAAAACAGTATTGCTATTAAAACTACCTCTCCAGAAAATGATGTTTGACTTTCTTAACTTTGTTAGAGATTCATAAAATTATTGTCAGGACCCTTAATATAGCCGCCTCAATAAAATTATCCACCCACATCAAAAACCGTAACTTGCGAAAAGGCACTCACTTCACTTAAAAGTACTTGAATAAAATATAATTTTTATCAATTGACACTTATTCCCTTGAGTATTTCTCGCTGAAATTAATGTGGCATTTGACTTCTATTAAAGCTGAAACATTTTCAGTTAAATGGACCGATCTTATTTACGGCCACCATTTTATGATTTTATGACATTTCATTCGACGGAGCTCTTGGTTTTTCGAAGCATTGGCATGTTAAGGAATATGAACCATTTCCATCCATTATTTTCAGCATCATTATCTCATCATTCCATGATGACGACGGAGCAGAATACAATCGTCACCAACTCCATCTCTCCCGCGGGTGTGGTACAAGGCGACTAAGGGTAAAGACAGCAATGGGTAATGGGCAGCAGCGTTCCTCCTAACAATGTTACTTACCTGCCCCCCTAGCCAATCTATCGAACGCATAGAATACAAAATGTATGAAACTGACGTCTTTTTCTCCCTGCCCTGTTCCCAGTCTATCTGGGGTCGGCGTAGTATGTTTCCACTTCCATTCATATCGGTCAGACGTCATCAAGCCATCTACTCCCTATTGATTCATATCATCTATCACACCGTAAAGGTGCTAGTGATGTATGAATGTATAGAAAAGAGACGGAACGGACCATGTCGAAAGACCGATGAACGGAGAGAGTGATTGGAATGACAACATTCCAATCTATACCGCTCAAGGTTTTGGCTTAGGTTTTACAGCTGGCCGCCTGCCTGATACCAACCCTCTTTGGGTATGCTGTTGTTGGTGGTTTGCCCTCCACCATTCGGGTGCCCCAAGGTGCTTATTGGTCTACACCGGGCAGTCTCCCTTAGTCGGCTTTTACGACACCTATGGGATGAGTCGGGGCTGGCCTATTCTACGTTATTTGTTGGCTCCCAGGCCAGCACAGAAGTATGAAACTGACGTATTACAAAGAAAACAATACGTCAGTTTCATACTTTTGTTTTCTATGCGTTCGAATAGATGAGCCACTTGGCTAGGCCCTCTGTAGAATTTATCAAAGATGGAATATTATTTTAGTAAGCTTGTTCAGTTATTTATGAAACATAATAGAATTGAACGTATAGGAATTTGAGTGAGCAACATGAAACGTAATTGATCGCGTAATGTATTCTATTAAGGCTTTAATTTCGGCTTACTACGTCTATTATCGTAAATTGTTTCGTGGAATTACGTTCTGGAACGTATCAACGTAGGGCTCTTTATGTACAAAGAATGGTGTAACACTTTATATTTATAGGATTGGCAAATCCAAGAAAGGAATTTACTTAATTACTGTTATTATGAAACCAATATGTGCTTCTTAATTCGGGCAATAACTTAGTATAAATACAGAAATAAACTAGATATATAATAGTTTTGTTTTTTACTATGGTGACTATCCTATGCGATCGTTGTTTAATTGTGTAATAAAATAAAAGAAATAATGTATAGTGTTTAGGTAATATAAAAACTTTATTGGTGTTTAACAAATAATTTTTAAGACGTGTTAGTTGTCAAACAATAAGCTATCTTAGTGCGGTGTATTAACACCTATATTTCACCAAATATGTTAGGTCCCGTGAATGAGGTGCCGAGCATATTACCGCATCCATCTGACACGTAAATCGCAGTATATTGCTAGATGGTATAAGAGGCACGCTGCGCCCATTCCTAATCGCTGTCTTTACCCTAAATCGCCTTGTACGATACCTGCAGCAGAAATTGTGAGTAGTGACCCTGTAATCCATAAGTAGCATCCCTGTAAATGATTACGGAGAGAACGAGCAATGTTTCCCTTGACATTAATATCAATAATAGCAATAGTATCGCCACCTATTACATGGGACCGAACATAATTCGCGAAACGTGGGTGCTAGTTCACCTCTGCCTACGCCTTCGGGGATATAAGCGTGATTTATGTATGTATGTTTATTAATATCAATGAAAAAAGTATTAATTTGCCCGTTACATCCTTCTATTCCTCCACTCCTCCGCGAGAACTTCCATTCCCAAGTGTAACAAGAAATGAAAGACCGGCATTGTTCAACAATTTTGAAGAATAGCTAATTATTTGTCAATGCCTCCGTGCTATCCGGGCAGGTGCCTGACCGCTCGGCCACCCAAGACACCACCTAAATCTTTGTACTAATTTTTCTAACATTTATATAATGTTAAAATTAAAATCGTATAGTGTTACTTAATATATTAACAATATCTTAAAAATGTATTATAGGAGCGATAGAAAATTTATTCTAAAATTTATTAAAATATCAGTTTCTACATCAAGACTGTAATTTTTTGAACTTTTTCCAAACACAATTTTCTTTGTAATATTTTAATAATTTTCTTTTTTCTAACATTTATATAATTAATATAACTATAACTAATTTGTTTTCTATTCATTTCTATTTGTGATAAGAAAAAATTTTTAATTTACAATAAACATAAAATAATAAAAACAAAATTAAAGATAACGTAATGATAGTTAAACTGATTCATATCAATATTCCTTCTTCTTGTATGGTGACAATAAGTGACCTGCAGGTATTGTACCAAGGTGGTATGGTGGTATATGGTGGAGGTGGTATACGAGGAAGCAGCTGGCCATACTGATTACTATCTTTACTCTTAGTCGCCTTGTACGACACCCGGGAAAGACATTGGAGGTGGTGACAATCGTACTCTACTCTACCATCACTATACGACAACCATTAGGCTTCAAATGTTAAAATAATTCTGACAATGAACGGAGTCATTATTCGAATAAATTTTCTTATTTTCCAAAGTAAACAATGTCTTCAGATAAAAGGATTTCCGTACCATTTTCAATATCCATTACGATTACCTATCATTTCCTCATTACTGTTGACTTGTTTTCACTGAGTTGCGGCATATTACCAAATAAGGGACGACATTTCAATTACCATTGTCAGAAGAAACGAAACACAAACCTCAACAAATATTGAGTAGAACAAAATAGGATTTATTCTTCAATTTTTTGGGTAAATAATTGAATAAATACGAAGTAAATAAGGACTTTATTACTGTCAAAGTAACATACTTGTTCAAGGAGTATCGAACAGCTAACAGCTTTTGCATTCATAATCACATACACCAGTACAAACAAATTATCAATTTATGCAATTTAAAAATACGGAAAGCTAGTAAAAAATTCGCCTGTCCGTCGTAGCACTACACTACATCGTAGCACGTAGACAAAAGTGCTACGATTGTGCGTATACGACGCTGAAACTGCATTTAATTTAATACTGCGATATGAAAAATATTCTTTGCAACATTTTGCGCCGACACCAGAGTAAGATGTTGGAAAAAAAAAACAAATTAAATATTTCAGTAAAAGAAAAATAGAATATAATGATTAATCAAAAATAAAGAGCTTTTCTATTAAATACAATCAGTGAAAGAAAAGCAGAATACTTGATGATTAATCAAAATTAAAGGGATTTTCCATGAAAAATTTCTGAGAGAGTTGAAGAATTCTTGTCATTGCTCCTGAAATAGGAGCGGAAAGTGGCGTTAATGGGGAAGACAGGTTAATCCTGTTATCGTTGCGTTGTTCGATCGGAATGGAATGACTGTTCTGTTGCCTTAGAAAACTTTAAATTAATAATTTGAGTATGTCGCAAAACTATAGACTAACAAATTTATTACTAGAAATATTTTTAATTATTGTTTTAACGATAAATGTTAAAAACATATTTTCAAAAAAAAGGATGTCACATTTTTTACATTTATAAAAAGCCTATTTTTCAACTAATATTTTAAGGGATTCGTGATCAACATTCAAAAATAAAAATTATGTTTATAAATAATTTGTTATACACTTACACATATAATCTAGTTCAAAGTAAGTAGCATATAAGCACTTGTGCTTTATGCACAAGATGTCGGGCCAATTTAAATAAACATAAATTATGTATACAGGGTGGAAAGTTGAGATGGGGCAGTAAGGGCAGCTACCAGATCCCTTGCTGCGACGCGAAAATGGTCATAGGAGACCTCACCCAACTTTTTGATCGATGACAATCGACATTCACAAATTTTTGATAAAATGTACAGTCAGCGAGAAAATCGTCAGCATTGACGAAAATTTTTTTTATAGATATCATGGATCCCATTCCCATAGAGGATTAAAACACTTTTGAGATCAACTGAAAACTGTTTTTCATATAGTATAACTAAAATGTTTTAGTAGGTGGTAAAGTGGAATTTTCTTAAGCATAAAGATCATTCATTTTATCAAAAATATGTGAATGTCGATTGTCATCGCCCAAAAAGTTGGGTGAGGTCTCCTTAGACCATTTTCGCGTGGCAGCAAGGGATCTGGTAGCTGCCCTTACTGCCCCATCTCAACATTCCACCCTGTATATTAATATTAATATTATAATATATAAACAATCAAAACTCGAGAACAAATATCTGTGTTAGTCACAAACAGTTGCCCTAATCGGGATTTGAGCTTATATTGGACAAATAGCCTGCGATCTGACCATGCGCCCAAACCGGTGTCAAGGTTTTGTATTTTGGATAACAACTGTTATCGGTAGCTCAGTGAAAACGGGAAACGGGAAATGGGATAGGAGACGGGAGGGAGAGGAAGCAAACGGGAAGATCCGAGTGACCACAATATACTCGTATATTTTCCGATAATAATAATAGTATCAAAAACAATGACTTCAATAAAAATAAAAACTATTACAAAAAGGCCTGACCTGTAACAATAACTATTATACACTTAGTTCCCATTCTACGTTTTTTTTTCTCTCCCTGGATTTAGAAAAAGATATATTACACTTACATTTATTAAGGTCAGGAGATATTAAAGCGGGTAGATTTGAAAGTAGGGTTTGTTACAAACCCGCCGTTGAAGAATAATAACTTTTGAATATGGACTCCAAAATAAATCATCCATGTAACAGATTTATTGCCCCACTTGTGCGCACAGGTGCGAAAAGTTAATATTACAATGTTGCTGGCGTTATCATCTATTATTATTGGGACAGGCTTAATAAATCTATTTTTAATATCCATTTTTATGATCATAAAAATGAAAACCATGAAGTCAACATTTTACGTTTTTACAGTTAAGAAAAGTTGATCAGCTCATGACTATCTTCTGAAATTCTTAAATAATTAAAAACCTTTTTTTTTGATGACATTAAGTGTGCAATATTTGCCAGTGTTTTTTTATACATAAGCCACGCCTATTTATAAGGGGTAGGCAGAAATGAATTAAAGCCCTCGTTTTGTTAAGTCATGTTAAGTCCCATAATACGGGACAAACCAACTGCCATCTTAAATGCACGTTAATCGTAGTACACGGTTTTTTGACATTATGAAGTGTATTGTGTATTTTTCATTAATTAATTTTTAAGTGTTTTCTTACATCCGTCATCCATTCCAGGGGACCTAGCCGAGTAGCAAACGATTCAACGTTTCTGTCTAACAAATGTCAAATCTTTCTTTTTTGCCAAATAAACTTTACTTCATTCATTCATTCAAATGTCAACTTTTGACAACTTTTCTTACATTTGTTTGACAAGACGCATTTGACAAGAATACACATTCGTTTCCTACTCCGAATGTATCCGACTAGTATGCCGTGTGGCAGAACAGAGTACAATTGCCACCATCCCCATCTCTTATACCACCTAGCAATGTTCTCCATATGCCACCTATTTATTACATGGGACCTGACCACATTAGCGAAATTACGCATGATTTATGTATGTATGTATGTATTCTAGTCGTTCCAATAGATTGTCCACCTATCTACAAGGGCTGGTATATTATACACCTTTTGGACCTTGGACCGTATCCCACCGAAGTGAACCATCAGCGTTTCCATAATTACACAGTCCCATACGACACAAACGCCAGTGGTCAATAACAGGACCCTTAGTTTGATTAAATAATTTAAGTTTCTCTTACCTACATGGGTTTACGAGCGTGCGTCCTACCCGTATAATTACCTAATACCCAGATGGTGCTCAACCTCGCATGATTCATGGATTAGATCTTAACAGCTTGTTATAATGATAAAAGACATAGTTAGTGGCCCCGTTTTGAAGGTGTCTTCTACGCTGGCGTATCTATTATAGCTACTACATGGAGAAAACTGGGTTAAAGTATTTGATAAAAAATTATGTTAAGGAGAAAGGTGTGGTTTTTCAAGAAGACGTAATTTTAAGAATTGAGAAAGGGATGCTTGCGTGGTTTAGTCAACTAAAACGGCAGAGTGAAAGGAGAATGACAAAAATGATGTATTTGTCGAAAGTGAAAGTAAAAAGTAAAAAATGGGCCAGGGGGCCTACCGCCTAACTCGATTGCTGATGATAGCTATATTGCAATGCACTGCTTACGGCTATAGCAGCCATCCTGAATTTTTAGGCTGCACGGATTTTGTGCTAAATTCATACAAAATAATTCGGTGATCATTTGTTCAAAGCTATCGCTAATAGTTTAGGTACATTTGGTGCGAAATGACAGCATGACGTCATAAACTATAGCTTTTGCTTTAGCAATCGAGTTAGGCGGTAGGCCCCCAGGTCAAGAGTACCCGAAACCGACGGGTATGCATGAGACTGGATAAACACTGCAAAAAAGAAAGTGTGTAAGGATCGTAGCAAGTGAGAACATGTTATCTGTGTACTCTCGTGGGTGTCGTACTAAGAGTTCCCCACTATCTAGCAAATTACTAGGACTAAACTTTCCGATGAATGGCAATAGGCTCGACGCCTTTTACACGGGCTTTGCAATTAGCTGGCAATACGCGGGTGGTTGATCACGTCTGCTTAATGCTAGAGAAGAAAGTCGTGATTTATTTAAGTATGAATGTACTTTGTAACGCAAAGCGGCTTCATTAAAGCCGCTTTGAAAGACGCACTTTCAGAAAACTTTAGATCATAATCGATCTATAGTTTCAAATAAGGTATAAATTTTGTTCAGATGAATTAACGTGTCACGTTCCTAAGTGTCTGTTGTAGTGGAGTCGATTGTGAGAATAAATACAGTCTAGACTCTTTGGAAACTTGTAGCCGTTTTCTGTATCATTACTTAATAAAACTTGTATCCAACGAGACGTTGAAATCCTATTCATGTCGCAGTCGAAACTCTAAGTCAGATAAAACCACTTTTGTCTGTTGAAATCGGACAAAAGTGAATTTCACTCAAGCCGATGATACAAAGTTCACTCAAAGTGTACATACTAGGAGTGATTTAAATGAAAACTTATTTTGCATATATACAGAAATTACTAATATTTATCACCGAAGGGGTAGGCACAGTAGACTTAAATTGGAGGGCGAGCCTATAGCCATCTACCGTTCCATCTAATAAACACTAATACAAAAAACATAAACCCCACCCTTTTTTCCTCAAACGGCACTGCACATTCCTCCATATAATATACCACTCCCAAACTTATCCGTGGGTATCGTCGTACAAGGCGACCAAAGCTAAAGACAGCGATGAGTAATCGGCAGCAGCGTTCCTCATGACCACCTAGAAATATATTGGGATTTACGTGCCCTACTAGATGGCAATAGGCACGTCCCCTATTGTCCTGGGACCTAATAATATAATTGGTGGAATGTGGGTGTTATATCATATCCAGCCTACCCCTTAAATAATATAATTATAAATAAATAGGTGTGATTTATTTATGTAATAATAGGTTGAGGGAGGAGCTCGTCGGCATATTGGCTAAACGCCGAAATTGGCTAATGCCTAAACTTTACCCTTGGGTATAAAATAGGAAAATAATTTCATATACGAGAGTACCTATCAGCTTTAGGCTTTGCGAAACCACAAATTAGTAAATCGCCGAGAAATTTTGCGCCACTGTAATCATAGTATAATATCAGAAATAATTATATTGAAGCTTCACAATTAAAATAATTGTCCGAAATTGATTTAATTAACTAACAAGCGGTAATTTAAATAATAAGTGTTATTAGATATCTCTCCGATCAGAAGTAACAGGTTTTCTCACTTGAGTTGAAAAACAAATAACGATTTTAGGCACAGTACACATATCTATGAATAGTTTGATTCTAACTGCCGCGTTATCACCGAAATTATTAATCAATGGACTTGTAGGTAAATGCGTTTCATTTACCTTATAAGTGAGTTATTCTTAATTCCAAACAATGTTTTAACCGACTGACTATAATATATGCAGGCCAATATATTTCGGCCACATTCACTTACTACATTATCATACATACATACATATTAAACTTGGTTTTGATTAATGCAAACTATGTAGCAGAACTCAGTTTAGAGCATAAACCGAGTTCAACTTCAACTGATCGCGTTTAATTCTGCGGTGAAATCAGGCCTAAGTTGATGATGAATGCACGTGATGATGATGAATATTATGATTCACCAAATACAACTTCGTTTTGCAAGTCTCTGTTGTCAATTGTGAATTATTAACTCACTGAAACAATAGAAATGTTGAATAAATGTAATATTAATTAAACATTCCATACAGTGTATCTACCTGAAAGTTGCCTGTTGTCAATGTCGTATTTTTGCTTAAATAATAAATGAAATTGTGATACACCATTCCTATTCCATCGATTCCAATGTTCATTAGTAAGTGGTTAGCTGTGAGGCTGTCATGTAATTTTGTAAGACAATCGCTTTATTATACTTTCATTTGTAAATGGACATCGAATCTCTTATTACCACTTAACTTCGTTAATACTGTCTACTTTGAGAAACGAGTCCCGTGAAAGACTTATTTTCTAAGCTTAGCTCTGGGTATCCAACGTTAAATTCAGCATTAGTTAAGTAATTATTTTACCCGCCAATCCATTCAAGGACAGCGTGGTTGGTTATGACCCATTTTTCCATCCATTGAGAAGGTCTAAAAGAATTGAAGGATTAAGTTAATTTCACTATATCGTTTTGAATTATTGTTGTCGAATTCAACATTTGTGGAATCATTTTCTCTCAAAACATGACATGTAATATAATTAAACAGAAAAAATATAATTTCTATATAATGGCTGGCTATATGGTTTGATCATGGTATGCGTGGAGATGCGGATAATGTCAGATAGCACATTTTTTTGACACAGCCATGTTTGACTCCCGAGAGGCAGGCAGAGGTGTATTGAGCCAAATGTTGTAGGTCTGATCTAATAGGGGGCGTGCGTATTATGTATGCTATTGTATTAGGTAATTTAGGTACTTGGTGGTATACCAGAAAATTAACTTTAATAAATACTTAATGTCAAAAAATTTCATTTAAATCTAGACCATACATTCGGCAAGAATAGCTACTAGTTTGGAATTGTCATTTTCAAGACTCTACACGACATTTTTCGTACCCATTTTCGTTAATCGACGTATCTGAGTACGGCAGTTACACGCCTTGATCTACACCCGCGCAGCGAAGGGGGTGGGAAATAACTGTATTCTACTCTGCCGCCACCACACCACACCTTAAACGAATTGCACATAATTATTCAAAGTTAAAAATAGGCTGATCTATACAGCTCGCCCGATGTAGTCACAAAAGGACTCAATACGTTATCTATCAATAGAGCTAGCTACATCGGGCTTTGCTACTACTTTTGTGGCAACCCTCATCAATTTTAAACGGCACAACACAACAGAATTACGATAAGGAAACAGGTTACGCGTTTTCCAAGCAAAAAGGACTCACAGAAATCTTACTCTGAGGCCGTACAGCTATCCGCCATTTTGAAAAATAGTACACATACATAAACCACGCCTATATCCCAGAAGTGAAACACCCACGATTCGCCAATTAGGTTAGGTCCCATAGAGTAACCTATTGCCATTTATCAGGCACAGCATCAGTGAAATAATGTAGAATCACAGTACATTGCTAGGTGGTCTAATAGGACCGCTGCTGACCATTACTCATTGCTGTTTTATCCCTTAATCGCATATTAAGTACAATAGACGACACCCGCGGGAGAGATGGGAGTGGTGACAATTGTATTCTGCTCAGCTGTCACCACACGGCGTCCCGTTCAGACATTCCCGATTCAGACAGGAGATTATTCAAAAATCTTCTAACGCAGTCAAAATTGTTTTTAAAACAAATAGTCTCCTTTCAGCAAAATTGTCCGTCTACAATATTTAAGATACTTTCCCACCATGTGGTATAGCCGTGTGACGCCGTGTAATGTACAAAAACAAACAATTAATAATTATTGTAATTCCAAGACTATTAAGAAACACCGTATCCACTTCAGAAACACGCAGACACAATTAATTAACACAGCTATCACTGATGAGTCCCAAAACACTTATTTTAAATACAGGCATTACTGTTGTAGTCCTTGGTAATTTATAGAACAACTCATTAGCTATATCACTCTTGCCGTAGTTTAGTAGACCCATTATGATCTCCGTTAGAGGATAAATTATCAATATTAATCACAGTCAAATTCAATGTTGCTCGGCGAGCTGTAGAAGGTTGGGATCTCGAAGGACCATAAGTAAAAATTATGCTTAAAAAGGAATAGGATATTCGATACAATTATAAAGGCATTTAATAGGGATGACGACACTAACAAAGAATCAGTGAAATCATGATTTTTAATAATAATTTAGGACGAGGAGTTTTGTTATCTGATAAAAATTGTGAT
Organism: Cataclysta lemnata; assembly: GCA_963931975.1. NCBI lineage: Eukaryota > Metazoa > Arthropoda > Insecta > Lepidoptera > Crambidae > Cataclysta > Cataclysta lemnata. Next base: position 14,014,122 of record OZ008342.1, read on the forward strand.
TGATATTTATTTTATAAAAATAAAAATACAAAACTTAGCAATCCGCCATATTTGTGCCATATTATATATTTTATTTTATGCTAGGTATATAAATGTATACATTTTTCTTTGTTCTCCTTTCCAAATTCAATATTTTTTAAATATTATAACAATGCACGAATGAGTAATACAATTGGTCTTGTTCTATAAATGTAGTAATCAATTCATCAAAGTATTGCTATATACACTATTATGGTTTCCATGAAGCCGTTAAAGGTTATAAGGTATAGAAATATTGAATTCACTATCCGTTCAAGAATAATATCGTATTAACAACTTTTTAATAAACACCCCTCTTGGTTACTTAAGAGACACCAATTAGTGCACAACTTACGGTAATTAAAAAAAGCTTTCAAAGCACGCTTGGAAAGTTTTAAAACTTTGTTCTAGAAATTTCGCTAAGGCCTTAGTTTGCATACAAACTAACACGTAACACAAATGAAAATATGATTAAAAACAAACGAGCAAGTTATTTACTTTCATCAAGTCACTTTACACGAGTTAAGTTTCAGTTTAAAAATTGATTTTGTTTTAGGGTTTTCTTTACTGATTCCGAGTTTCAGTGTAATTTGAAATTTCTGTGATCAATGTTCATCAATGCCTACCGAATTCATAAAAGTGGATTTATATTATTTGGTATTATATTTATAAATGTAGCAATTTGGTTTTTTTATCAATGTTTATCAATATTAACTGAATTCATTAAAGTGGATTTTAATTTTAATTTTTTATTAAAGTTGTACACTTTATAGTAAGTAGATAATTAGCTTGAAGATCGAAAACATTAAGGCTACGAATTAGTAATCAAGAAAGCGATCTCTAGGAACTAATAAAAAAATTGAGGTTTGCTAAACAAATAGCTTCTTATGTAATCGCTTATTGTAGTAAAATAACGTGACAAGTCCAATAATTATACAAGATAACACGTTATTGAAGTAAAGAGGCAAAATATTCTGTCACGTACCAACGTGGTACAGTCAGCATCATAAGTAGATGAACACTTTAATACCTTGTCACAAAAGTTGTTCGTATAAATTGGTGGCATTTATTACTGCCCGTTCACTGTATTTGGTATGGCAGAGGGCTAAAGTGGTAATCGACTTAATGATGCTGACCGTACCGTCTTGGTGGAGGTGATCACCGTGTAATCGTTCCTCGCAAGGTCACCCTACTTGCAAAGTACCACTTTTTAATAAGTGCGCAATAAACAAGGAGCAAAGCAATAAAACAGACAGCTCCCGACGAAAACTCCGCTAGGTTTAGTAATCCTCTCAGCCTTGATTGCGAGTAGCCTAGACTTCATCATAACAGCACTCGTTAGTCACAGCAATTTCGTTAGAAAAACTCCACCAGTTCTTTTTGCGAGTGCTTTTTCCCAGTTTCAGATTCTTTATGAGATCACGGTGGCGCTATTTTTTATTATTAATAAAAATATTTAATATTTCCTATACATGACACCTATCATCTAGCCCAAAGTAAGTAAATTTTGAAATACATAGTATTTTTAATAACAATTGTAAATTACAAACAGAAAATATAAAATTAAAATAAAATACAGTCATAGACTAAAGTGTAATGTTATATGAGGCCAAAAGGCTCGAGTCTCAGCATAATTATGCTACTGTGACAATGAATCCATCGACATAGCAATAAAGTATTTAAAACAAAAACTCCTCAGACAATATCAACATAAATGTTTTAAGCCAACTGCCGCACTCAGAGACGTCAATTAACTGTAATGAGTAGGTACTTAATGTCAAACAAAAATGATTATAATCTAGACCCGGCAAGAATAGGAACTAGTTTTGAATTGTCATTTTTGTCATTCATTACTCATTAACGTCAATTGCAATTAGATATCATAATAATATCTGAACTCCGTTTACTATGTGAGATTGATATTAACGCAGTGGTCGTCTGTATGTGGAAGGAAACAGGATAAGTCACAGTAAAACAATACAGTAACTTCAATAGCAATAGCTGTCTAAAAACAATTTTCATGAATTATTATGACAATAGAATATACTTCAAAACATAATAATAGGATTTTTAACCAACCAATAAACTTTGTATTTGGTACCTCAATATTAAAAGCATTGCTTAGAATCGAGTACAACACCTATCCGTTTCGCTAACCAACAGGGTTCATTAATTAATAATTTAGATGATAATGCCGCAATTAAAATCAAACTATTCGAAGAAATTTCAGCGCTCGAGACCGTCGTTTGTTTTCTACTCGAGTGAGAGAAGCTGTTGTTACTTCTGAAAGATATTAATAATTAATACTTCTGAACAAGTGATTACTGTAATTGCCTTTTGCGAGTTGATCGAATAGTTTAAATTACTTCTGTTATATTGTACACTGTGAGAAATATAATATGTATATTGAAGATAGATAGATTGATGGCCGTGTGGTGACGGCAGAGTAGAATACAATTGTCACCACCCCAAACCTCTCCCGTGGGTGTCGTAGAAGGCGACTAAGGTTAAATCAGTGATGAGGAATGGGCAGCAGCATTCCTCTTATACCTACCAACTAGCAAAGTACTGCGACTTTTGTGCCCGATAAATGGCAATAGGCTCGCCACCTATTACATGGGACCTAGCCTAATTGGCGAAGCGTGGGTGCTAGTTCACCTCTGCCTACCCCTTCGGGGATATTGGCGTGAATTATGTATGTATGTATGTATGTAGATAGATATCAAGCGAATTCACAAGGGGTACGATCTTAAATTTCCACCTATCCCCTCTTAGGGAGCAGCCATTGCGCTAGACTGCAAGCTGTCAATTTTAAAAATAATTTTACATCCGACTGTTGCTTTAGGTACTTTAGGAGGCCTTCCCCATTATCCAAAGCTAGGAATTCACTACACGGACATACCTGCAGACATGCCCGCCGGACCTCGCTTCTATTAGGTCTGTGCGATGTTTGCCTAGTGCAGGACCGTCACAGTCAGTCTGGCCTATGCACCTATACGAGGTATGCGCGGGCATGTCTGACGGGCCCTTCTAGCAAATTCCATTCCAAATTACGCACACAGTATTATCAATCCTACCCATCCTAACATAGTTATATAAAGGGGCACGGGCCGGATGGAAGAATATAGACTTGCGCATAGGACTTGCGCAGGTTATACTTATGCATCAAGTAAACTTAAGATTCCAGCGAGTTCAGTGACCCGCGCGCGCTTCACATCGCGCGGGTTACTTGCGCAGACATGCTGACAGCTGAATCGAACAAGACCCACACATTAAGCAGTCGCGCGGGCAGCATACCCGTGTAGCCTGACCAAGTAACTAGCGCAAGTAACCCGCGGCTTTGTTTATGGACTAATCAACTAACTTAACCATGCTGCTTGCGCAAATATCTCGGCCCTTTACTCGCTCCAGCTACTTGCACCGTGTAGAACCACCAATATTGTGAGTCAAACATACATACATACATACATAAATCACGCCCATATCCCCGAAGGGGTAGGCAGAGGTGAATTCTCACCCGCGTTTCGCCAATTATGTTAAGTCCCATGTAATAGGTGGCGAGCCTATTGCCATTTATCGGGCACAAAAGTCGCAGTACATTATCAGGACGGTAGTATAAGAGGAACGCTGCTGCCCATTCCTCATCACTGATTTATCCTTAGTCGCCTTGTACGACACCCACGGGAGAGATTTGGGATGGTGACAATTGTATTCTACTCTGCCGTCACCACACGGCCACACGTGAGTCAAACAGAGACAATAAAAGTACTACATAAAGAATTCAAAAGAACGTTAAGCCGAAAAGGATGGTATCGATGTGGATCGTGAACACGCTCCGTTGAAGCTTCTTTTACGATATTGAATCCAGTACGCCAACAGCAATGGTTTATGATTGACGCACATACATAAATTACGCCTATTTTTATCCCAATTATATGTAGGCAAAGGTGTACTACACTCACATTCCGCCATCTGGACAAGACGACGTAAATAATAGTATTGTTATGTTAGGTATTTCAGGAAGTTTGCTGCCCATTCTTGGCCATTATTTAAAGGCCATACCCCCGAATACAGAATCGCTACTCAAAGTTTGAGTCCTGATTACCATTTAAGTATTGTCAAAATTGACGTTTTGCTATACAAATTCTGACAGGAATTATCCACTTAACTCATTAAGCAGTCTTCAAAATTTGAGTAGCGTTTCTGGATTCGAGGGTTGGTTGTCTTTTACGGTTTTGGGATGAGGAAGGTAAGCCGCATCATCAGCATCTTATAATTAAACTGCATCTTTATAGTATCGAAGTAAAGAGTTAACATCAGTATATTATTATGTTAGTGCTTTTCACTGCTGCCTTCACTAAATATTCTCTCATGCATTCGCATAGCGCCGAGTGGTTTCCAGATTGGCTGTACGTACATGGCACGTTAAAGCACAGGTCAAAGTTGGCATTGCATCAACATACACGACGAGACCACTTAGGCAGACGAGCATAGATGTTCTCTTCGGCGAGAATTTAATTACCCATTTATACCGTCTCCAAATAGTGCCGTCAAAGGCTAGCCATTGATGAATAAATGTTTTTATTTTATTTTATGTTAGGCAGGGAAGTTCTTACCCTTCATGTCACCTGATGGTAAGTGACGATAAGGGCCAAAGATGGAATCGAGCTTCACCTGGAACCCTCAACCACTGAGGGGCTGGCTATCTTATCACAATAGTCGGGACACAATAATGCTGTTAACATTATGATTATGGCGACAAATTTTGATAAAATGGGGGCAGCAAGCCAGGCGGACTTGAAAGATGTCCTACCACCAACCAATCCGGGTACAAATTTGTGACCCCCTGGGGATCGACCTCGGGACCTCTGTATCTTAATTCCGGTGGGCGAACCATTAGACCACGGAGCAGCGTGGAATGAAGACGAATGAGAAAAATGTTTAGAAAAGTGATTAAAGGCTTATGTAAACATATATGATAATAGTTATTTGTTGTACGTGAGTGCAAAGTTGTTTTTTAACCGCGTGCTCAATTTTGATGACCGAGCTAGCGAAGGATTCTAAAAAAATTAGAATCCTGAGCGATAGCGAGGGAATCAAAAGAGCACAAGGTGAAAAATCTTTGCACTCGAGTGCAACACGTAACTTTTCATCCCCCCCAACGAGGAAATTACTAAATACAAAAAAAAAAATACAATCACAACAGTTTCTGTTTTCACCCAGAAACTTCCACAACACCCTCCCATTAACCCAAACACACTCTCAACACCCACCCAGAAACACCCACAACATTCACACCCATCCACTCAGACACACCCAAAAAACACCCATTCACCCAGAAACACCCACAAAACACCAATTCACCCAGAAAAACCCACAAAACACCCATTCACCCAGAAACACCCACAAAACACCCATTTACCCAGAAACACCCAAAAAACACCCATTCACCCAGAAACACACACAAAACACTCATTCACCCAGAAACACCCACAAAACACCCATTTACCCAGAAACACCCAAAAAACACCCATTCACCCAGAAACACCCACAAAACACCCATTCACCCAGAAACACCCACAAGCACCCATTCACCCAAAAACACCCACAAAACACCCAATCACCCAGAAATCCACAAAACACCCATTCACCCAGAAACACCCACAAAACACCGATTAACCCAGAAACACCCACAAAACACCCATTCACCCAGAAACACCCAATCATACCAAAAAAACACTCAATCACCCACAAACACCCACAAAACACCTAATCACACCCAAAAAAAACCCAATCACCCAGAACCACCCACAATACTCACCCATCCATTCAGACACACCCACAAAAACCTATTCATCCAGACACACCAACAAAACACCCATTCACCTAGACACCCCCTCAAAACACCCATTCACCCAGACACACCTCCAACAGCCACCCATCCACACCCGCAACATTCATCCAGACACACCTGTAAGTCCCTAATAAAAATTACCGTCCCTAATGGAGTTCCGAGACGGTCAATCAGCTTGAGTCAAGCACGTTGATTTTCTGTATGTTGTTCCGTTGCTAGCGTAAACAAATCAAACAGACCTAAAAAGCTTTTAAATGCTTGACTCAAGCATCCAGCATGCGTTGTAGACGATCAAAATTTTTAAAGCAAGATTGACGCCAAGCTGATTGACCGTCACGGAACTCCTAGGTCTTAACAAATTTGTGACGTGAAAAGAAAATGGCGCGCGCAAAGCAAATTACAAAAAAAGTACACCAAGAAGGTTCCGAGTCTGAGTTTTTAACAAATTAAAATAGGTTGCATGACAATTTCGGCACCACGGAGGTAGAAATAGATATGTATAATGATGTTTTGAATTTACAAACTCATTGCACACGATGTTCTAAATTCAAATTTACTTTAACCTCTAGAGGATAAAAACGGCTTTTGCACTCAGATATCGAAGAGCAAAAACGCTTTTTCCGAGATGGTGGGATGAAAAGGTAATTTAACATGCCTTGAAATTGGCAAGCCCTTCGATTAGATATCAAGGCCAGCCCGAGTTTTATTGCCTCGAATATGTTATTATTTTTCTTTATGATTGACAGAGAGCACGCTACGTTCTTTCCATCGGATAGGATACGACTTTTCCTCGAATACTGTCTGATAATTTTGTTTGCAAAGAATGTTACAAAGGAAGATAATTATAATAATTTTGTTCACATAAAATAAAGAACGACGAATATACTTGAGAGCAATGAATCCGGGTCACGTAACATAATGCCCGAATAATTCACAAACTTAGAATACTTAGTGATTGCGATAAGCTGTTTCAGTTTACTTGGGGTCGGTTCAGTATGTCCTCTTCCATTCGCATCGGTATGATCAACCATCCACTTCTCAAGAAAATAATGATTACTTATATTACCATAAGCTATTCGATTTTAATTTTAACATTATATAAATGTTAGGGTGTTAAGGTTCTAACCACCAAAATCTTTGTTACCATAAGCTTATGCGTAAAACTTAGGTTTAGGCAAATATAATCACCCGGTATACTGTTTCTTAGTACCTGTGACTTCCTCTTCCCCTATGAAAGGACGCTTAAAGCGGGCATATCACCAAAAGTGGGCATTTTCATTATCTAAGGTCATGCTAAAAACTGGCCGTCTGTTGACGGCTGAGCAGAATACAAATGTCACCACCCCCATCTCTCACGCGACGTAAGGCGACTAAGGGTAAGATAGCGATGGGTAATGTGCAGCAGCGTTCCTCTTATCAACTCACTTGCTCCAGCTACTTGCACTATGTAGATGCACCATTATTATCTGTTCGGTATAGTAACTGCCATATGGATGTACTCCTAGCCACCTTTATAGAACAAAAAGTCTTGTCGTAAGAGATATCATTTACGCCGCGCTGTAATTTCCTCTGAGGGATTATGAGAGGGCAAACGCGCATCCATTAGGAATATTAACACTCTTTGTCCTGGTTTCAATGCCTTGTTACAATTTTTCTGGGTTTGAAATTAGTTTCTTGCGTTACGATGTGAGAGCACTTTGGAGTGGAACATTATTTAAATTATTATTATTATTCAGGCATATTAATAATGCCGTATGATGACAGCATAATGCCGTGTGGTGACGGCAAAGCAGAATACAATTCTAACCACCCACATCTCTCCCGTGGGACTAAGGGTACAGACAGCGATGAGAAATGGGCAGCAGCATTCTCCCATACCACCCAGCAATATACTGCGATTTATGTGCCCGATAATGGCATTAGGCTCGATTTGGCGAAAAGTGGATGTTAATTCACCTCTCCTACCTTCGGGGATATAGGCGTGATTTGTGTATGTATAATATGATTGCGTGATTTATGTGTGGTGACGGCAGAGTAGAATACAATTGTCACCACCCCAAATCTCTCCCGTGGGTGTCGTACAAGGCGACTAAGGATCAATCAGTGATGAGGAATGGACAGCAGCGTTCCTCTTATATCTTCTAGCAATAGTACTGCGACTTTTGTGCACGGTAAATGGCAATAGGCTCGCCACCTATCACATGGGACTTGACATAATTGGCGAACTGTGGGTGCTAGTTCACTTCTGCCTACCCCTTCGGGGATATAGGCGTGATTTATGTATGTATGTATGTATTATTATCACGCATTTACTAAAAAAGGGCACAACTCACAAATTAAAACATTTTGTAAATACATTAATGACGCCTATTTATATTACCTTCACACCTGAAGGAGTAACACCAACGTTTCGGCAAACTTGTTAGGTCAGGTTCCTTGTACGAGCTTACTGTCGCACTCAGAGACATCAATTAACTTTAATGAGTATTTAATGTCAAAAATTTTCATTCAAATCTAGACCATAGACCCGGCAAGAATAGCGACTGGTTTTGAATTGTAATTTTTTGACGTTAAGTACTCTTTAACGTTATTTGACGTCTCTGAGTGCGGCAGTTAGTGCCATATATCAAGCACATAAATCGCAGCAGGTAGGTAGTAGGTATATTGCTATGCGGTATAAGAGCAATGCTGCTGCCCATTACACTTCGGTGTCTTTACCATTAGTCGCCTTGTAGGGTCACCCACTGGAGAGATGTGGGGGTGACAATTGTATCCTGCTCTGCCGTCTCCACATGGCTATAAATTTTAAATAATTATATTTTCTGTTGTAAGTCATTATTGTTAGATCCGCAGTGGGATAACAGGTAGCACAACGTCAAAATTTTAATAATAATATTTAACCAAATATAATTCAATCTGACCTAGTAAGTATTTCAAGGCTGAATTTTGTAGGTTCCTTGCGTACTCGTAACTTATTACTTGTGGCAGTTACTAAACCCCATCAGAGTGAGTCAGTAAAACTTTGTGAAATGAGTTTGGTACCTGAAAAGTTGTCTAGATTGCGGGGGATTTTACTGTTTAAGTTTATTTTAAATAGCCGCTTTTGTAACTTACCCCCTTCCTTAATACCGCAAAGGTGCTAGTAATGAATGATTTTAAAGAAAAGGGATGGAAAGTGTCGTGGTGACAGGCCGGGGAATCGAAATAATGAATGGGATGCCAATATTGCCATCTATACTACAATATTGCCAACTATACTACAATATTGCCAACTATACTACAATATTGCCAATTATACTACAATATTGCCAACTATACTACAATATTGCCAACTATACTACAATATTGCCAACTATACTACAATATTGCCAACTATACTACAATATTGCCAACTATACTACAATATTGCCAACTATACTACAATATTGCCAACTATACTACAATATTGCCAACTATACTACAATATTGCCAACTATACTACAATATTGCCAACTATACTACAATATTGCCAACTATACTACAATATTGCCAACTATACTACAATATTGCCAACTATACTACAATATTGCCAACTATACTACAATATTGCCAACTATACTACAATATTGCCAACTATACTACAATATTGCCAACTATACTACAATATTGCCAACTATACTACAATATTGCCAACTATACTACAATATTGCCAACTATACTACAATATTGCCAACTATACTACAATATTGCCAACTATACTACAATATTGCCAACTATAATACCAAGGTTTTTCCTTAGGCCCCTTAAGGTGCTATGTATTCACGGGACTATCTCCCATAGTCGGGTTTTAAGACACTATTTTTTTGCTCCAAGACCATCATGGAAGACTGTCCTGTAAAACTGTGGTAGTATTTTACATTCTATGTAGCTTTTAATGCTACGGAAAATCTCGTAGCAATGAATCCGTAGTAACGCGATGTAAGCTTGTTAACTCGTAGCAAACTAGAATTCGTAGTCTTACTCTTATGTAGTATGAAAAATTTATGATTCATTGTTTCTTTATCATCATTAGTATTTTGCATAGATATGGAATAAAAATAAATAAATTGATACAGTACAAATGGATATGTCTTATTTCTGCTGAACTGAAGTTAGGATAATAATATTATGCTCACTTCCTATTACATAAAGGCTAGAGTTCATTAACACACGGACTCGAGTTCACCAAAACGTAAATCAAGCGATTAAAAAATAACCTTCAGTTTTTGACAGTTCTTCCATACGATCAAATGTCTAGAACCGACGGTTAAATAATAATCGGCTGTTTATGTGTTGGTGAACTCCAGCCTTAAACGGGCAATTGTTATTTAACCGTCAGCTTTTGACATTTTATCGTTAGGAAGGACTGTCAAAAACTTTATCTGGATTATCTGTTTATCTGTTATTCGCTTGTTTTACGTGTTGGTGAACTCCAGCCTAAATGTTATAATAAAATTAAAAGCCCGCCTTGAAAGGGCATCATAAAACTTAACATAGCCTCTTCCCTTAAGAAGATCAGAAACTTAACAGCGCAGAAAAACTGCTTAAGGGCTCGCGTTAAGTGACAATATCCTGAAAAATGGGCTGTGACCATGCAAAATTTTCGGATAACAAATCTATTCACGTTGTCGTAACAAGCTGAGTCAAGCAAAGAGTTCGAAGTTTGTAATGGATAAAAACTCGTTATAGCCTCTTTGATATTTAAATAGCAAAATAAGTTTCGTCTGCCTTTGGAAGTCCCTAAGCGATATTTTTCTTTTTTGTTTCGATCTATATTTTACAGCGGAACTATTTGGTCGGTTTGGCTGAATGGTCAGATCGATCTTTTGGCTGATAGCCAGCTATCAGGTTCGATTCCTGGTTTATGTCCACTGGCTTACCGGTGCAAACTCTGAGATTTATTGCCATTACACAAAATTATACCCGGTTGGTTTTTAATCACTTTCGCCTACAAAAACTGAAAATTTTGCCGACATTTTCAGTCAGCATATTTTTGACTACCCTTGCAGTTGTGCAAGAGAGAGTGATATAGAATACTTTAGTCTTATCCGGTAATTATCTTACAGCTACAATGCTTAAACTAATGAAATGGCCGACGTTGTACCTAAATGTAAGTAAACAGCTTTCGCGAATTTCTAAACTCACGTCACAATGTATTTTACGCTCATCTCGCATCTGTTGCTCGTGCTTCCTGAGCGTTAATAGGGTCGTATCCGCTGACAAATTGAATTTATACCATGCACAACTAATGTATGCTACGTACCGCCAACAGCATATCAGGTTAACACGATATGTGAAAGTTTCCCAATCGAATTTGTGCCTTACGCCGAACAGCTTGAGGTTGGCAATCGATTGGAGAAATTTGAGGGTAGTTTTGGGAAATCCGTACGGTAGAACGTGGTGCTTCTAATCCTGTTCAGACGGCTCGAGGCTGGTGCATGTCTCGAATTTCAATGTATGTAGATATCATCATCCATCACCAGCCGCTTAATGCCCATATTGCTGGGTCATTAAGCGGTTGGTGATGAGAACAGGCTACGGCCTGTTACTGTGTTACGTTACGACGTAACACTAGTGCGGATTGGTGGGAATCAAAGAACGAATACCTACCGAATCAAGGCGGACCCCGAAACAAAATAATATATATTTGATCACCATGGGATGGGTCTTGGCCACTGACTGACCGGCTATATTATATTATTATAAATCCATAGTAAAATCACATTAAAAATGATTTTGGAGTACAGATATTCCTGTTTCAACAAGGAATTCATCCAAAACACAACAATACCAACTTTTAAGCTTTTGATTAAAATTTATTTGTTGGCTTTTATTATCAGTTAGATTCAAAGTTCTTTGATATTGAACAAGAAAATTCTTATTTAGTTAAAACAATAGAATCGTGACAGCCCACTAACGACCCACGCTGTGCTGTGATGGCTACACACAAAATTAGCCAGCGATGTCTTTTGATTATTCGTGCAAACTGCTATACGGTATGAATACAAAGGTATAATAATTAAAAAAAAAAACATTATGAGGTCTCCTTGTGATAGCTTTTTAAAAGATTTCTTTGTTCAGCTTTCCTGGAGAAAAACATGCTGATAAACAGTCACTAATGGCACCGCAATAAACAATCTAGATACATAAAAAACATATGCCACGTCTGTTTATCCCCGAATGACTTTTATGCTTGGCTATTGACCTCCATCTTACCTGATTGTAAGTGACGATAAGGGCCGAAGATGGAATCGAGCTTCACCTGGAATCCTCAACCACAGAGGGGCTGGCTATGTTATCAGATTTTGATAAGATGGCTAACTAGCCAGGGGGACTTGTATAAAGTCCTACCACCAACCAAACTGAGTACTTTGTACTCTTTGTACGGGACCTCTGGATCTAATACAGGGACCACGAAGACGGTATGTAAAGTAAATTAAAACGTTATCTGTTACTTTGCCTTGACTTTGGAAAAGAATATCCAAACTCGCGGACCAGTGTGATTATCTATACTAATATTATAAAGTTGAAGAGTTTGTTTGTTTGTATGTATGGTTAAACGCGCTAATCACAAGAACTACTGACTCGAATTGAAAAATTCTTTTTTGTGTTAGATAGTCCATTTAACGAGGAAGGCTGTAGGATATATAATAACCGATATTAACGCAAACGAAGCCGCGGGCGTCCACTGTTCTACAATAATAACTATTGCGTTTTTGAGAATCCAACTCACTCAAATAGCCGACACCTAGGGGCAAGACAAGTGACCAATATAATCGCACGAATAGATTAAAAATGAATGAAACTGACGTATTACTGAGAAAACACCATGGTGACGGTCGTGTCAAATGAAAGCGTAGTTGTAAAAATTTACATTATCGCCATCTTTTGCCATTTGACTAGGCATGCCTATGACGGCTAGATGACCACCAAAACACGATATGATAAAGCCATTAATCGCTTTGAACGGTCAAAAATGATTGGAATTTTGACAGCTCAAAGCGATCATTAAATAGCTATATAGCCGAGCCGGCCGAGCGGGCTGGTACGGCATCCCTCAACTTTTCAAATAACCACTTGGTTACGGCCCAAAACCTCCGTTATTCTCTACCTACACGTTCAAACAATACATCCCAAGGAAAATCCGTTTCAAATCCGCGGCGCAAACTGTAGCACGGGTTTTAAATTTCAGAACTGATTCATACAAAAGGCTTATTAGAATACCCGCCCGCATTATCAAGGCGAAATGGGGGATTTTTGAAAGAACTTTATTAGGGACCTTTGTGCGTCAGCAGGGTTCCGTATGATAAATGATCTGTTTGTTAATCCTTCAGGCTTGAGCGTCGTAGGAATTTGTTGACGATGGATGATGGTTCATATTTTATGCAATGCAAGCGTTCCTGTATTTATTTATGGGGTTTTTAATCGATTTCATCGTAACCCGTTATTTGTACTGAGCTCGATTGTGCTTAGCGCTCTCGTCGGCGATTGCGTAAACTAAGTGATGTTCAGTATGGTCGGTCATTGGATTGTTGACCGATTTATAACCTCGAGCTCCTCCGCGCTTAAGGCAAGTTAAGTCATTGGTCCCTCCTGCATTTGAAGTCGTTATAATACCCACCAATCCTCACTATGCAAGCGTGGTCGATTGTGGCCCTTTCTCTCTATATGCTTCAATCCATAGGGGACTTATTTGTATCATGAATAGATTACGGGATTTAAAGGTCTAAACAAAAGTTGCATTTAAGTTTACTTTTTAGTTGACTAAATGCTTAGTAAATATAACTGATAGTCTATATATAGGTATAGTGTAAATATATATAATGTTGAAATTAAAATCGAATAACTGATAGTCATCATCACCAGCCCTTTAATATCCCTATTACGGGGGCACATAAAGTAACTGACAGTATGCAATAATAGTATATAAACAATAGATAACGTATGGGCATTGTATTTTCATCGAAATAAGTTTCGCAGCTTAAAACAGGTAATTAGAACAAAAGCACACAAGGGAAAGAGATAGCTATAGCTGTGCTTGACGCAGACTAATTGCAAAACGTCACAATTGGGACGTATTCCAGTCTACATTACGTGAGCGCTGATAACATATTATTATCTCCTTCTTGTATAAATAATATCATTCATAGTAGTATGTTACATAATATACTCTTTATTACAATTAAAAATACATCAAATGCACACATAAATAATAGTTATTTGTTGTACGTGAGTGCAAAGTTGTTTTTTAACCGCGTGCTCAATTTTGATGACCGAGCTAGCAAAGGATTCTAAAATTGAATCACGAGCGTAGCGAGTGATTAAAAAATTAGAATCCTGAGCGATAGCGAGGGAATCAAAAGAGCACAAGGTGAAAAATCTTTGCACTCGAGTGCAACACGTAACTTTTCATCCCCCCCAACGAGGAAATTGCAAAATACAATCACACAACAGTTTCTGTTTTCACCCAAAAACTTCCACAACACCCTCCCATTAACCCAAACACACTCTCAACACCCACCCAGAAACACCCATAACATTCACACCCGCAATACACACCCATCCACCCAGACACACCCAAAAAACACCCATTCACCCAGAAACACCCATTCACTCAGAAACACCCACAAAACACGCATTCACCTAGAAACACCCACAAAACACCCATTCACCCAGAAACACCCACAAAACACCCATTTACCCAGAAACACCCAAAAAACACCCATTCACCTAGAAACACTCACAAAACACCCATTCACCCAGAAACGCCCACAAAACACCCATTTACACAGAAACACCCAAAAAACACCCATTCACCTAGAAACACCCACAAAACACCCATTCACCCAGAAACGCCCACAAAACACCCATTCACCCAGAAACACCCACAAAACACCAATTCACCAAGAAACACCCACAAAACACCCATTCACCCAGAAACACCCACAAGACACCCGTTTACCCAGAAACACCCAAAGAACACCCATTCACCCAGAAACACACACAAAACACCTATTCACCCAGTCACACCCACAATACTCACCCATCCATTCAGACACACCCACAAAACACCCATTCACCTAGACACACCCACAAAACACCCATTCACCCAGACACACCTCCAACATCCACCCAGCCACACCCGCAAAATTTATCCAGACACACCTGTAAGTACCTAATAAAAATTACCGTCCCTAATGGAGTTCTGAGTCGGTCAATCAGCTTGAGTCAAGCACGTTGATTTTCTGTATGTTTTTGTTCCGTTGCTAGCGTAAACAAATCAAACAAACCTAAAAAGCTTTTAAATGCTTGACTCAAGCATCAAGCAAGCATTGTAGACGATCAAAATGCTTAAAGCAAGATTGACGCCAAGCTGATTGACCGTCACGGAACTCCAAGGTTTTAACAAATTTATGACGTGAAAAGAAAATGGCGCGTACAAAGCAAATTACACCAAGAAGGTTCCGAGTCTGAGTTTTTAACAAATTAAAATAGGTTGCATGATAATTTCGGCACCATGGAGGTAGAAATAAATAGGTATAATGATATTTTGAATTCACAAACTTATTGCACACGATGTTCTAAATTCAAATTTACTTTATCCTCTAGAGGATAAAAACGGCTTTTGCACTCAGATATCGAAGAGCAAAAACGCCTTTTCCGAGATGGTGGGATGAAAAATACATAGTTAGCAAGGGAGCACATATCTCTAAGGCTAGAGTTTAACAAAACGTAAAACAAGTGATTAAAAAATAACTGTCTGTTTTTGCCGATAAATTGTCAAAAACCGACAGTTAAATAATAATCGCTTGTTTTACGTGAACTCGAGCCTTGTGTTCGTTCAGACTGACCCGCTCGGATTTATATCGCATTTAAAATTGAATCCAGAATTATTGACATAAGGTTTATTTTTACGTGTCACTGTATTCGCTATGAGCGGCTCTCGACCATTTTTGTACAAAAATAAGTGTCTATATGAAACCTTATTAAGAATGAAACAAAACTCTATTTTAAACGCGTTCAAAATATGCTCTCCGAGCCGAGCCGATCTGTGTGAACGGACACTTAGAAATCTTATCTCCTTTTCTAATTGTTGCTCGTAAATTTAATTAACACGAGGAGAGCAGATGTATATCGCATTTAAAATTGAATCTAGAATTATTGACTTAAGGTTTATTTTTACGGAAACGTGTCCAAATGCCTGACATCCAATTATTCTACAGCTACCCGCGGATTTAATTTTGCATTTTGTTCACGTTTCACATTGCATTGTACTCTTGGATAGCGTACATTGTTAAATTGCTTTTTACGTTCGTGTTTAAATTGCACGTATAGTGTCTATGGTCAATATTTTACTGTTTGCACGTTCGACAGTATTTATTTATTCTTTTTGACTTTTATAGTATATTGATAGCAACAACAGCTTAGTTCCCTATTAATGAGATATTTTTCACGCCGTTTGCCATATTATACATACATAAAACACAACTATATCCCTGAAGGGGTAGGCAGAGGTGAATTAAACACCCCCGTGTTGCAAATTACAATAGGGCACATTTAGTAGATGACGACATCCGAGTCTATTGCCATGTATCGGGCGCGTTAATCGCAGTATATTGCTAGCTGGTATTATGGTATTACTCATCGCTGTTTTTACTCTTGTCGCCCTGTACGACACTCACGGGAGACATGGGGGTGGTGATAACTATATTCTGTTGACGACAGAGCAGAATACAATTGTCACCATCCCAAATTACTCCCGCAGGAGTCGCACGAGCCGAGGGTTAAAGCAGTAATGAGCAATCGGCTCCTACATAGCAATATACCGAATGCGATTCCGGTGCCCGATATGTGGCAATAGGCTCGCTACATATTTATTACATACTTAAAATAGCGAAATATGATTGTAAATACACATTTTCACTTCTCATGCTCTGAAAGGCTGCACAAAATCGAATTTTGTGCTCTAGAGCATTAACGTATCTAATCATAAAAGTATCTATATTAAGGCGAAGAAAATGAGCTATGCAGCCAAACTCAGACATAGAATTTGTTATTTTTTTATATTTACTTAATTTATTTGCCTAATGTGTTTTTTAAGACATAAAATATATTAAAATTTTTATTCAAGTAGGTACGGTAAGTATTAAATTAATTTAAGAAAATTATTATTTCAAAATTAATTTAATACTTGGCTGTATAGGTCTGCAGCCCAAGCCTAATATCAATGGGAAAAACAATTTCCTTTAGTATTCAAAACTGAACTAATTTTAGTTTTATTTTTTAAGATAATTTACCGTTTTATTTCCTCGCAATCGAAGTGAAAAGCAGAGTTTCTAACTCGTCCACAAAACGATTTTTATCCTCGACATTACTATCAGCCCTCGCCTTCGGCTCGGGCTGCTAAAAGTCTCGGACAAAAATGATTCGTTTTGTGCACTTGATGGAAAATCTACTATTGTTTGCCTCTTTGGAAATATTTAGAGGTGATTTGTGAATGTATTTATCTACAAACGCCTCAAAATCTATAAGCAAGTGATTGTGAGTAAAGCGTAGGTATCTCAAAAGGTACAAGTATTTTAATAGCCACATAAACGCGCAGCTAATGAGAAATAATAATATCTTAAATCTGGAGACGTAAAACTAGAATTAACGCCTACGTAAACACCGTGGAACCAATAAGGGACACAATTGCCTAAGGTTTACAGCGATCAAGCACTTTATTGAGACGTAAAAATGGAGATCTGACCCTGTTAATGACAGCCATCGCGTAATAGTGAACCGTCGTGAACTATTTTAATGTGTTGTAAAGCCCTTTGGACTGAGCAAAACAAAAACCGTAGATGATTTGACACTAACTGCCGCACTCAGTGACGTCTATAATAATGAATGTTAATGAGTACTTGAAACAAAAAAATGACACTCAAAACAAGTCACTATACTTGCCGGGTAAAACTAGAACCGAAACTAAACCATAGGGTCTAGTTTTGATTGACATGTTGTTGTATTAAGTACTCATTAAAATTAATTAAGGTCTCTGAGTGCGGCCTAGCCAAGTGGCAAATGATACAACGTTTCTATCGAACAAAATAATATATGTCGCTTTTTGACAACTATGTGACACGACGGTCGACAAGTTGTTTTCTCTGTTATACGTCAGTTTCGTATCCTTTTTATTCTATTCGTTCGAATAGATTAGATTTGTCACTTGTCCGAGTGGTGACGGCAGAGCCGAAAACAATACAGTTAAAATGCTTAATAATATTTATTTATTACAGGTATAGTCAGCATCAACAGGGGGGCCTACCGCCTAACTCGATTGCTAAAGCAAAAGCTATAGTTTATGACGTCATGCTGTCATTTCGCACCAAATGTACCTAAACTATTAGCGATAGCTTTGAACGAATTATCACCGAATGATTTTGTATGAATTTTGCACAAAATCCGTGCCGCCTAAAAATTCAGGATGGCTGCTATAGCAGTAAGCAGTACATTTCGATATAGCTTTCATTAGCAATCGAATTAGGCGGTAGCCCCCCAGTTCATGAACACGTTGTCACTATAATATTTTTATAGAAATTAGTCTCGCCATTCAGCGGGGTAATGTAGCCAGCGTTATTGGTACATTTCCTGCCTCAGAAGACCTAGGCGAGGTATTTTACCTTTAATTTAGTTTTTAGTCCCTTAAATCAGTAATTTATTTTTATTTAATATGTTATAAAGATAGTGAAAAGTATTTATGGAAAACGGTAGCTACTGTAATGTAATTCTGCACGTTAACATGACACGGTTCACAGTGTTCATAATAATATTACACATACATAGGACGCTGCGTTTATATTTTAACGCAACCGAATTTCGGAATAAAGCCCCTAAAAATGAAAAACGGGTTCAATGTGTAGTAAAATGATTATTTAATTCCTAAGTTAACGTTCTATAGCAACTTCTAGCCGCTGTATAACATCGCATTCACTCATTCGGCGAAGAGGGTAATAATTTAACAGCGTCGTATAGCGCCACGAATGGAGAGTTTTAAAGAGGTCACCGATTGAGCTGCAAGGGAACATAGTTCTACTTTTCCACGTTACTCAATGGCTATAGGGTCGAATTTTGTACGACTATTTTGCACTCTACCAAAAAAAGTATATATTTTTTTTTTTTTTGTAATAATATACATAATGTACATTTAAAAATCAAATATAATTATGTCAGTGACTTCAGAAGTTAGGTTAAGCTTAAGTTTGTGTACATAGTTCCCTCTGTTTTAGACTGTATATAATACATGTACAGCATTCGGTCAGAATATTGCAATATGTCACATTTTCTCAATTGACTTTGTACTTTGCGTTAAACAAGTTAAGGCTGATATTGCAGATATTTGACAGTTTTGTATAGCCTGACGTGATGTCAACTGTACTTGTGAGTACCGCAACGTCCTGTAGATCTAGCACGGGACGTGGACAAAATCTCTCTCCTCCTCTTGACAGTGTTTTGTGCCGGAATTTAGTGGGAGTTAGAGCGAGAGGAAAATAATGTCACTTCCCCGTGGAGATTTTGTCCACGTCTTATGACACCAAGTAGGCTAACTTGAGTACAAGTTTAACACAATATTGAGGAGCACGAACTACTAGTACAGTTCCCATTCATCTTTGTTACAGTTCTGCAAACTTCACCCACTTTTTCATCCTCTGGGAGCAAAGGCGACACGTCCCATAACATAACAGTTTTCTTACTGTAACAATATTTTGTTCTTAAACTTAGGAAACTTTGGAACGATGTACGTGGTTCAGTTTATGGATAATACTTTCTTTCAAAGAGAGAACTTGTTTATCACGCTTTCGCATTCCGATACTCCATATTCGAAATATATTCGTTGGCTAATCCAGTCCGGCTAGCATGACCGCCGAAGCACGATATGATTTTATCGCTTTGAATTGCCAAAAATCCATGGATTCTTGACAGTTCAAAGCGATAAATGGCTATATTTCGGTGGTCATGCTAGCCGGGCAGAGAGTGTTGTGCGATGTGACTTAGGTTGAAATATTATTATATCAACATACCTTCTATTACAAATTAATTCCCTTATTTGCTGACGTGGCAAAATCAATACAATTATTACCGCTACCAAAATAGGAAAACATTTTGCTTTGTAAAGCTTTAGCTGGTTTTTGACTGATATGCATACATACATACTTACATAAATCACGCCTATATCCCCGAAGGGGTAGGCAGAGGTGAACTAGCACCCACGTGGTGGCCAATTATATTAGGTCCCATGTAAGGTAAGGTGGCGAGCCTATTGCAATTTTCCGGGCACAAAAGTCGCAGTACATTGCTAGGTGGTATAAGAGAAACGCTGCTGGCCATACCTCATTACTGATTTGTCCTTAGTCGCCTTGTACGACACCCACGGGAGAGATTTGGGGAGGTGACAATTGTATTCTACTCTGCCGTCACCACGCGGCACTTGATAAAATATGTTTTTTAGAATATTAGGAAAAAAAAGAGTTATGTAATTTAACATACTCTTTTACTAGGCTGTATTACATCGTAAGTACGTATTTACGAAAATGTGTCAGCCTTATCTAAAACCAAAAAAAAACAAATTATTCAAACCTGCTCCATTTCAAGCTATTCAGAACTCTAAATGTAATTAGAAATAGTATAAAATCGCAAGACCCTTGCGCTCCGCTAAGAACTTGATTAAAATGGCAGTTCTCAGGTGAACCCTTTGCAGTGCTCTCAGTCTGAGGCGAGGCTAGTCTTTAATTACTGCACTGAGAGGTCTGAAGTCGAATAATGGCCATTTCATGCAAGCGAAAGTATCAATTAAGGCATTTGAGGTTTTATGCGTAATTTTGCAAGAGGACCACCACAGAGAATACACCTGGGGGCCTACCGCCTAACTCGATTGCTAAAGCAAAAGCTATAGTTTATGACGTCATGCTGTCATTTCGCATCAAATGCATCTAAACTATCAGTGATAGCTTTAAACGAATGATCACCGAATGATTTTGTATGAATTTGGAAGAAAATCCGTACCGCCTAAACATTCAAGATGGTTGCTAGCTAAATTGATAGCCGTAAGCAATGCATTGTTTTAAAACTATCATCAGCAATCGAGTTAGGCGGTAGGCCCCCTGTTTTGTCTAGATTATATTTTCATTATGATCTTTCATCAAATGTGAATTAACCATTGCATTCAAATTTATTTCAGGTCATTATATATATATAGGGGCGATCCTGTTACCATTTACTTTTACCAGGAATTTTAATCACAGTAATTTTTTTTGCAGTGACAATACATTTTCTAAACTCCAACTTTTCTACCCTCTTTTTCTTCGTAATAATTTTTCTAACATTTTTATGTAATGTTCTTCGTTTTGGTAAACAGAGCCGACCTAATTTTATTATTAACAATAGTGAAGAATGTTATCTAGTGCTGTTTGTTAGCTTGAAATTTTCATACATTTTATATCAATTGCTTAAAAAATTTTTTTTATGAAATTATGGAACTTAGCTTTAATTCAAAGATTTTGGTGGTTAGAAAAAGAATTTCGAAAAATTATGATCTTGAGGCGGGAATCGAACCCGCGTCCGCTGCTATCCGGGCAGGTGCCTGACCGCTCGGCCACCCAAAACACTAATTAACTTGCCGAAATTCTTCTAACCTTTACACTTCACGTTGTAAGCCAACGGGTACCCTCGCAATGTAGAAATAAATTTCAAACATTCCAAAGCAGATATTTTTACAAATATCGTGCGTTCGGTTAAGCTTGGGTTTGATTTATAAACTATTCGATTTTAATTTAAACATTATATAAATGTTAGAAAAATTAGTACAAAGATTTAAATTTAAAAAATCTTACAACTTACTTTGGCTTACAACGTGAAGTGTAAAGGTTAGAAGAATTTCGGCAAGTTTATTAGTGTCTTGGGTGGCCGAGCGGTCAGGCACCTGCCCGGATAGCAGCGGACGCGGGTTCGATTCCCGCCTCAAGATCATAATTTTTCGAAATTCTTTTTCTAACCCCAAAATCTTTGTACTCATTTTTCTAACATTTATATAATGTTAAAATTAAAATCGAATAGTTTATAAAGCAAACCCAAGCTTAACCGAACGCACGGTGTTTGTAAAAATATCTGCTTTGGAATGTTTGAAATTTATTTCTACATTGCGAGGGTACCCGTTGGCTTACAACGTGAAGTGTAAAGGTTAGAAGAATTTCGGCAAGTTAATTAGTGTCTTGGGTGGCCGAGCGGTCAGGCACCTGCCCGGATAGCAGCGGACGCGGGTTCGATTCCCGCCTCAATATCATAATTTTTCGAAATTCTTTTTCTAACCACCAAAATCTTTGTACTAATTTTTCTAACATTTATATAATGTTTAAATTAAAATCGAATAGTTTAACTTTAATTCCTCAAACAAAGAACGAGTTTCCATCTTGTGTCACATAAGACAATCAATTTACAATGAACAGACAATGAATTAAAACATTTCAGTTCACTCCAATCAACATTGTTTTAAACCCTTCAACCCGCTGCGAAACATTCAACGTAGCTTCAGTTTTATAGGTGACAATTTAATAACAAAGTTGCAAGCTATCTTTTGCTTTACTTAAAACTCATTTGCCATTCGAAAGGGTCCAATCTTTCGAGTTTATATCCGTAAACTTTTCCATTTAAGTGTTTACAAATATTTCAGTCTATCCAGCGCGGTATTCTCGCAGTCAGGATATGTTTAAAATCGGTTTGATCAGATCAGATTACTTACAGCTGTAATTTCCTAATAAAAATCATCATCATCATCTTTTTGCACTGTTTCCTGGTTGGCGCCGGCGCAGAATATTTCCCCTTCCACGGCCAGACATCATCGAACTATCCACTCCCTTTAAACACATATCATCATCACACTGAAAAGGTGTTAGTGATGACTGAATGTATAGAAAAGTAATGGTAAGAACTATATCTAAATACCGACGAACGGAGAGAGTGATTAGAATGACAACATTCCTATCCATAGTGCTCATGGTTATGGCTTAGAGTTTACAGCCGGTGGCTTGCCTGACACCAAGCCGCCTTGGGTATGCTGTTGTTGACTGTTTGACCCTCAGCCATAGAAATTAGACGTATGTTTCTCGAAAAAGGTGTCAATGGAAAACAAAAACGTTTTGCTACAGCACTCATATTCGTCTTAATGAATTAAAACAACATATTACAACGTTAACCGTGTACGGTAAAAGCTAGATAAATATTATAATAGGCACATCAAAACATTTCCCTACATAAAATATACCGAGTACAGAGCAAATTTATTGATACCATCAATCTTACGCGAAACGCTCCCCTAAGTCTCTGATGGAACTCTCTTGTGCCAATATTTTACAAGAAACATACACAAACAAACACCTAGCGCACCTTTTGAAAGACAGAAACCAAAGCGAACACACAAAAAAAACACATAAATAAACGTAGATTTTATCGTAGCACACAGAATACGGTGGCGAGAAAAAGATATGTCTTGCCTACAAAGAAATATCTTCATTGTACCTACAGCTTGAGCCAGTGCCGCAACAAATAGAGCTTTGCAGCGATCTAATGTCAACAATACAAAAGCTATTTTGGCTCAACAATATCACGGACTACACGCCGCCGCCCGTAGTACTGATCGTGGGATAGCAGTGGATTTCGTTTTCAAATCACGGCTCGAACGCTTAAATGGAGAAAGGACATGAGAGAATGTTTAGCGGGCCCGGACAAAATAAATAGTCTGTCGGCTCGTGTAATTTTTCATTCGGAGATAAGTATCGTCTTGTGGATGAGTTTCCAATTTGATTTCGAGAGATAGCACACTTGATAAAATTGCTGTTTAGTATAAAAATTTAAGACGATAAGCGGCTATCGATGTTACACAACTGCATTCAAAGTCACGGCCGCAAGTAATGGAAAACAATTGTAGGGGATCGGACAAATTTTCAGAAAGTATTTTAACAAATCTTCATTGCACTAAAAATACAATTTATTTATTTATAGCCTTTTGGGTAGGTACTCAAAAAAAAATGTTTTAATATTGTTTGTGCAAAAATGCCGCCAAAACGCCACGCGAAAATGATAACTTATGAAACTGACATCGCGTAACGCTATTTGTAATCATGACCATTGTATTAAATTATCACAAGGTTTCTTTTTAAAGTAGCTTTACCGGATAACCTCGAACACAAGTGATCTCCTTAACCTGAGCTTGACAGTAATGATCGTTTAAATTCAATCATACAAACGACTCAAAGCAAATCAAAATTCGTTTATTCATATCTGGTATGATTACAATACACTCGTGAATCGTCAAGACAAGAAATGTACGCCTTTCGTTCGCAAACTACCAGGAGGCCCTGTCCTGAGAAGAACGGGCAAGAAACTCAGTCAGGTGTTTTCCTCCCTTTACATAAAAGTAATTTAAATTAATTAATAATTGGAAATTGAAAATTGAAAGATGTCAATAACTTACATGTTCAAGTAATAGTATGTCAATAAAAATACAAATTCTGAAGTTATCAACATCCTTCATTACAACAAACAGAATATCTATTTTAAATAAAGAACACTCAAGGGCAATCGTTTAATCATACTGGATAAAGATATTTAGTATATATATATTATGTATGTAAAAGTTATTGATTCCCAGCATCTTTGTCATCTAAATAGTCCTGAATTGTATAGTACCCTTTTTTCAGGAGTATATTCTTTATAATATAGGGCTTAAATTTGTGTAAAGGCAGTTCGGTCACAGAATCTGGAATCCTATTATAAAAAAGTATACATTTACCTACAAAAGTATTAGCTACTTTGTGTAATCTTAGTCTAGGAAAGGAAAGTTTGTTTTTATTTCTAGTATTGCATTTATAAATATCACAAAAATTTGCAAATGTGTTTAGATATTTGTAGACGTATAGAATGCAATCGTTTATGTACTGTGAAGCAAGAATTAGGATATTAATGTCTTTAAATAGATTTTTTTTGTGAGTCGCGACGTTTTAATTGATAAATAGCACGTATAGCTCTTTTTTGTAGAATAAATATATCCTGAATGTGTGCCCCCAAAGCAGTAAACTATACGACATAACACTATGAAAGTAACTGAAATATACAAGTCTGGCTGTTTGAACATCAGTTAATAGCCGTATTTTTTTTACGGCGTATACTGCTGAACTTGATCTCTCGGATAGAGTTGAAATATGGTGATACCATTGCAATCTGGAGTCTAACCTTATTCCTAAGAACACTGTAGAATTAACACATTCAATTGTTTCATTATTAATTGCAATCTGACTACTAGCTTGCCTTACATTTGGTAAAGAGAATTTAATACAAAATTTAAAAAATGAAAATTTAATACATTTGGTCTTTTTAGAATACTTGCCACACTACAAAAAACTTAAAAGGAAGGCCTGTTCCGCAGGAAACATTAAAAAAAGCTGATAGTGTGATACCTCTTCGCGGTAAATACTAAGGGTTAAAACAGTGATGAGGAATGGGCAGCAGCGTTCCTCTTATAACCACCTAGCAATATACTGCGACTTTCGTGCCCGATAAATAGCAAAAGGCTCGCCACCTATTGGACCATTACACCATTACATTACACCTGGGACCTAACATAATTGGCGAAACGTGGGGTCACCTCTGCCTACACCTTCGGGGATATAGGCGATACATAAGTATGTATGGATGTGACCATCATCATACCAGATACCGATGCTTAAGTGTATTGTAATCATACCAGATATGAATGAACTTTTATGATTTAATACTTCCAAAAATGGACGTTCACTGACTAAATTGATGACGCCAAATAAATCAGAAGTTGTTTTCGTATTTTCTACGGCAGACATACGCCAGTGCCGGTAAACGCGTAACCAGTTAATATTTTATACTTACTCGCACGCAACCTTACGTCTCAGGTTGTATGTCATAAATACGCCCCGTTTTTATGATTAAGTAGTATTCCGTGCGTGACGAGAAACAGAAAATTAAATTACCCTGTGTATATCATACGAAATCATTCCGGTGTAGCGGAGATTTATTGGCGTGCAGCGACAGCGGAACGATTAGGAAAAAGCTGTCAAATTTATTCTAATCAGCCCCCGTGGCGCGGGGGGTGGAGAAAATCCTCCTCGGGGAATATAAAATATTTTCCTCTCGCTCTAACTCCTACTAAATCCCGAGACAAAACACTGTCAAGTAGTGGAGAGATTTTGTCCACGTCCCGTGCTAGGCCTACAGTTTTAGAAGTCAAGTGACACACGATACAACGGTTCTACCGAAGAAATATCCATTTTTGACACGAGACGGTCCCCATGATGTTTTCTCAGTAAAACGTCAGTTTCATACATGCTTATTCTATTCATTCCAAAATATTAGCCACTTCTCGCAAATTAAGTAGCCTGGCACTTGTGTTATGGATACTAGATGACTGATAATGTTCTTGTATGTATGTTATTTGGGTGTCAGAAGATTTGTACAATTATTTAAAAAATGGGTTCACTTCTAAATTCCCATAAGTAAAAAGTATAATTCTATTCGTATAAAATAGTATCAGAGAGAGATCGGGGAAACGAGTAAAAAAACATAATGTAACCTTATTCAAATTCTATGCAAACGAAGCCGCGGGCAAGTTAATTGGTCATAAAAACGTAACTGAATGACAAAGTTGGCCATTTTAGCATGAACTCTCTTCGGCTATATCGAACTGAAAATAGACCCTCTATTTTCTATTCTTTATAGTTAGTATGTATAGGAGCAACGCAACAAAGTTGTTCTTGGCGTATGGTGTCTGAAAGTGATTTTGATGAATGATGGAAGAGGCTTTGAGGAATGATGTTAAATGTCTAAATATCGTACTGCCGTGTGGTGACGACAGAGCAGAATATAATTGTCACCACCCCCATCTCTCCCGTGGGTGTCGCGCAAGGCGACTGAAGGTAAAGAAAGCGACGAGTCATGGGCAGCAGCATTCCTCTTACACCACCGAGCAATATACTACTATTTTATGTGCCCGATAGATGGCAATAGGCTTGCCACCTATTACATGGGTGTTTAAAAACCTCTACCTACCCCTTCGGGGATATAGGAGTAACTTATGTTTGTTTATGTTAAAATGCGTGACCAATTAACCCCCGAACACAAAAACGCTACTCAAAGTTTGAGTCCGGCTTAGCACTTAAAGTACTGTCAAAATTGGCGTTTTTACATACAAATTCTGACAGAGGTATTATCCACTTGCACTTAACTTGCTCAAAATTTGAGTAACGTTCCTGTAGTATGTAGCGATTCGGGAGTTACTGTCATTCAAATGCTTGGTACCAAACGGGCTTATCACGAGAACTGTCACAAATAAATCAATAAGTTCAACAGAAAGCCAATGCAGAATTTAATCATTCGCGCTTCGCTGATCGTGCCGTTGTACAACATGTGCGGGCGTGGACTATTGATAGTTCGATGACATGGAATTAATTAAAGCTTTCGGTACTACAAAGGCTAACTGCCGCACTCAGAGACGTCAATTAACTTTAATGAGTATTTAATGTCAAAAATTTTCATTCAATTCTAGACCATAGACCCGGCAAGAATAGCGAATGGTTTTGAATTGTCATTTTTTGACGCTAAGTACTCATCAACGTTATTTGACGTCTCTGAGTGCGGCAGTAAGTGAGACGATAACTCTTAGCATTCTATGGATTAAGCGTGCGGCAAATAGTTTAGCGGAGGAGTAAGTCAGTGGAGGCGCTTAGTACTTGTGACCCAAGTTTGGTTTTTTTCATTTTTTAAGTTAAACAGGGAAGCTCTTGCCCCTCATCTCACCTAATGGTAAGTGACGATGAGGGCCGAAGATGGAATCGAGCTACACCGGAAACCCTCAACCACAGATGCGCTGGCCGTCTTACCACAAATCGTCGGAACAATGCTGTTAACATTTTTATTATTTTAAGGTTTACGAGATAAAAGAATTAGACAGATTTATAGCGTAGGCGTAGGATTATAAACCTGTCTAATTTTTACTAAAAATAAACACTTGACCAAGCTCAGAAAATATGCCGTGTGGAGACGGCAAAGAAGAATACAATTATTATTGTCACCACCACTCTCCTCTCTCGTGTCTGACTTACAAGGCGACTAAGGGTTCGTCCTGACCCCCAGTTGTATACCCGTCACTCTCACACTTTGCTATTATTCTCAATGAGTGAGAAAGACAGGTAGACCAAAGCAACTGAAATCGGCTTATACGGGGGCCGGTGCACTGTTTAGCAAATTCTTTTTGTAACCACCAAAATCTTTGTTTTTAGCAAATTACTGCGATTAAATGCGGTTCCGGTAAATGACAAAAGGCTCGCCCTCTTTTACGTGTGACCTGACACTGTCCATAGGGAAAGCATGCGCCCCAGCAGTGGGGATATTAAGGGCCGGCGACGAAGGTGCCCTGACTTAGTTTTTTAAGAACAGTTCAATTTCCGTCTACCATCACAAACTCAATGGTAATAAAACAATAAAAATGAATTCGCAATTTTTCAGAAGTGTACTCCCAGCGTTCTTTAGTGAGTGGCTCCTAGATAATATCAACAGTCGATAACATCGAATGTCGATAATATCGGTTGTCTACACTCAAGCGTACCGCGTCGACCAGCTATCGTGACTCGAAATCGTAAAACTTAAAGTTCCAGGTAAAGTAGCGTCGTCAGTTGATTAGTTCGGGCCAGTTACGCGTTTAGATTTAATTGACGGCTTAATTGTTGCTACCCGATATTCTTGGACCGGCGCCGTTACGGTGGCTACTGAGATATATAATTATTTCTCTCGTATTTGCATGACCGCTAGACGTTACAAATAGGGCCGCTTATACGCATTTACTTTGTGTACCTTTAATTACGAGCGTTAAGCGTAATCAATATTGTATCGTAATGATGTTTGTGGAGAGGAGCTCGCTAGCGCACATAGCGCGCTTGGTCAGTGATTCGTAAACTAAGCAATCTTCGCTAAGTCCGGTCATTGGATGGTTGACCAAAAATGTACTATCTCGAGTACCTCCGTGCTTCGGATGGCACGTTAAGCCGTTGGTCCCTGCTTCATCTGCATTCGTTAATCACAAGCGTGGTGGGTTATGGCCCAATCTCCCTTTATTCTTCCATCCATAGGCAAGGCCCGTGCCCCAGCAGTGGGGACATAAAAGGGCTGGTGATGAAAATGAAATAATTTATGACTAGCAATAGTATAGTATAAGCCGCGTGGTGACTGCAGAGTAGAATACAATTGTCACCACCCCAAATCTCTCCCGTGGGTGTCGTACAAGGTGACTAAGGATAAATCAGCGATGAGTAAGCAGAATCAGCTCTTATATCACCTAACAATAGTACTGCAACTTTTGTGCCCGATAAATGGCAATAGGCTCGCCACCTATTACATGGGACCTAACATAATTGGCGAAACGTGGGCGCTAGTTCACCTCTGCCTACCCCTTCGGGGATATTGGCGTGACTTATGTATGTATGTATGCAATAGTATACGGGAAGGGATCCTATAACGATACACTGCCTAAAACAGGCCCATTCCAGTGAACCTTTTTGAGAGCTCCCTTGATGCAGTATGCAGTAATTGAAGGTCCCATCTGCCTCCTTGAATGTAGGTATAGAAACAATTTTATACACTAGATTACCCGCTTTAGGTAGCATACACGTTTTGGGAAACTTTCCCCATAACTTAGTAAAGAAATATTTCGAAAAGGAAAATTTTTCTTATGATTAAATAATAATGTTGAATTAAGAACCGAATAACCGTTACTGAATGGTGAGTTATTGTTTTTAGAAGTTGAGGTACTTATTACTAGCAGTTTTAGTGAAAATTGTATTAAGCACTATTTTACTTCAAAATCGTTAGTTATTGGCTTTACCTTCGTCAACAGCGGACTACAAGTTGTGCGAGTAAAGTATTTTACTGCAACGTGAAGCTAAACTAGTTTAGTCTCGTAAATCTGATTTACCGAAGATGTATGACTCAAAGTTTATAGATATAGACTCTTTCTTTCCCTGGGACCCAGTTAAGTCTTCGCTGTCACGGTAACCATATTAGTTCCACCTACTTTGGGGCAGCTACGTAAGGACAGGACTCGACTTGTAACTACGCTTAAAAATCATTCACAGTGTTATCGCATAAAGTTTTTTTTCTTTTTTTTAATCTCCCTTTTCAGGGAAGACAAGGCAAGGTGAAGAGAAAAGAAGAGAAGGCGAAGGTCTTGTCTATGTGATTTAAACACTCCTTCACCAATACACGTATAAAATACCGACATTTGAAAATTACCTTTTACGATTCAATATTGAACTACTACGATGACGAAACAGCTTAAAAGCGCATAGACCTTGGAGATGTCAAGACACATGTAGCAGCCTTATCCATAGAGCCAAATCGTTTCCATGACAAAGCAACCCGCTTAAGTATGTATGACATGATTAATTAAATATCATCTTCACACAGCATTTCCAAGGCGTGCGTATCTGATCATTTATTTGTCTATGACATTTACGTGGATTAAATGAAATTGCTTTGAGGATAAGCAAATATTAATTTCTGTTTCTCTGTATCACGTTGGTAATGTGTATGAGTATTAAAACGAACAAACAAACGAACTCACCTACTCATTGAGTATTCGTAAGTGTTTGCTGATATAAATAATAACCTTACTTCTCCTTGCTGCCCTGTTCCCAGTTTATCTGGGGCCGGCGTCGTATGTTTCCTCTTCCATTAAAATCAATCAGAGTTCGTTAAGTTATCCCTTTTGATTCATAACACCCATATTGCTGGAAAGGTGTTAGTGATGACTGAAAGAAAAGGATGCAATGTCCTATACATTGCATCCAAAAGAGATAGAAAGGATCATGTCGAGAGACGGAGAGAGTGATTGGTATGACAACAATGTAATGCATACCGCTCCAGGCTTTGGCTTAGGTTTTACAGTCGGCCGTTGGTCTGACACCAACTCTCTTTGGGTATGCTGTTGTTGGTGGTTTGCCCTCCACGATCCGAATGCCACAGGGTGCTTATACACGGGGCAATCATCCTTAGTCGACATTGAGACACCACCTGAGACTAGTCAGGGCTGCGACGATTATTTTTTCGCTACCAGGCCAGCATGGAAGGCAATTTTTCAAAATGACGTAAATAACGAAAGATCTTTATAACAACGGCTCTTACTCTTACTGCCGCACTCAGACACGTCAATTTACGTTAATAAGTACTTAATATAAAAAATGTCAATTCAAAACTAGTCGCTATATAGTTTTGATTGACTTTTTTTAAGTACTCAATAACTTTAATTGACGTCTCTGAGTGCGGCAGTTAGAGGAGGATTGGAACTCGGTAATTAATTTTATTAAAAAGGTTGGTGCTTGAAAATTACATGCCATGTAACTATTGTAGTGTTTATCCGCCACGTGGGGTCTCGAACCCGCAAGCCCGCTGATATAAAGGCGTTGAAAGCTGAAACTGCCTTTGCTAAAGGCTAGCAGCGGTTCTGCGGCCTACGCCTTGGGCGGTCTAACCTGCCGGGTAAAGCCGGCCTTACCTTGTAAAGGCGCTACTTCGCCAATATTCAACATTTTTAATAAGGACTTACCGCTGCGCTCGGAGATTTCAATGAATGTTAATGAGTACTTGATACAAAAAAAAAAATATTGAAAACTAGTCGCTATTCGGCAATTTTTTGGCAGTTACTCGTGCTACTGTTGTTCTGGCTTTTATTTATGTACCTATATTAGTAAAAAATTACACCGGATCCCATCAAAAGTCTAATTCCGATATTCTTTGAGTTACTAACTCTGATATAATTAGACCGACGCGACTATATGGGTATTTTACAAGCATTAAGGGAGTATTCTTAACGAAAGATTCTTTGACGCTTGTAAAATCCCCATGGTCTCGTACAGGTCCGGAATAAATAAATAGGTAGTTCGCATTTCAACAGCACACTAAAGCCCCACCCAAATAGCAGTGGTGGCGGGACAGTGGCGGTGACGAACCCGAACAAAATTTGACCGCGCTAGTTTGAATAATGTCCTTTTGTTACCTTCGTTAGAACTGCCCGCCACCGCTGACCGCTGCTGTCTGTGAGAGGCTTAAATAGGCCACGGTAACGTCGAGACACGGATTGAATTCACATAATTAATGTCCTCAGTTCGGTACGAGGCCTTAGCGTGCACTTTTTGCCGAGGCGTGTTCATTAATCGTTCACGCTTTTGGAAGTGATTCCCTCTTAAACCATCAATTAGCGTGCGAAAATTAGTGAATCCGTGCGCACCGAGTGAAACGGAACGGGCGGCTCGTATGATGACGTCACAGCCTCGGCGAAACGAGTGACGTTTTTGTCAATGTGGATACTATGTTATGGTGCTTCTACAAAGAAGATCTTGCGCAGGTTACATGCATCGTGTAAATGATTCTAGCGTGTCCAGCGACTCGAGGGTGTAATATACAATTGGCACCACGCTGCTGCCCATCGTAGGAAGGTGCAGCAGCGTTGCTGGTGAGCGATCTAGCAAATTACTGCGATTTAAAGTTCCCGTTGAATGGCAATAGGCTTGCCCCCTTTTATATTAGACCTGAAACAAGCTATGGAAACCCGTGTGTTAAGATATGCGCGTGTTAAAAGGCTTGATTTGTATGTAGGCGTGACGTAAGCAAATTATCACAAAGAATATTAAGACAGAAATTTCGGAGATTTCATATATTAACTTTTCTCTTGCGATAAATACCTATTGGTATATTGGACAGTCATCGCTATTTTTTTCCCCATCGGCATTAAAATATTCATCCGCGAACGGTGATCCTTCATTCCACTTCACGCAGGCCTTCCCTCCGACCGCCGCCGTTTCAAAAATCAACCCTAAAATTCAGACAGTACGCTGCCAATTCGCAAAATAAAATGGAACATAGAGAGTTTCTGGACTGTAAGGGAAACAGAACTCGGTAGAGTGGAGCTGGTAGAACAATAAGGTCCGTAATTGATTAACGATCCGAATACAACTGAACTGGGCCGCGTTCTGACCATTGTACCCGTTTTGAATAAGTAATACCTACTTGATTTCAATAATGACTTATTCGAGCTCACCTTGAAAGAGCCCTAGTATTAGGATGAGAGAACCAACCAATGAGATTGGATGAAGCGAAAGATGTAAGGATCTTAGCAAGTGGAAAGAAGTGATCTCTGCCTACCCCTGTGGGAGAAAGGCGTGACATATGTAGTCGAATAATAATATGTAGAACCAACCAACTGAGTTTAGACCGTAGGGAATGTGATACAATTGATACGTTAACAATTCTATCTCAGTATTTTCTAAAATGTAGATGTTAATACACCTCTAGCTGCCGCTTTGGTTATTCATGTATGTTTGTATATTATTATGTGTATGTATGCAAAGAAAAATAAAATCCGATTATGTGAAATTCTACTTTGGTTTTCCGCCAGATCAGCAAATCAATTAATAACGAGATAATTAATATGATTAGATCATATTTTTAAGGTGTATTGAAATTTCTATTTCCTCGGATCATTTTTCACAGCGATTTTTCTTACCAAACTAGAAAATTAACGACCAAATAAAAAGTTATTAAGATTCTCAAATTGAATACACTAAAAATCTAGTAGCGGGGTGTTCCAACATTTTGCAAGAGTTTTGTAGGCCTAATAAGATTTATGCTGGCGCAAAGTTTACCTAAGTATCGCTAGAAGAAAGATTATAAACTTAAGATTTCATTGTGTTGCCTGGCGAAATTAATTAATTAGATCCCAGCCATCGGGCTTAATCTCCCGATAGGTAAGTAATTTGTTCTTCAATATTATTAGGTTCCTTTCAAATATCCTTGAATTTTAGCACTTTTAAAGGTTTTGGTAATTAAAATTTTCATGGGTTTAGACGTTGTTTGAAATTTTAACTGTGGTCTTTAAGCAAGAGATTGAATTAACGACATTTCTTCACGAAATTGGGCTTCAAATTGTTATAAAAATATATTGTTGTTTGTAAACACGATTTTCTAAAGAGATAACGTTATAATAAAATGATTGTTCCTTTTTTTGTAAAATAATATTCTGACTTCGTGACGTTCTAATTTCGTAAGCATGAGCCCAATATGCTTACTAAACAAGAATACAGTCTTTATTACTTATAGTGTGTTATTCACGTAAGAAAAATGACTGGATAAACAAGTTAACCACTCACTTTTCAAACTATATTTCGTGCGCTTTCGTTTCTTCCAAAAAGTGCATTAATGGCATACTGAAAAGAAAAATGCAACTACGAAATACCTTAAGCGACACGTATCCAGTTTCGCCACCGGCCCACTGATCACTAGGAACCGTCGGCTCAACAAAACATGTAGTCAGATTAGGTTGAATCCTCGAGCCACACGACAGGAGGAAATCACAGACGCCTAAGCGGATTCCGAATGAGTTCTGTGTGAGGAAAACTTTGAGTTTGCTCCCTTAGTGGAGCAGACGCGGTGCACGAGCGGCTACTACGGCGTACGGCGCCGAATGGCGAGCATCCGCCGCACCTGTTGTATCGCAGCTTAGAAGCGGTGTCTCTGAAAAGAGGCTTATCTGAAGCTTTTTTTGTTCCATTTATACTCTAGGCATTGTAACGAAATAAAAACGTAAACAATAATTTGTTTACGGCATAAAATATTATGTCTATTTATCGACTAAACGCATTAAAAAATTAGCTTATTGCAACTTTTTCTATTATACTCTAGGTGTTGGAACAAGATAAAAAAAAGTAAATAATTTTGACATAAAATATGTCTGTCTCTATTTTTATGTAAAAAATGGCTATTTAACCACGAAATGTATTTAAAAACAAGAAAGATGCATTTAAAATACATGTCTACGTCACATATTATATATAATTATCTATATATTTAGGTATTTTTAGCGATGGTTTAAAATGTGTTTAATGCAACATGTTCCTATCAACGACCTAACTCTGGAAGCCGATTGCAATCGTCTTAGTCTACCAGTCACTCTCACTCATTAGGTATGTTAGCAACGTTTGAGAGAGATGGCAACACAAAACCGATTCCAATTTATTTAAAGAGTAGCCCCTCAGAATGGGATAAAAAATAACTATATAAAACAATTTTGACACATTTTCATCTCTTAATCCACGCAGCATTTTAAAATATGTATTTTATAAGTCACAGTTTATATTATCATACTAACAGTTCACTGTCATACGGTCAGACCATTCATTCCCAATTTTCTTTCATTCAGTCTGTATCCATTCCATTCGTTCATTCGTTTTCTTCCGCCATAAAACCAAGTTGTAAAATTACCCATTATATGTCCCTCAATTGTTTTTATTATTTGGTTCGTAGTAAGCATCATCATCCATTTTAGAAAATCAAAACGATTTGCGATATTGAAAAAGCCACATCCAAATTGCAAACTTTTTTATCTAGTTATAACGACTGGAGTGTAAAATTAAATGTGTTTCTCAACCCCATTGTTTCGTTGGTCCGAATCGGTTCGGGTAAGCGGTTTGTTTTTTAAACAGGTAGATGAAAACACATTTCACGAAATTGAGTTGCGTAGGTGTTGGGATGGGTGACTGACGTGAGAAGAATGACTAAAGTGAGGAACATATAAGCATTTGGAAGTATTGGCCTGAGGACGTAGATACATAAAATCAAACCTATTCCTTTAAGATGCTATAAGATACGAAAGGCGTATTAACATGCGACAATAATAAAATAAAAAATCTAGACCGAATAAAATTATTGAAGTGCGTGAATTTAGTGATGAGAACAAACATTCATTAAAAGAGGAACCGACAATAGTAACAGGGCAGGATAATCTTCAATGGTAATAGTGATAGTGCTTATGTTCTAACTTATGAAACTTGGCTTTCTTAAATGAATCACTTTACTATGGTAGAGTCGGCGCAATATGTTTCCTTTGTCATTCATATAAGTCCAATCCAATGATTTTTGACTGTTCGAAGTGATAAATAGCTATATCATCATGCTAGCCGGGGCTGGGGTGAGTCTGGGCTGGCACTTTCTTCATTATTTTGCGCTCCTAGGCAAGCATGTAAGGCAGGGAGTTTGCAAGGTTTTTAAATGAAATTCCTAGAATTTCTGAGATGCTTAATCAATTATGTCAATTAAGTATGTTTGTTAAAATAGATATTGCTAAGAGAGAGATCTTGACTCGATAAGTCTAGCCTTGCTCTTAACTTGGAAACTTCGCCATTGGTACTCTTAACTTGGAAACTTCGCCATTGGTAGTGCGAAAAGGATAGACAAAAAAGTGTATGAGTATGAGTGTGACAGCTGTCAATTGAATCATCCTATATTTATTTATTCCATATTAATCAAACTATAGTGTATAAAATCATTTTCAGAATTGATACATCACCGCCGGATTCATTGTTAGCTCCCCTGAGATGGAAATTGTGCCTCCCGTCTGTTCCCTTGGGTAACTGGAAACAGTTTTATTCACTGTAAAGTAACCGCATTAGACAGTCTGCCCGCTTTGCCCCCTACACTCCAAAATGGGATATAATGTTCTCTTATATTTACAAAAGCACACTAGACATTTGGAATAAAATAACTTACGTTGAGAACTTTAACGGATTTAAACGGGACTCTCAGTGACCACGGTAACTAAAAACTAGGCCAAACAGTTAAACATAGTTATATCCGTCAAAGTTGTTTTATTTATAAAATTAGAAGGCATGTTTTTGAGAAATAAGTATGTAAGGATCCGTAGCAAGTGGAAAGATGAGATCTCAGCCTACCCCTGTGGGAGAAAGGTGTGATGTATGTATACATGAATGTTTACAAATATACACTTCAAGGTGCTATAAATTAATAGTAGCATCATCAACCGCCCTTTAATTTTCCCCACTGCTGGGGCACAGGCCTACACTATGGATGGAAGAATATAGGGAGAATAGGCCATAACCCACCACGCTGGCCCAGTGCCGATTGGTGGGTATTAACGACTGCATATGCAGCCGGGACCAACGGCTTAACGTGCCTTCCGAAGCATGGAGGAACTCGAGATAATTTAACTTTCCTTTGGTCACCTTAGCGAACATAGCTTAGTTTACGCAATCGCAGACCGAGCTCGTTAAGGCACTCTGCCATAGAGTCCCTCAATTTAATAGCACTACCATCTAACCACCATGGAACTCCTCGTTATTCTATGTAAAAATACAAAATATCTATCCAAACTAAGAATGCCCCGTCGACACGACGAATTTAATTTCCTTCTTTTATTTTCTCAATCAGCCCGGGCCTAAAGCCGAGAGCAAACAGCGATTAAGATAGCAGCAGCCCCTGATAAATATTAAGCAAGAGCAAGGGCGTAACTCTGACCCAATTGATTTGGTTCGTCATAGATCACAACAGGAGGTTATCTGAAACTGGTTTTCAAGGAATTGTTACTAATTTTGTAAAGATGTTGTTCGGTTGAGCGCGCTAATCTCAGAAACTACTGATTCAAATTGAAAAATTGTTTTTGTTGGATTGTCCATAATACATCGAGGAAAGCTTTAGGCCTCTTGTCCACGTCACGGATGTTCAGCTGTACGGCTAACCTGCCGTACGGTTGAACAACCGTGACATGGACAAGAGGCCATAGACTGCCTTACAACACTGATAAAAAGCATGCCGGGGCGAATACGGCGGCGGCGCCGTGTGCATCTACAAGCTTCCATAGTGATCCATACAACACTGACGACCGTGCCTACACACGGTGAATTGACCGTAGATTTTTACAGCGAAAAGCCGTGTGTGTACAAGAGGCCTTAGGCTATAAAATAACCGACAATAACGCAAACGAAGCCGCGAGCGACCACTAGTTTCTATTAGAACCGATGCAAATTATAGCCTTGTTTTTAGTTTTACATCACGTCAGGCTACGACAAAATATAAAATTTTGGAAATAGAAGAAGAAACATACTGCGCCTACCCCAGATAAACTGAGAACACAGCAGAAAGATGATTATGAATTTTGAGACGCTTGGCTATTGTGGGCGGAACAAGACACTACGAATTGCGAGCAAAATTTCAGAATACAAAGTTACACGTGCCATAACATAATGCCCGTCAAGGGCGTTACTTTGTAAATAATATCTTGTATTTCCACATGAGTGTTGATTGTAATTACTATTCTCGAGTATCTAGGGTCGTCCATGGGTTGTTTTCTATTATTTGTACAAGCGGAGCGACTACATCGCGACATAAGATTAAAAGATAACTGTCAGTTTTTGACAGTTCTTCCATACAGCAAAATGTCATAAAGAAAAGGTTAAATAATAATCGCCTGTATTAAAATTTAACTTAAACCTTTTGGTAGTTATTCTATGATTAAGAGAAGGAGGAAAATCCAACACTCGCAATGTGTTTTCCATGTCAAGATGGCGGAACGGTATTTTGTAAAAGAAGGTCAAATTTAAGGCCATTTCTTTGCTCATTTCTTCAGAAAATAAAGACTTAGCGTACCCTCTACTTATTCCCACTTGTATAAAGCATTGGT
Organism: Cataclysta lemnata; assembly: GCA_963931975.1. NCBI lineage: Eukaryota > Metazoa > Arthropoda > Insecta > Lepidoptera > Crambidae > Cataclysta > Cataclysta lemnata. Next base: position 14,052,587 of record OZ008342.1, read on the forward strand.
TCGTACCCAATTTGAATAATGCCTTAAGAATCTGGAACCCTTTCTGAGAAAGAAACACCAAGGATATTGAGAGGGTTCGATATAAATTCTTGCGTACTGTGTTGTGTGTGTGCAGATGTTTTTACCATATAGGGCTCAGCACATGAAACTTGGATCGCAATTCGGGCCTGATTAAGATATAGATATATACATTTTATGCTAGACATAGAAGCCAAGAGCTTCTATGCCTTTATTCCACCTCATGGTAATTGACGGTGGAAGATCGAATCGAGCTTCACCTGGAACCCTCAACCACAGATGGGCTGGCTATCTTTATCACAAATTGTCGGAACACAACAATGCTGTTAACATTATTATTTTGGCGATAGATTTTGATTAGATGGTAGTTGGTAGCCAGGCGGACTTGAAAAAAGCCCCACCACCAACCAAACCACAAAATACATTTAACATATAACACATAAAACGAAATCATTCATCACGTTGTGATATGGATTTTTATAAATGTGGCCAGCTGATGACGTTGTTGATAACCACAAGTACAAATTTTGCTTCCTTGGGGATTGAACCCGGGACCTCGGGATCTTAATTCTAGTGTCCTTATAAAGATAAAAAGAGTATATTCGTCTTCTGAACTTTACCTCAAAAGACAAAATTTATATTATATTTAAAGGTTGCTTAATACACCACTTAAAATTATAAAAGCAGCTATGTTTACCGTGCCGGTGACGCCATTGCAGCCGGCCCAGCGATGTGCTCTGTGCGATACCGTGGCTATCCATATTTTTTCGTTATTACCATAATAATTATACAATAAGGGTCTTAATTATTGCGGAACGAAAAAAACTTATGCTTGGTGAGTAAGTTTTATGTAAATTTAAAGGAAAAGATAATAAAATAAATTGAGAAAGAGATCCTAGCATGGTTTGGTCACGCAGAAAGAGTTAGTGAAAGGAGAACGACAAAAAGGATTTATACGTCGGAAGTGAATAGAGAAAACTCATGGCGATAAATCGATCAGCGATCTGGATGCACTGTCATTACTAAGTTTTTCTTTTATAATTATTTTGTAAATGGAATTAAATTGCGGATATGACATTAAACTTAGATAAGTTGTTAACGCAAAATTTACGCTCCCATGCATGTTGACGACTAAAAAAATGTTTTCCTTTCCAGTATTCCATCGACCCAATCTTCGATGCCTATTCAGACCGTCACGGCTACAAGGCTACGGAGCCCATTCACAAATATGGTAAGCACTCGAAAAACTAATAAACGTCTGCCAGACTACACTATGGTTGGCATGGCAAAAAGTTCTCAACCCGTAAATATTTGCGGAACATTGTTCACTCGTAGCAGTTCGTAGTCCGCAGTCGTTTATACGTAGGAACTCTTTAATTGTGAACTAATAGAATTACCAAAACTAAGTAAAAGGCATTAAAATATTAACTGTTCGAATCACAGAAACCAGTTTAAATATTTAAAAGACTACAAATATGTAACTTTTAAAGCATTTTAGTAGTTAATCTATGATTAAGAGGAGAAGGAAAATACAACACTCGCATAGTGTTTTCGATGTCTAGATGGCGAAGCGGTATATTTTTATAATAAAAGAAAAACCACAACTACAAGGCTGCGGCCCATTCACAATTGGTAAGCACTCGAAAAACTAATATAACGCTACACTATGGTTGGCATCGCGAAAAGTTCTCAACCCGTAAATATTTGCGGAACATTGATAAAACAGCGCAATGCGCTAGCAGTTTCGAACTTTTTGGATTTTTGAATTTATGCCCCGAATATATTTCTTTTCAAACTGAATTGTGGGCTATCGCACGCGGGGATTAGCTAGGATTGCTATCCCCTCAAGATTTATGGCGGTGTAGAATTTAAATTAAATGGGGTAGTTTTAAATTTTTACCCACACACACACGCCGGATAAAGTAGTTTTTGCTTTTTACAGTAAATGTGTTTTAATTATGTTATTTTAATTTTCGTGTCATGAAGGTAGAGCAGAATACAATTAGTCGCCAACCCCAATCTCTCCCGTGTATGTAATAGGCGGCTAACGGTTAAGACAGCGACGAGTAAAGGAATATATTGCAACTACGTGCCGGATAGATGGCAAAAGGCTCGCCACCTATTTCGTGCGACGAAGTAAATTTTTATCACGATCATCATCATCGCAATTAAGGGCACAGGCCTTCCCTACGGATGATCTAGGGAAAATATGTGAAGTCCAGTGCAGATGGTGGGTATTAACGAAAATAATTGTTGTGGCAGCGTTGATGAGCTAAAATAAGTCCTCATCAAGAAAAAAAAATTCAAGTAATCAAAATAGTTTGACCAATTTATTATAATGTAGTACTAAATCTGGAGCCGCTTCTCAAGTATTTTGTAAAATGTCGGCTGTAAGATACAATGATTGCGAGTAGCTGTGCAATTTATAGCATTTAAACTTTTGGCTTACTCGTTTAATTTGATCAAGGAATGCGAGCAAATATTCCAGCTGGAGTTTTAGAATAGACATTCACAATCTTTGGTGTGGCAAATTTTACTTGGATAAATGAGATTTGACAAAATGAACCCGCTTTAAAATTAGGTTAATTTTACTTTTTAATGACGTCTGATTGTTTATACACTGGGCTGAAAAGAAACGTCTCGGTAAAAAAATCGTTTTTTTTATTTCTAGTAGCTAAGCAACTAAACCAACACCAAAAACAAATAAATAGGTCAGAAACATTTCGAAAAATATATAGGTGGGAATGTCGACTGCCAGATGTTATATCGCGATCATATCCGTTTTGAAAATGAATTGTAAATACTCGTGAGAGTTTCAGGCAGTATACACCTACCTCTAAACATCGTTCGTGGCTCAACTGTGTATTACTTACTGCGTCTCTTAATATATATCATGGGTTCTTTAAGTGATAAATATTTAAAATCATACTCCGTTTGTTGTATACAATAAGCCGAATATAAAGAACACTATAATATAAACATTGGAGCTCTTTACCTTTGTGAACAGTGAATGGCATATTTAAACTATTAAATTGCTTCCGACAACAACGTTAATAAATAATAATAAATATTTTTACACTCACACCTATCATCTAGCCCAAAGTGACGGACATATTTTAATATACTTATGTAAATAAATGTTGAAAATATACTACATAAACATATTCACAACCATGACTCGGGAACAAACATTTGTGGTCATCACAAAGTTTGCCCCTACCAGGATTCGAACTCGGGACCTCTTGGCCAATACCCAGCAATCTGAGCATTCGACCAAGGCGGCCGTTTGTACTTTACTATTCAACCATAACATAGTACACTGTTAGAAAACAATTTGGCTATTTTCGTCTACGTCGTAGCCTCTACGTCGTAACGCTACACAAACAAAGTATCGAGTAACCCAGAAATGGTTAATCAGCTAAAAGTGCGACAGCTGACGATAACAACAGAGTGGAGTCAATACTAGACCTAATGACCGTTGTGATAGAGCAGAAGAGCTTAGCAAGACCTGAATCACGATTACAAAGTTTCTGACAGAACTGAGAATATATTACTACCTATACAAGATTCAACGAATACAGTCGGACCGCGGTGTCATGAATTTGGCAGAGATTAGATACACTCGAGAGCAATGAAACTACCTTGGCAATTTTAGCATGGAAAAACAAATAGTACTTAATTTTCTTTTTATTTTTTTTTTTGAAAAATACTATTTTTAAAATAAATCTTAATAAACCATTATATACTCCTAGAATGATAGTAATGCCGTGTGGTGACGGCAGAGTAGAATACAATTGTCACCACCCCAAATCACTCCCGTGGGTGTCGTACAAAGCGACTAAGGATAAATGGGCAGCAGCGTTCCTCTTATACCACCACTTATCAACCTAGCAATATACTGCGACTTTTGAGCCCGATAAATGGCAATAGGGTCGCCACCTATTACATGGGACCTAACATAATTGGCGAAACGTGGGAGCTTGTTCACCTCTGCCTACCCCTTCAGGGATATACGCGTGATTTATGTATGTATGTTTGATAGTAATACAATGTATACGTAAAATTAACAATACAAAAAATAATCAAAACAAAACTTTGCCTTTAATGTTTAAAAAGTGTGCCTCCAATCGTTTCCGTGACGAGATTCAGTAGTTTCAAGCATTCGATTGCAAAATATCACGAAACTTAATCTTTAGGGGAGGTTTTATTGACAACTACATAGGGAAGTTCAGTCCAAAACGGACATGTTGCCTAAAGCAGGTAGGTACTCTCGTGTATATTGTTATTTTCACAATAGAAATACTTCCTTAAGCAGCATGCCCGTTTCAATCCCCTATTACTTAATCGTGTCAACGCGTGCTCTAACAATGAACAGAGTCCTCAGAAACCTAGCTGTCAAGACTCACGAAATATTAGCTGAAAGTTCTCAAAATAAATGCGGATTATGTAATTTCCCTCGCAGGACGGCAGCGGTAAAGCGGTACAAATAAAAATAGAAATAAAAACAGATCGTCGCGTCCCCGGCTTCCACAGTCCGTATTTTCGGTTGCGTCGCAAAGTTTTGACTCAGTAGGCTTTGTTGTGCTTGCAAATTGGGACAAGGTCTGTTGGGAAGCTAATACTCTTCTTTTGTGAGTGACGCAAAGATTTTTTTAACAAAGCCACAGTGAGATCGACTCGTGTAATAAGGAATATGGCGTTTTTTAAAGCGTCCTCATCACTAGCCCTTTAATGGCCCATCTGATGGGACATAGTGCTTCCATGTTATGGAAGAATATAGGCTTTTATACGCTGACACAGAAAGATTTTGGCGATTCTCACAATGACCCGCATTACGTGTGGAAGAGCGTGATATAATTATAGTTTTATTTTATTCTTACAGTAATTATTATTTTGATTTTTATTTGAACGTTTTTTAGGAATATTACAGAAACACGAGAGTAATGCTCAATATTTTAGGTACAGATTTTATTAGTCAATATTTGAAATGGCTTAAGTACATTCAAAATAATTAATCAGAAACATTTCTGTTGTAAGATAATACACGTCAGGCAAGGTATTAACTCCTCACAGTCAATATTGAAGTTTATACCAAACTAAATAAGGTTAGGAAATTATTTGAGGAAAAATTTTCACTCGTTATTTCATTAGTCATTTACTATCATTAATCACAGCTGCGTTTCCCGTTTAATTTGTCACGATGAGGTTTCTTTTACTAAATCGACTAAGAACTAAAACATGATGACGAATGGGCAGCAGCCTTCTGGCAATATACTGCGAATTACGTGCCCATAATCTCAGCCTAGAGACGCCCACTGTTGGGCATAGGCCACCCCCGAGGATCTTCAAACCGATCAAAACCGCTCCTGCGCTGCTGGCATCCAGTGGCTTCCCGCGACCTTTACAAATCGCCGGTCCACCTTGCTTACCAATGCTGCGTCTCAAGCGATTTGGGGAACTTTTCACCCTCACGGCCGTCAATCCACACAATGTTCAGGGCATTTTGCGGGGATCCCACTGCCACTTAAAGTCCGCAATTCTTCAGGCTATATCGGTGACCTTAGTTCTATTGCGGATCTCATACATTTGAAGATCACGCTGGGAAACATCGAGCTGATCGAGCATAGCCTTCTCCATTCCTCTTTGAGAGTGCCTTGTTAGGGGGTCCGTTGTAAATTTACGTGCTCTAAGGATGGCAATGGGCTCGCCCTCTATAATATAGTGTGAAATATTGGCGAAATATGGATGTCCTCTGCCCGTCCACCCCTGCACATAGAAATATGTATCATTCATTAAAGTTTTATTTTTTGGGTTACGCAAGCAGGTTTTTTAGGCATTTTAAAAACAGGATTAACGCCCTTATTTCTGCTGAGCTCGTTTTGTATAATTGGTACGCCACGTGTCGAACTGATGATTCTGTCCGTGTATTTGCGTGAACACGGCCGTACTCTTTTATTGGATTTAAAAGGGGGATTTTATCGAAACCGCTCCAATATGAAGAGGCCTTGTTAGCGGTTATGTAGTCCATGAAATTGAATTACCATCTGTGGTTATTTTTATAAAAACGATTTCGTTTCCCGATAAGATGTGGCTCGTGGTGCGATGCTCGTAATATTGAGACGAGTTTTAGTGGAGCAGTTTGAGTGTCAACATAAATGACTTTCATTTATGTCGCACCAACCAACCCGCACTGGGACAGCGGTTGGTTAAGACTCATTCTCCCTATAATCTTGCATCCGTAGGGAACGCCTGTGCCCCATCAGTGGAGTATCAAAGATGATGATGATGATTATGAAATAATAATCATAAAAGACCAATCAGATAAGAACAAGGCAATAAGTTTAGTAATTCATTTGAGAGCTTTAATCATACATACATAAATCACGCCTACCTCCCCGGAGGGGTAGGCAGAGGTGAACTAACACCCATTTTCGCGAATTAGGTTAGGTCCCGTGTACTATGTATTAGGTTGCCTATTGCTATCTATTGGGCACCCAAATCTCTGTACATTTCTATGTAGCATAAAAGGAACGCTTTGTATGACACCCGCGAGAGAGATGGTGGTTACAATTTATTCTGCTCTGCCGTCATCACATGGCTATTATTTGCGTTTTTATTTTCTTCTGAGTTAATGTTAAACCTTTCCCGTGGATGTCGTACAAGGCGACTAAGGGTAAAGACAGCTATTAGTAATGCGCAGCAGCGTTCTCCTTATGCCACCTTTCCGTGCCTGATAAATGGCTATTGGCCACCTATTACATGGGACCTAACCTAATAGACGAAACGTGGGTGTCAGTTCACCTCTGCATACCTTCGGGGATATAGGCGTTTATATATGTATGTAACGTCATATGTATGCATATTATCTAACTGCCGTAAATTCCACGTGATCAAAATCAGCTAAGGCATCAATAACGGTCGCCATATCTGAAAAGCTATTAGCAGTGGCAATCTATGGGATTGGGCTTTTCTGTTGGGTCAAGCAAATAGCAGGTTATTGGAGTCAAATCGACTTCGCGGAACCGGGTCAGTCGGGCGCGCTTTTGTAGCTTACGATGGGAGTGCATTGTAAGTGGGTTCGGGCGGCTGTGTTTTTGGCCAAAAAGTAGCCCAAAATATAATGCAAACGCAAGATTAACGTAGCGCAAGATTTGAATTTGCCACCATTTGTGCAGTAAACGTGTTGGTAGCCAGGTTAGTGAAAATGGTGCCTTAGGCTGCGTTTCCATAGAAGCGGAGCTGCGCGGAGCTGAGTTGAGACTTACAAAAATTGACCAATGATATTGCTGAAATCACACATCTCATCCCCGCTCCGCACAGACCGTGAAACAGTTCAATTAGGTACTGCATGACACATTTCTTAGTCGTGTACTCTCTCTCGTTTCGGTGATCAGAATTGACCCCCTAGATCTTGTGCTTTGACTCCATTAGATTTATTTTTATGGGGTTATTTGAAGCTTGTTTGGTCTATATATTGTCAACAAGCTTCAATAACTTAATAATACCAGATATTAATCAAAGAATTTTGATTTAGAAAAATAGGTGCCCAGAAATACTTAGACTAAAAAGGGACAAGTTATCTAGGGTATTCCAACATTACACTGGACTTCACACCAGGCCGAGCTACGAATTCAATTTAACCCATGAATATTTAGCTGTATTCTCTTCCGGGACAAACAAAACCGAATCACCTCAACAAAGTTGCAGTACACCTGAACTGAAACATTACACAACTTCCAGCGGAATTCAATTGCGTAGCGGTCCCCGACAAACACGGAACTCGGAATAAGAATTAAAGGCTGACTTTGTTAAAATACGGATTTCTCACTCACAATTTATACATGGTCTGGGACTGGTATAAAGCTATTATTTGATGACAATTACAAGTTACAATTGTCACCGCCCTTTAAAACATACGGGAGAGCCCTTGGGCGTCGTAAATGGCGACTAACGGACGGTAATCGGTAAAGAGAGCGAAGAGTAATGGGCAGCAGTATTCCTCTTATACCACCTACCATTTATTTCGATTTTTTGTGCCAAACAGATGGCAATAGGATCGCCGACTTAATAATGGTAGGTCCCATGTAATACAAGGGACCTACCATTATTGGCAAAACGGGGTGTTAATTCACTTCTGCCTACTATAGACGTGATTTATGTATGTATGTATTTGGTTAGACAAATTTCGGCAAGCTCCCAGATTCTTAACATGCTTAATAGTTAGTTATTTCTTATAAACGTGGCAAAATATTCACTACAAATATTGGAATCATCGATCACACTGGAAAGATGATCACTAGCCCTTTAGTGTCCCCACTGCGGTGCGGTGTGTGGAGCATAGGTCTTCCCTATAGATGGAACGACATTGCTATTATTTATAAAACATACATACATAAACCACGCCTATATCCCCGAAGGTAGACAGAGGTGAACTTTCGCCAATTATGTTAGGTCCCATGTAATAGGGGTCGAGCCTATTGCCATTTATCGGGCACAAGAGTCGCAGTGCATTGCTAGCCTAGGTGGTATAAGAGGAATGCTGCTGCCCATTCCTCATCATTGATTTGTCCTTAGTCACCTTGTACGACACCCACGGGAGATATTTGGGGTGTTGCCAATTGTATTCTACTCTGCCGTCACCACACGGCATTTATGAAAGCTTTTCCCTATTCAACGCTAGCGAAATGTGCGTGTGATTATAATAAGATCCTCAGCTTTTTATGAAGTTATCAACTTCAACTTAGCGACTTATAGGATAACTTGCCGTAACTAGCCAATTCTGTCTACAACTATTCAGTCTGGTATTTTGCAAGATTGCTCATCGAATAAATTAGTATTCTTGTTACGGCGTTATTTATTAAGGAGTTTTCGTGCTAAGCCTACAAAAGTAATAATAAATATAATATAATATTGAACGCAGTGACGTCAAGACTCTCGATGGATTAATGATAATGATGTGTAGGCGGTGGTGGGAATTGGATTCTCCGCTGCTGCCACTCTGCTATCGCTCAGCGTTCGTCAACCAGGCAGCTAAACTGTATTTTTTATTTCAAAGAAATTAAAGTCTGTAAAATTTCGAAAAATTATTTGTCCTAATGCGGGAATACTTTTTCTATTTTATTTATTTGGCTTACAAAACTTGGTACAATCGAGTATTACGTCTTAAGTCTTAAGCTTACGTAAAACCGTCAGCAGCGTTTCTTTTGTACCACGTAGCAATTTTATTGAGATTTACGTGCCAACAATACGGCATAGGCTCACCCCTATTACGTGGGAGCTAAAATAATTGGCAAAACATAGGTGGTAATTCACCTCCGCCTAGCTCTTCGGGGACAATTAGGCGTGATTTATGTACTTCTGCTTCTGTCCACGACTTCGTCTGTGCATAGTTTAATAAATGACAGGTAACTTTATTAAGCCAGCTAAATTATTTATAGCCTATGTGTTATACCGATGTATGGGCTATATTATCGAAGAATCTCATTAAAATTCAGTCTGTTTTTGCATGAAAGAGTAACAAACACACATGAATCCATACAAACTTTCGCGTTCATGATGTAAGAAGGATTCACGCTGTAGCACGAATCGCAATGCACAAAAAATCTCATCGTTACATTGTATTATCGAGGTTTTGCCAAAAGTGAAATAACCGCTTTTCCACACTAGCAAGCAGGTGTATTCCAACAAAATGCTGGTCTTCCCTTTGTGTCTGAACAAAAGCGGGCAAAACAAAGAGATTAGCGCTATTTGCTACAAAAGGAAACATACACAAGTTTAGTTCTAAAACGGTTTCGCCGAGGAACTGCGATTTAGATGTGAAGTAAACAGTGATGTCGGCTTCTGTGCTTGAATGTCAACCTTTGTGCAAATGCGAGCTTTATAAGCCGTCAGATAAAGTTCAAATTTTTACGCCAGCATCATTACAGTCACACGTAGAGGAGCTCGCTAGCGCAGTGTCATAGCACGCTTGGCCTGCGATTGAGTAAACTAAGCAATGTTCGCTAAGGCCGGTCATTCGATGGGTGACCAAAAATGTATTATCTCGAGTTCTTTCGTGCTTCGGAGGGCACGTTATGCCGGTGGTCCCGACTGCATCTGCAGTCGCACTGGGCTAGGCACCAAAGCGTGGTGGGTTATGGCCCAATCTCTCAATCCAATGGTTGGGGAAAAAGTCTTTTCGCATTATAGTATGTATAAACTTGTTATAAAATCTCTTTGGCTATACTATTTGTATCTGGCTGGTTTTGGTATTATTGAAAGTTTAAATTTTAAAGAACATAATTCCAAATTCAAATTAGGAAAATGTGTGATTTTCATTTGTTTTTCGTACCGCCAAGATGAGTGAATCTAATGAAGAAATTCGATACATTTTAAAGTTTTCCTACAAAAAAGGTAAAAATGCAACGCAAGCCGCGAAAAAAATTTGCGATGTTTATGGACCTAGTGCAGTGTCTGTGAGAGTAGCACAAATTTGGTTTAAGCGTTTTCAATCCGGAAATTTTTATGACAAAGATGCACGTCGCTCTGGTCGCCCTATTACAGATAAAATGAATGCCATTTTTGAAAAAGTGGAGCAAGATCGGCATGTCAGTAGTTACGACGTAGCTGAAGAACTGGGAATTGACCACAAAACAGATTTGGCGCATTTGAAAAAAACTGGGTACAAAAAAAAGCTCGACATTTGGGTACCTCACGAGCTCACTGAAAGAAACCTAATGAACCGTGTACTCATTTGTGATTCTTTATTACGACGTAATGAAACCGAACCATTTTTGAAGAAGCTGATAACTGGTGATGAAAAGTGAATCACGTACGATAAGAACGTGCGAAAAAGGTCGTGGTCAAAGGCCGGTCAGGCTTCACAGACTGTGGCGAAACCCGGGTTAACTCGCAACAAGGTGATGCTGTGTGTGTGGTGGGATTGGAAGGGCATTATTCATTATGAGCTGTTACCACCAGGCAGGACCATCGATTCTAAACTCTACTGCGAACAACTGATGAGATTAAAGCAAGAAGTTGAGAGAAAGCGGCCGGAATTAATCAACAGAAGGGGTGTGGTTTTTCATCATGATAACGCTAGACCTCACACATCTTTAGCCACTCAGCAAAAATTAAGAGAGTTTGGCTGGGAGGTGTTAATGCATCCGGCGGATGCATTAACACGCATAGTCCTGACCTTGCACCTTCAGATTTCCACCTGTTTCGGTCTCTTCAGAATTCTTTAGGCAGTGTCAGGTTAACATCACGAGAGGACTGCCAAAACCACTTGTCGCGGTATTTTGACCAGAAGTCCCAAAATTTCTATAGCAATGGGATCATGTCCCTACCTACAAGATGGCAAAAAGTTATCGAACAAAATGGCACCTACATACTTTAGTTAAATGTAAATAAACTATATTAAAAAATGTTTTCAATTTTCTTAAAAAATGCGAAGAAACTTTTTCCCCAACCTATTATATTCTTCTATCCATAGGGAAGGCGCGTGCCCCGCAGTGGGAACATTAAAGGGCTGGTCACGATCATTATATATAGTCACTAATATATCCGTTAACCTTTTCATTTTTTACATAAATACATAAATGGCTAGCGCAGTGGCATAGCACGCTTGGCCTGCGATTGAGTAAGCTAAGCAATGTTCGCAAAGGCCGTCAATTGTGTTAGGTCCCACGTCTATTGCCAGTCTATTGCCATCCATCGGGCACGTAACATACTGTGTATTGCAAGGTGGTATAAGAGGAACGCTGCTTCCAATTCCTCGTCCATGTGTTAACACTTAGCGTGGTGTACCTTGTACGACACGGTATTCTGTTATACCGTCACCACACGGCCATAATGCTATAGGTATATCAAGCGCAACCAAGATATTTCTTCGGTGCTTGAACCCAATTCGACGATCGATCGAAGGCAAATCAATATTTCGGAATGAGCTGCATACCCAGATTAGCGGTGTAAGGGGAAAGATTAACTATCTATCGGGGTCAGAGGCAATGTTGCGCTAGGCACAAACCACCCCCTTATAAATCACTGTGCAGGTAATTTCCGACCATTACAGCCTTCTAACGACCAGTATTGTGTTCCGTTATGCACAGGAGCCAGCTGATTGCCATCGCTTTTCTGCAAAGCTATTGTAGGAGCTGCCACTACTTTCTAGGTGGGTTTTGAACGAAAATTTACATTGTTAATGTTCCATACAGTGTTGGAGCTACACAGCTAACAGGAGGGTATAGAAGAGACGGGAAGTTGTCAATTGTCAACAACTGCTTCGCTAATAAACAATGCTGGTGTTAGGTTCCTACTGGGTGTCGAGCGTTATTATAAAAAACTTTTGTTTTTTGACAAAGTGCTGCAGCAAGTCCAATGATACACACATACATAAACCCTATTTAGTAGGCAGAGGTGATAAACAACCACTTTTTTTTTTTTTTTACACTCACACCTATCATCTAGTCCAAAGTGAGTAGCCTAAGCACTTGTGTTATGGATACTAGATGACGGATATATTTTTAATATAATTATGTATATAAATTTTGAAAATACACTACATAAACATATACACAACCATGACTCGGAAACAAACATTTGTGGTCATCACAAAGTTTGCCCCTACCAGGATTCGAACACGGGACCTCTTGGCCAATACCCAGCGATCTGAGCATTCGACCAAGGCGGCCGGCCACTTTTCGCCAAATAAGTTAGGTCCCATGTGGTGGCGAGCTTATTTACATCTATCGGGCGCACAAATCGCATATTGCTAGGTGATGCAAGAGGAGTGATCATGCCCATATTACTAATCGCTATCTTTACCCTTAGTCGCCTTGTTACACACCAACGGGAGAGATGGGGGTAGTGAGAATAGTATTCTGCTCTGCCATCACCACACCGCCGAGCAAATCCAATGATGAAGCATCAAAATGTGAATTGTTCTGCAAATTTAAATCACCTGGTACTATCTGCCTAAATATTACCAATTCCAAGATGATATTTCGGGAATCCCGTGCCTACCTTCATCGTTCGTAATATGATTAACGAGAAAATTATTTCGGATACGCATCGGATTACTGAATCATAAATATCAAAGGTAATCCAAGCCCAGTGCCTAATATTGGAAATCTTTATCCCAATCACAGATAAAGCCGCGAGTCATCTCGGAATTTAAATGGAGGAAAGCTAACATTTGCCAGCGCGGCATTTGCAGGCGGGATAATGGTAAATATTGACTGATGGTTGTCATCCTCTACAAAAACATTACGTTTTCTGATCAAATTGTGTCAACATCACATTTTCTACGCCCGAGACGAATTTTTCACGTAATACGTAATACGTGGGCGTTTAATTTGAGTGCGAGTGAAAGACTTAATTTGAAAGATTCGAAATACACACAGTAATGAAAATTGCCATATCAGCCGTAACTCCAATTTTTGGCGGAAATGAGTATGATGGAGAATCAACATTTGAGTTCTGAGCCAGCAGTTACTTGTTTTGGTATTAAATTTTAAAAGCGGTAGGTAAATGATATTGTTAAACATAAACAAGTGTCCTTAAAAAAGGAGATAAGAAAAATATTTCAGAAAAAGAGACTTTTTCTAACATATTTTTGTTTATAATAATTTTACTAACTTAAATATTGTACAAATAAAATCAATAATAATAAAAGGAGATAAAAATTTTCATCGTAAAAAAAATGTCATCCTAACTAATCAAATTGTTTCTGTTACAATTCAGCACTAAAACAATGGTCGTTAAACAAAAATACATAACTGAGACACGGATTCCTCTCTACTACAGTTCAGTCAGAGCCCATTCACGTTCCTACAATCCTAGTACGGACGGTGGCGAATTTAATTCGTATGGTACGAAAAACACGTTAATCCCCAATCCAGCTCCGTTTGGACCCTCTTCGAAATGTCATGTATATTTATGATTCAAGTCAACGAAATGTGCTCACGGATTTATTCTACATAATATTTTATAGCGTTCCGAGTCCGGAAAGGCCCTCCGAATCGATTTGTCCACCATTATCTCTGCTTTTCATCCACGACAGCGGTCGAGGCCTCGAATCGAGAGTGTTTTAGAAATATCCTTGTTTAGATGGACGGTATATAGTACATTTATAGTACATAATATAGTACATAAGCCCCGCCTCATCCCATGGGTGTCGTAAAAGTCGACTAAGGGCGATTACCTTGGGGTACCCGAATGGTAGAGGGCAAACCACCAACAACAGCATACCCAAAGAGGGTTGGTGTCAGGCAGGCGGCCAGCTGTAAAACCTAAGCCAAAACCTTGAGCAGTATAGATTGGAATGTTGTCATTCCAATCACTCTCTCCGTTCATCGGTCTCTCGACATGGTCCGTTCCGTCTCTTTTCTATACATTCATTCATCACTAGCACCTTTACGGTGTGATGGATGATATAAATCAAAAAGGAGTGAATGGCTTGATGACGTCTGACCTATATGAATGGAAGAGGAAACATACCGCACCGACCCCAAATAGACTGGGAACAGGGCAGGGAGAAGAAGAAGAATCTAGTACATAATAACACATAATTTAACAATAAATTAACAAATATCTAAAAATTGCTCCTTTAATATTCTGTATGTTATAAGTCAGCAAGATTGTAAAAAAGGTTGTTTAAACACCAAGTTTCAAATTAATTTTGAACGCAGGTAAGTTTAAGGCCTTCATTGCAGTAAGCAGGTAGAGCATGATATTGTCATAATAATATTGTCATACCGAAATTTTGCAGACTTTCCCCCGAATACAGAAACGCTATTCAAAGTTTGAGTCCCGCTTAACATTTAAGTATTGTCAAAATTGACGTCTTTTCATACAAATTCCGACAGGTAGTATCCACTTAACTTTTTAAGCAGTCCCCTAAATTTGAGTAGCGTTTCTGTATTCGGGGGTTTATTTTCTTTGTACTAATAGCACTTTTGAATTAAATATTATGTTCACGGGCAGATTTTTATTTCGTGGCCCAACACTGGCTTTTACTTTTGATAGAGCAAAATTTTATCTCCATTACCGGTTATGATTGAATGAAAATGAGTACTCTATTCGTAAATTTGGACTGGTTTAGGTATTTGGCGTTATATGGGACTTGTTGTAGTGGAATCTGTTATCGCGTTTAAGATTGCTTCATGGCTGACAGTTTTATTCGGTTTTAGGCGGTCCTCACACTGCCTAGCCTAGCTCCACCGTAGCACGGGAGCGTAGCGTGGGAGCATGTGCCAGTGGCGGAGCGTCCATATAACCCGATTCCCAACAGCCGTACCAAACGAGCGATCATAAAAAAATCATTACCATAATTCAAGTACAATACCATTTTATAAGCAAATAAAAAAAATCCATCAATGTAATCTTATCATAACAGTATTAAACGCGCGCGAAACAATATGCAACACAGGTACATACAATTCGCTCCCGCTCTCTAGATTCCTTCAACTAACTCGCTAAATATCGAGTTATGGACGCCTGCTATACAGCGCCTGCACGCACACAGACAAGCGTAGTCTTGTCAGGCGCACGCAACGCGAAATAGTACCTAAAGTTTGCCTACAAGCCGGCATCAAGCCGGCATTTCGGCAGCCTACGCGCTTATGCATCGATACACTACGACACACGCACACATTAGTAATAAACTCCCACGAAAACAAGTTCCGTCAAAAGTAAATATTTTAGATCTTATTGCAATAGCCATAAAAGCGGAATTTCTTTTGTGAACTGCACTCAATATCGCGGTCGTGCGCCGCTCCTGCAAGCCGCTCCGGACCGGGTTGAATCGTCCTTCCCTTATTAACACGGCTTTTGTTTGTATAATGATCTCTCTTTCTGGCTGTATAAAACAAAGCACAAGCACGCAAAAGCAAAAGTGGCAACGTAGTTCTCCGCTTCGTCACTAGATGGCGTTGAACAGTTGTAGCCGTGTCCTAGCAGGCGGTGTTAAAAGTTAATGCTTAAACCATAAGAGGCTTCATATAGTTGTGGCTTGCCTAACTTGTTTTTTCACGCCACGCCACTGGCACGTGCTATATATTGCAAGCCGCGCGGTTGCGTTTTTTGTATGTGGCTCCACGCGTATTTTCAATACAAATCCAGATATTTACTCTAAGGACCAGGATAAGACAGGAGAAGGATACCACTAAGGGATAAAATTACGCCATGCCAATTAACATACATATTACCCGCCAATCTGCCAGGCGAGCGAGGTGGTTATAGCCCACTCTCCCTGAATTGTTCCATACAAAGAGCAGTCCCGTGCCCTAGCAGAGGGGACATTAAAAGGCTTTAGATTAATAAGTTAGGACATTCGATTAGTTGTCATTGTCAAGCATGACAATATAGAGTTTTGTGGAACGAACTAATGCAGACCTTAAAACGAATGATCATTTAGCTCAATAAACGCAGCCATCTGCTTCCTTCTTGCAACAAATAATATGTTATTGTACCTCCATTAGACTTATAAATTCCGTCAACAGCGTCACGTTCCGACTGGGACGTCGAAGAAATTTGCATATTTATTGACGTTTCGGCCAACATCAATATTGACGAGACGTTAAAGCGAAATTTTTCTTTTTCCACCATGGAAATCAACAGTGGTTTATAAATCACTCCTTAAAAATCAAAAGAGACACAACACAAAACTACACTTCCTGGAACATTGGGTCTTACTGTCACAAATTTAGAACACACAATGTTCCAAAGTATTTTATGAGTTGCGTCTATCTTGTGTTCAATAAGCAAAATAGGCTCAGTTCACAAAACATGGCAGTAATAAATAGATCGGAACTTACAACAGCCATCGTCGGATCGGACTTTGAAATTTCGGCGCTGATTTATTCAAAGCCACAAAATCTGTTCGCTGCTCAAGAATTTAAGCTCCAGATGGATGGACCGGGCTTGTCGGAGCAGTTAAATATATCGGCATAAAAAGGTGATAAGCCACACTTAGGGCGCCGAAATGGATCGTGGCTAAGTGAAACTCATTTTTTAAGGATCTAGCGCGGAATGGGATACTTTTAAGTAGGCGCTTTTTCTTTAAAAATACCAGGATAAGTTTTCTTCGAGCAAAAGAATTGACGTAAGGTGACGGCAGAGCAGAATATAATTGTCACCACTCCCAATTTATCCCGCGGGTTAGTACGAGGCGACAAGGGTTAAAACAGCAATGTGTAATGGGCAGCAGCTTTCCTCTTTTACCACCTAAAAATATAGCAATGTATAAGAGCAGCAGCGTTGCTCATAATATATACACAGCCTACACTGCAATATACTACGAATTATGTGCCCGATAGATTTGGCAATAGTCTTGCCACCTACAGACGGACGGATGGACGGATAGCCGAGTCTTAGTAATAGGATCCGTTTTAACCTTTAGGTAAGGAACCTCAAAATGACTTTCCTTAAAAATTTACGTATCCTTAAGCTAAGAAATATATTTTTGCTTACTAGTTTGTCTGGCCCTTATGCCATTATTCGTAGGTTTGTATAGCTTGATGCGATGCAATCTTTGCAACAGACCTGTAGATCGACACAACTGTACACAGAGTGATCTCGGAACCAAAATAGAACGGTAATTAATGGATGAGTCCGTTGCAGCGAGCGGCGTAACGAACCCCTTATCCTAGGAAGTTGCCGGCTTTGATTTATTTAGATCCACACTCTGTCCCATTTCTCACACACAATATCTAGCACAGTGTACGACACGGTTGGGAGCAATTGCCAGGGTAGTAACGGTTTATCTTAGAATGCAGAGTGAGTGAGAGCGCCGTGTGGTGACGGCAGTGCAGAATACAATTACTACCTCCCGATCTCGTTCCAATGTCGTACAATGCGACTAAGGGCAGCGTTCCTTTTATACCATGTAGCTATATACTTTAATTAACGTGCTCGTTAGATGGCAATAGGCTCGCCACCTACATGAAACCTAACCTATAATCAGCGAATTCACCTCTGCTTACTCCTTCGGGGAAAAAAGGCGTGGTTTCCGATTATTGTCAATACCAATCCATATTGCTCAAGGTTTTAGCTTATGTTTTAATCGGCCGCTTGTCAAAAACCAACACACTTTGAAGATGCTTGAAGTTGTTGTTGGATTGCCCTCCACCTCGAGATAACGGCGGGTCTCAATATTCTATGTACAGTTAAAAGAAAGCTTACTAAAGTTTAGTTGCCTGAAGTTTTTTGTTATATTACGTTAAATAAAAAAAAGTTGCTAAGCACCTGAGCTGCAGTACGTCTATTTTCAACGGCGTAAAATGGCCGTGTGGTGACGGCAGAGTAGAATACAATAGTCACCACCCCAATCTCTCCCGTGGGTGTCGTACAAGGCGACTAAGGGTAAAGACAGCAATGAGTAATGGGTAGCAGCATTTCTCTCATACCACCTAGCAATATAAATTTGTACTGCGATTTATGTGCAATATATGGCAATAGGCTCTAGACCTGACCGAACATAATTGGCGAAAAGTAGTTGTTAATTCACCTCTGCCTACCCCTTCGAGGATATAGGCGTGATTTATGTATGTATGTAATAGAATATTGGGACCCGCCGTTAGTAGGCTTGTTAGGCTTATATGACACCCTTGACGTAACGTCGTTGACGTCAGGGCCACATTATTGTTTATTTTTCTCCCCCGAAGAATCAATTACACATAAAAGAATTTATAATAATGATCGTAGAAAGAAACTACAATTTTAATTATCGGGTTTGTTAAAAGTATAAAAAATATAATTTCTGAAACCAAGTAGCTCTAGCGAATTATTAAAATTTTAGGGTTTACCAACGGAGCTTACATCCAATTTTAATGGATATTATTTGATATCCAAGAACCGACGCGTATGTTTCGAGTCTTTGTTAAGATTTAGGATCTTAATCTCTGTTGTTCGAGTCCACATAAAGCTGAGCGTTTACAGATAGAATGTTCTCATTAGCTAATTAGATTTTACATTGTGTTCGCGATAAACGTTGAATGTGTTAAGTAAGGCATGTTCTTCGAAATTTCATTATAATTCCATATGGGATTGTATTACATCTTTAGTTAGGTATTGTTCACGCCAAACTTGGCGAATTTTACTGGCAGTAAGTTTTACTGTCACAGACTTACTATCAGCTTCAGTACAAACATTATGTTGGGCTAAGTTTTTGTGCACCGAATGCTGACAATACGCTATCTATGCTGATAATACGCTGTACTATGCTGACAATACGCTATACTATGCTGTACTTGCTGACAAAATATACTTTAATATGTCGACAATACACTACACTATACTGAAAATACGCTGTACTATGCTAAGGAAATACACGTAAATATGCCGACAATACATTACAATACGCTGTACTATGCTGACAATGTGCTGACACCTATTTGGTAAGAGCGCATTTAAAATGCAATAGTTTGTTTGGTGAGAACCCACCTCACAGGTCTCACCAACGATATGTGACCCACGGATGCCCCTTAAGCTTAAGGGGAAAATCTATAAGGCGATCATTAGACCTGTTGTCATGTATGGATCAGAGTGTTGGGCTATGTAGAAGACTGATGAAAGAAGAGTGCATGTAACAGAGATGCGTATGTTAAGATGGATGAGTGGTGTGACACGAAGATATAAGATAAGGAATGAGTATATCAGGGGAAGTTTGAAAGTAGCGCCAGTGACAGAGAGACTGCGGAGTAATAGACTGGGATGGTTTGGTCATGTTATGTGAAGAGATGAAAGCTATTTTGGCAGAAGAATGTTAGGCATGAACGTGGAAGGACGTAAAAGGAGAGGAATACCAAAGAAGAGATGGATGGACTGTGTAAAGGAGGACATGATAGCGAGAGGAGTGGATGAGAAATTGGTGAAGGATCGAAAGGAGTGGAAGAAGAAGACATGTTGTGCCGACCCCGCCTAGAGCGGGATAGGGGCAGGAAGAAGAAGAAGTTTGTTTGGTGAGAACGTACGAGGACTTAAAAGCAATGTCGGTTCGGTAGTGCAATTGGTCACCCATCCAAAGACCGGCCGGCGAGTATGCTTAGTTTACGCCATCGCAGGCCTAGCGCCATGCCACTGCGCTAGCGAGGTCTTCTATTTTTTTTACCACGTCATTGTAGACTGTAAACTTTTCTAAAGCCCACATGGAATGAAACAGGGCGTAATTTCTCGATAGCATTTTGTGAGAAGTACAACATAATTAACTCGACGCAAATTCTCATATAAATTTATCTTGTACGGGTTTGTGCGGAAAAATCGGCGTGGGTGGTTTTCGTTAGGTACGAAATTACGCATAATATCATATTTACACTTGGATTTCCTTTTGAGTAAATAATTAATATTCAACAGTCAAAGTATTGATAATAATAATAAAAGGTATTAACTTTTTTTTTATTACAAACACTTTATTAAACAAGGCTTGTAATAGCTATTTAACCGCCTCCGTAGTCTAGTCCACTGGAATTAAGATCTCAAGGTCCCGGGTTCCATCACCAGCGGAGTACAAATTTATATAAAATTGTATTTGTGATTTTGTGAATACTACAAGAATCAAAAGGCACAGAGTGCGCCGTACCTATTGCTGTACAGATATTTTAACCTTTCGCACCGCCCACTAAACAAAGACTTAACTGCCGCACTCAGAGACGTCAAATAACCTTAGTGAGTACTTAACGTCAAAAAATGACAATTCAAAACTAGTCGCTATTCTTGCCGGGTCTATGGTCTAGATTTGAATGAAAATTTTTGACATTAAATAGGCATTAAAGTTAATTGACGTCTCTAAGTGCGGCAGTAAGTGCCGTAAATAAGTGCTCAAGACGCGCGTACATTTTACATACGAATATACACAGATATACATAGACCTACTATATTTTTGGCACCTTAGCAGTTTAAAAGTTCGATTATACAAAGATTTCGGTGGTTAGAAAAAGAATTTCGAAAAATTATGGTCTCGATTAGTGTTTTGGTTGGCCGAGCGGTGAGGCACCTGCCCGGATAGCAGCGAACGCGGGTTCGTTTCCCGCATCAAGACAATAATTTTTCGAAATTCTTTTTCTGACCACCAAAATCTTTGTACTCATTTTTCTAACATTTATATAACGGTGAAATTAAAATCGAATAGTTCGATTATACTTAGCTTGTTTTCCTGATGAAAACTTTTAGGCAAATATGCTTTTAGGCATTCATGTATTTTGCACTGTCTATTTTGGGCAGGTTCTTTTACCATTAATAGTCTTTTGTAGTTAGTGTAGTTTAAGTAGTGACTTTTTATGGAAGAATGATGCTAATTTTAATTTATGTCTAGTAGATATAGATAAGTTTTATTGCATTTTCAGATAGATGAGCCGAGGTGTATTAACATTCACATATCCCATGTTAGATCCCATGTGAAATGAGGCGTGCCTATTCCCATCTATCGGGCTACGTAGTGTGACAAAACCACTGCTCCCGTTCATCGCTGATTAACCTTTTAGGATTGGGGGTGGTGACAATTATATTCCGCTATTCTGCGGTCACCACACGGCTCGAAACCTCCTTAGATTATCCTCAATCCTCAATCCAAACTGCAATGACTTAAAATGGCTTCACGTTGGGAGAGTACCTCTCTTAATTAGTCACAACCCTTTTTTTTTTTTTTTTTTTTTTTGACGGAGTGGAATGCATTTACGCACCGTATCGGCCGCTAGCTAGACGGCTGACGTGTGTGGGACTCGCCCGACTCAAGATCGAGTCGGGAATACGCCACTAAACCACTCCGGTGTCCCTCCAGCCCTTCTGACGGGGAGGGTCTGGGGTCTGCCGCGAGGCAATTCACCAGTCTCTCCCCAGGGCCTGCCGGCTTACGCCGGGGTCAGCGCCGAGGAGGGGATGTCCGGAACACTGGACATCCCCCCAGACGGGGTGGCCTGTCCAATGCACACACGGGGGCTAACCCGAGTGTGCAGGCCACTCTTGTCGGGCCTAAGGAGGACGAACATGAGCTCGCCTCCTTCGGCCCGTCCGCCTACGCCGGAGGGGAGCGGCTAGAGCATCCTCTTCCCGCTCCCTCTCCGCTGCCTCTTTCTGCGACATGACAGCCTCGCAGAAGGAGGCGGCAGCCTCCCAGTTCCCCTCACTCCCAACCATGAATTTGACCAGAGTCGGAAGCGAGAGGTGACCCCCGCCTAGCGCCGCGCGAAGTTCGCGGCGCTCAGATCGCCAGGCCGGGCACACACAGAGTGTGTGCTCGGCCGTGTCATCCGGAGCGTCGCAGTGGTGGCACCGCGACGACTCTTCCCGACGGGGGACCTTGTGCAGGTAGTGACCGAAGCACCCATGTCCGGTCAGCACCTGCACTAGGCGGTAGGTGAGGCTGCCGTGCCGGCGCCCAACCCACTCCTCCAACACCGGACGGATGGCTTCTACCGTCCGGTGGCCGGCACGCGGGGCAAGAAGTGCCTCTGCCCACTGGCCAAAGACGCGTCTTTTGGCCAGCGTCCGCACCCGTCTCACTTCCTCGAGAACGGGGCGTTCCCCCCGCTCTCTTGCCGCGACCCGCACTTGATGTACCTGGGCCAGAACCATGGCATCAAGTTCCCACGGAGGCATGCCTGATAGGACGCAGGCAGCCTCGTGTCCAACCGTGCGGTAGGCCCGCACGGTCCGGGTCGCGATGACCCTCTGCGGCTGTCGCAAAAGGGCCTTCGTGCGGGGGGAGAGGCACTCCGCCCAGACGGGGGCTCCGTAGAGAGCCATCGACCGTATTACGTTTAGGTACAGTCGACGGCAGGCCGAACCGGGGCCCCCCAGATTGGGAAGGACTCGTCCGAGTGCGGCTGCGGCGGAGCACAGCCGGGGAGCGAGAAGCTTGAAATGCTCCTCAAAGCTCCACCGGGGGTCCAGGATGAGGCCGAGGTACTTTAGGTGCACCTCGACAGGGATCCGGACCCCCTCCACTCGGACGGTCAGTCCCGCTGGGATTCTGCGCCTGGGAACTTGAAACCACATGGCCCTCGTCTTGTGGAGGGCCACCTCCAATCCCAGCATGCGGATGCGCCGGACGACCAATGAGGTGCCAACCGACGCAAGATGCTCCGCATCTTCCCATTCACGGGCCCTTGCCGCGACTAGAGTATCGTCCGCGAAGCAGACGATCTCCATTCGCGGCAAGAGCCGGCCGCGCAAAACCCAGTTGTACCCCAGGTTCCAGAGAAGAGGTCCTAGTACAGACCCCTGGGGTACACCTGCCGCCATAGCCCATGATCGGACGCGGCCCTCCCCGTCCTCATACAGGACTACCCTCTCACGGAGGTAGTCCGAGACAAGGGCGCGGAGGTAGAGGGGCACCTCGTGAAATGCGAGTGCCGCCTCTATACATTCGTGGGGGAGGCTGTTAAAAGCATTCGCGATGTCGAGTGACACCGCGATGACAGCCTCCCCTTTTTCTGCGGCCGCCTTGGTCCACCTCCTGAGGCGGGCCACCGCGTCCATGGTGGACCGGCCGGTTCGGAAGCCAAACTGGGGCTCGGCTAGATCCGGCCCACGACTCTCCAGGTGCTGCAGGATCCGGGAAGCGAGAATCTTCTCGAGAAACTTCCCGGACTCATCCAGCAGCACCACCGGCCGATATCCCGATGGGGAGTCAGCAGGGCGTCCTTCCTTGCGGAGGAGGCAAAGTCTGCCGACCCTCCATCTCTTTGGGAAGCGGCCCGTCGCGATGCACGTGTTTAGCACCACGCGGAACCGCTCCTCCAATGGCCCCAAGGCAATGGCAGCCACCTTGGAAGGGACCCCGTCGGGCCCCGGAGCCTTGCCTTTGGTCCGGAGCCGGTCCCTTCCACTGTCAAATTCGGCGTCCGTGACAGGGGGCCCATCGCTCCACCCCTGCAGACTAGCTGTTCTGGGGGCGGAGGAGGCCGATCTGGGCGGAACGAAGTGTCCTGGATCCGGAAAAAGTGTCTCCAGGACACTTCTCAACAGCGCTGGCTCCATACAGGAGGTCGGCGGGGCGGCTTCGAGGAATTTGCCCCGCACGACCCTGTATGGCCTCCCCCAGGGGTCATTATCAAGCAGCGCTAAGAAGCGCTCCTCAGCCTCGGACTTGCCCCTGCTTATGGCAGTCCGAAGCTGCTTGTTCGCCTCTCTGAGTGCCCGGCGGAGTTCATCGATCTCCCCAGGCCTCCTCTCGACGCGCCTCCGTCTGCAGCGCAGGTAGGCGCGCCGTGCCGCGAGGGTGGTGGCACGCAGGGCGGCGATGTCCTGCGTCCACCAATACACCTCCTGTCGATTGGGACGGCCCCGAGAACGTGGCATAGCGGCGTTGCAGACGACTTCGAGGTCGTCCGCGAAGAGTGCCGCCATGCCCTCGGCGTCCCCCGTCAGATGGTCCGGCACCTCGAACCACGACCGGAAAATGGCCGCTTCCTCCGCTACATCACGCCGGAGTTTGGCGAGTGCCCACCTCGGAAAAGAAGAGTCACCCGCCACAGGGCCCAGATGAAGAGGGGCCCCGGGACCGGCAGTGGAGACCGCGTATCGGATATAGCGATGATCCGATAGGGCCTCCACGTCGGTTACCACTCGCCAGTCCCTAATCCGGGCGGCGAATGGTGAGGTGGCGAAGGTGGTGTCCACGATGGACTCACCTTGCCACCTGACACATGTCGGGGTGGAGCCCCGATTGAGGAGTTGGAGACCCAGTGAACATGCCCAGTCCACTAGGTCCTCCCCGAAGGCGTTGATGCGGGGGGAACCCCACGCCGTGTGTTTGGCATTAAAATCCCCCCCTACCAACACCGGGAGTGGCGCCGCTCTCCGCACCACTCCTTCAACCGCAGACAAGAAATTCTCAAACTCTACACGTCTGCGGTTGCCGGAGAAGTAGGTGGAGATCACCACCACTCCCCCCCACAGAACGGCCACAAAACCCTCCCCCCTCTCTCGGAGAGTGAGCGGGGGGGCGGCATTGGTGCCCACCCCGACTATCGCCGCCAGCCCATCAGTCGCCCCGAACCATCTCGGAGAATCCGGGATCCGGTAGGGCTCCGCCACGAACCAATACACCTCCTGTCGATTGGGACGGCCCCGAGAACGTGGCATGGCGGCGTTGCAGACGACTTCGAGGTCGTCCGCGAAGAGTGTCGCCATGCCCTCGGCGTCCCCTGACAGGTGGTCCGGCACCTCGAACCACGACCGGAAAATGGCCGCTTCTTCCGCCACATCACGCCGGAGTTTGGTGAGTGCCCACCTCGGAAAAGGAGAGGCACCCGCCACAGGGCCCAGATGAAGAGGGGCCCCGGGACCGGCAGTGGAGACCGCGTATCGAATATAACGATGATCCGATAGGGCCTCCACGTCGGTTATCACTCGCCAGTCCCTGATCCGGGCGGCGAATGGTGAGGTGGCAAAGGTGGTGTCAACGATGGACTCACCTTGCCACCTAACACACGTCGGGGTGGAGCCCCGATTCAGGAGTTGGAGACCTAGTGAACATGCCCAGTCCACTAGGTCCTCCCCGAAGTCGTCGATGCGGGGGGAACCCCACGCCGTGTGTTTGGCGTTAAAATCCCCCCCTACTAGCACCGGGAGTGGCGCCGCTCTCCGCACCACTCCTTCAACCGCAGACAAGAAGTTCTCAAATTCGACACGTCTGCGGTTGCCGGAGAAGTAGGTGGAGATCACCACCACTCCTCCCCACAGAACAGCCACAAAACCCTCCCCCCTCTCTCGGAGAGTGAGGGGCGGGGCGGCATTGGTGCCAGCCCCGACTATCGCCGCCAGCCCGTCGGTCGCCCCGAACCATCTCGGGGAATCCGGGATCCGGTAGAGCTCCGCCACGAGGACCAGGTCAACCCCCCACTCCGCCATAACCTGGCACATCAGGTCTTGCGACCCGGCGCAGTGGTTTATGTTAACCTGGAGAATTTCACCAATGGTCCTACTGGGCATTGTGGGTGTCCATGGGTGAAACTCCCTGGTTGGCCGGAGCCCTCGTGGCTGCCAGAGGGCGGCCTTTGACTGGAGGGGGGTTACATGATGGACCCCCCATCCGATGAGCAGCGGGCAGACCGTGGTCCGTGCAGAGTGCGCATTTAAAAGGCGCACTGCATGCTGCCGCCGTGTGTCCCGCCACCCCGCAGCGGTAGCAGAGTCCGCTGCGGTCCTTGGTCGACGGGCAAAGCTGGACCGTATGCCCCTTTTCCAGGCACTTGTGGCAGCGCATCGCGCGCTGCTCCAGTACCTGGACAGTTGCCGAACTCCACCCGACACAAAGTCTGCCACCCTCAGTGAGCTTGGGCAGCAGCTCGACCGGACACGAGGCAACCACTGACCCCATCCCCCTGAAGCCCGAAACGATGGCGCCCACCTTGATCTTGTCAGGTGAGCACCCGAGCCTCTCCGCCAGAGCCTCCTTCAACTCAAGAGCCGACACCGAGTCATCGAGGCCGCTCACCCGGAAGTCGGCCATCTTTGTCGGGCGGGTCACTCGGGCGGTATCTCCCAAGACCTCCCCGATTTTCTGGGCCAACGTGTCCGCCTGACTTGGAGTCGTCTCCTTCGGGAGCTCCATCAGGCAAGCCCCGGTCATGGTCCTCCTAAATTTGCCGGGGTGCGAGATGCCCAGCTCCCGGAGGGACACCTTGGATTTGGCGATAGCCAAGGCATCCTTGTAGGTCACTCCCTCTGCCAGAGCCGTTGGCTGGAGAGCGACGACCACCGCCAAGGACCTAGGAGCTCTGGGGACCTTGGGAGACGCCGGAGCCACCTTCACCGGAGCCGGAGCCGACGCCTTGGATGGGGCCTTGCGGACCTTCTTGACTACTGTCGTCCACTCACTGAGGACGACAGGCAGTTCCTCGCAGGAAGGTCCCGCCTGAGGCAGAGCCTGTTGCCCATGGCCTGCTTCACTTCCTTTATGCAGGTCCCCTTAAGCTTCTTGCTCTTCAAGAGGACCTGATAAATTTCGCCCGCACCCTCTTCAAACATGCGGCGTAGCTCCTCCTTGCTCATCACCGGCGTGGGTGACCGCTTCCCTTTCCCGGCCTTTTTGGGAGCAGGAATTGGCTCCGTCAAGGTTGGCTCCGATTCTGAGTCAGTGAAAGCTGACTCCCAATCGGTGTCAACTGGTCCCTCCCGCAACTCTCTACGGGCTTGGGAGAGCCCCACCGAATGGTGGTACCCCCCCCTTCCAGTCCTCGAACGAGGGATCTTCGGCGAGGCGACTGCCTCCGGGCTTCCCGGGACCTCAGCTGCCTCACCATCGGAATCCCCAGCGTTCCAAAGACGCCCACTAAGCGCCCTTTTTCTTCGGGCTAAAATCGTCCCCACTACAGAGCCATCGGTGAAGGATGTGTCGGATTCGATGTCCACCGGTAAGCCCACACCCCCCTTAACCTCGGATGACTCAACCGCCGAGTCTGAGCGCCTAAAATCACCCACTGGAGTCAGAAAGCGCAAAGTAGCCCCTTTCCCCCCCATTTTAGGCTTCCCCCCCTTGGGATCCGGGTCAGAGGACACCTCTGACTCCCTCCCCCAATACCTGGCCCGATCCTCAATTTGTGCGCCCTCTGCGCTTCTGGTTACGCCTACTGCGTCTTGCGCCATCTTCGCCACGCTTACCGCACCTTCATCCGCGCCCACTGCGCCTCGTCCCGCGCCCACTGCGCCTTCGACTTTTGGGGTTTTTAAGAATTTGTCCATAAAGATCCCACGAGTACACAGGAATTCAAACGTCCACCCGGGCAGAGCCTTATTACCCGGGCAACCCTTTTACGTCTCATCCAGTTCGGGTGGCTGGAGAGGAAAGGCCACTAGCTGGTGGGGGTATGCCCCCCCCACCTCCCGCAAATACGGGCATCCGACGCCATGCTACCGCAACGCCGGAAGTCTGGGGTTTTTTATTGTGGTTGTCTCCACTCGGTGCGCCCAATTAAGGGAACACCCTTGTGTTGTTGACCAGCTGCTAGACATGATCAACACTCGGCGCCTAAAAAGGCGCTTCACTGGTCATCCACACAAGTTGCACGACGGGGGTCCCAAAAAGGACAGAGTTGACCACTACGCACGTAGCAGTCAACCTCGCCGTGCCGCGACTACTCCCACTCGCCATACCCGCCCAAAAACGGGCTCCGCCAAAATGCCGCTACGCCTCTCCCCCGAAAACGGAGATAAAAGAGAGGGAGAAGCTCCTCAAGAGTCCTGTATAGGGACCTTTCTCCCCCTCCTACAAAAACGGAGGATAAAAAGGGGGAGTAACACCACTGACAGTCACCAACTCAACGCCTCGTGGACACTTCAACCGCCGCCCCGCTATGCGGACAAAAGCAGACGGAGAGCGCCACGGTCCCTAGTCCGGAGTCAGCCGTCTGGTTGATGGTTCGACGCGGCAGGCGTCGATCCATCAACCAGCCGTTGCCCAGGGTGCACCACGAGGAGGTCCCGGAAAATCGCACCCCAATTAGTCACAACCCTAACTTAAAATCAGTATCGTCCTAACTTCCGGAAATGGACTAATAATTTCAAACTAAAATCAATTTATGTGTAACTGTAAATGATTAGGTAAATAGGTACTAAGTATCGCATTCTCTGTTCACTTTACTGATTTTACCTACTATAATTTCGTAAGTGTTTCGTTTCGAATTTTATTATTGCGACACAATTTTAAAATAAATTGTGTATTTAAATCAAATATTAATGTATTCCCAAAACGCTTATCGCGAATACAAATTAACACGTTCCAACGAATTGATTCTTTTCTGCCAATTTCTCCATTCCAATCTTCAAATCTCCCAATAAGATTCAGCCGCCGGGCCTTCAGAAAAAGTCAATAATGAAATCAATTATTCAAATTTTAAATTTAGAATGCAAATTAAAGAAAAACGCCTCCAATCGTCGAGCGTTGTTTTTCTGGAGTCCAATGAGAGATGACGTTTAGAAGGAACTAGTGCGGATTTTGCTATCTAAAAATCACGCCTATTTATCCCTGAAGGGGGTAAGCAAAAGTTTATGCTTCTCCAATTATGTTAAGTCCCATGTGGTAGCCATGTATCAAGCCATGTATCAAGCACATTTTATCTATTTTATCTTTATTTTTAGCGACTTTTGTCTCTAAGACATGACAGCCCCATCGGTATCGAGCACATA
This sequence comes from Cataclysta lemnata, assembly GCA_963931975.1. Taxonomy (NCBI): domain Eukaryota; kingdom Metazoa; phylum Arthropoda; class Insecta; order Lepidoptera; family Crambidae; genus Cataclysta; species Cataclysta lemnata. The sequence continues at coordinate 14,081,711 of OZ008342.1, forward strand.
AATCGCAATATTTACTAATCACTGCCTTTACCCTTACTGCCCCGCTCAGAGACGTCAATTAATTTTAATAATAAGATTTTGGTGGTTAGAAAAAGAATTTCGAAAAATTATGGTCTTGAGGCGGGAATCGAACCCGCGTCCGCTGCTATCCGGCCTGTAAAGGTTAGAAGAATTTCGGCAAGTTAATTGGTGTCTTGGGTGGCCGAGCGGTCAGGCACCTGCCCGGATAGCAGCGGACGCGGGTTCGATTCCCGCCTCAAGACCATAATTTTTCGAAATTCTTTTTCTAACCACCAAAATCTTACTACTAATTTTTCTAACATTTATATAATGTTAAAATTAAAATCGAATAGTAATTTTAATAAGTACTTAACGTCACACAATTTCATTTAATTTAAGACCATAGCAAGAATAGCGACTAGTTTTGATCATAGTATTTTTTGTCATTAAATACTCACTAACGTTAATTGAAGTCTCTGAAGTTCGGTAGTTAGTCGGCTTGTACGACACCTGCGGGAGAGCTAGGGGTGGAGACAAAAATGTATTCTCCTCTGGCGGCACCACACGACCAAAATGTCAAGTCTTAAATTATTTTTCTCACAAAAATGTCCCTTTTAGGCACTGTACCCACTTTACGCCGCCTTCCCCTAGTTGTGGTTCATACTTGCGGCAATTCCAGTCAAGAAATAACAGACTGAAACGTGTTGCAGCGCTTCATGAACTATTCATGAGCTATGCGAGCGTTGACAACATTTCCCTCTAACTTGGTACAAAATGGAGGGTAAGCAATTTTTGAACGAAAATAAGATTTTAAGATAGTTATATTGGTGACACATTTTGAAACATACATAAGTACGTCACGCCTTTCTCACAGTGGTATAGTGCGTTTCATCTTTAAGTTCCTATGCCGTGATGATGGCTGCCCTGTCTGTCAACAACATCAACCCGTAAGTCATAGTTGCAGAATTTTTATGTTTTATAGACAAACTTTGAGAAAATCGTGTCCAAAACATTGAAAAGTGGTGAAAGATTAACTGCCGCACTCAGAGTCGATTTAATGATCATTAAATGACATTTAAGTAAACATTAAATAAAATTCCCTCTCAGAGTCAGATAATGGGTCAATAGTGACGCTAATGAAACTTAAATTTTAAGTAACCGACGACCCTTACTTAGGTCTTATGTGACGTTTATTTGACATTTGAAAAGTAGGGTTATCTTTTGTTGTAATTTATATTTCAGTGCATTCATAGTGATATTTTCAATAATAATTTATAATTAATTGCGTTGTGGATTTTGTGGAGCTTACAGATTACGTAAGAAAGTTCAGACAAGCACAACCTAGATTCTATTTACGCGACTATTCTGATACTTTCACTATGTGCTTGAATTTCATGCAAGGTACAGATTTACACCCCGGGCAGTAAAAAATACTTTACCCCCAAGTTTGGAACCTGATTTAAAAAGCACCGAAACAGGCTTGCCATTTGCCCCTGAAGTAATACTATTAATAACATTGCGGTATTTAGCAACTGGAATTTTTCAGGTTAGTTAAATATTACTTTACATTCAATGAGCCGTGTGGTGATGGCAGAGTAGACTATAATTGTCACCACACCCATTTCTCCCGTGGGTGTCGTACAAGACAACTGAAGGTAAACAGCGATGAGTAATAATGGGCAGCAGCAAGCCTCTACAACCTAGCAATATACTGCGATTTACGTGCCCGATAGATGGCAATAGGCTCGCCACGTATTACACGGGACCTAACTTATTTGCCGAATAGTGGGTGTTTAATTCAACCTTTGCCTACCCTTTTGGGATATACGCATGATTTATGTATGTGTGCATGTACTTTTAATATGTCATTACTGTCTTTATATTTATTTCAGAAACTAGGTGGTAATGTGATGGAATATGGATAAATATTATTAGGTCAACAGTCAGTATCACAAATTGTCACCAAAGTGTCTATCCAAGCAAGAACAATGAAAGACTTTGTAAAATTCCCTTCTACAGATGAGGACACAAACAGAATGAAGCAAAATTTAATCAAGCAATGTCACAATTAATATTACTAATAATTGTAAAATTTAAATAATATAATGAAATTCTTTTATGAGCCTAATCCCTTTATTTTTCTGCTAATTCATTTTTATTGCTTGGGGTTTATTTTGTTTTTTTTTAATAAAACTAGTAGATATAAAAGAAATATTTTATTTTGAGTTCCAATTTATTTTTTGATTCCTTGAACTGTAATTTGAGAATTTCCAAAAGAGTTTTACTCCACTCTTCCTCTATTTCAGAAGCACATTTCTTTTTAACTTGATTCTCCGGGTAAAAAAATATTTTTGACTTGGTGTGTAATCGTCAGTCTTTAGATTTGATAATATGCCCCTCATCTAATAATTATATCTATATGATCTGAAAAAAGATAAGTATAATATAATTAATTTTAATCATTTTTCTAATTGCATGTTATTATTGAACTATATGTATATACTAATAGCCAGTTGCACCAAGTTTTAAAATTTTCCTTAAAGTAACATAAAAACAACTTGATTCATATGAACAAGTTTTTAAACAAGTGCTCATTTTATTTAAAATCTTATGAAATATAATAGGTACCCATAGCAAAGTCTAGGTCAAACTCATTGTCCCAAATATTTTATACTGTTTTTTTTTTATTATTGTCTATATGGACAGCGCAATACCATCATTATCAAATGGGTTCTGCACTTCACATATAATTGAAGGTGCAGCCTGAATAATAATTATTAAAGATAATAAGAATAGGTTACATATAGATTACAGATAATTTATATAAATTGTTATACTTTCATAAGTTTAATTAGTGGAAAATAAATGTTACCTCCTCTACTGCTTATGGATAGCTCCTTGCAGTGGGGAAAGTGGTGGATTTTATGGACCACTTCCAGATTAACTCCCTAGCTCTTTTACAGGTTATGGTGTTATTGTATCACACTGCAAATTGCAAAGAAATATTAGATACTTTTTAATACAGGATAATTCTATAATCTAAGCACAAAACAATATAAGAAAATACTAATTACTGTGCACATATGCATTACAATTAAATTCCTCAGTCATTCCACTCCCGGAACTATCGAACCCCATGCATGTAACAAAGAAATCATCAATACTTACCAAGACAATCACAGTACTAATCAATTATTTCAATGAAGATAGGGTTCGTGTGGCTTTTTCTTCTTTTTTCTATGGCGTTTCCTATATGATTTCGCCAATATTGAGTGTGCCGCTGAGACTTTTGTATGTTAATGATTTCCCAGGCTGACTCCACTTGCAGTAGCTTAATATCTATTTGATCAATTTTGATCACAAAATAAATAATTTGATATTTATATGTTTTTGTTTGGTATTTCCATGGAATTATTTGGGGTACCTATCAAAGAGTATATAATACACTACGTTTAGTACCTATTTCTTGTTTGTTGTTGACATTGACTTTTTAATTTTATAATAAATGACTTTTGGTCCGGTGTGGCCAAATCTAAAAGTCATGGCATTTACCGTTCAAGTTTGATTAAATTAAATTATTATTATGGATTTTTACGTAAATATTATATTAAATAGATATTAGTAACTAATTCTTATGGAAAACAATACTTTTGTGATATAAAAACTAGTGTAACTAATAATATTGTTTAATGGCTTTTTGCATGTGGCAATTCCGCACTTACCGATAACACTGGATTACACACGCACTGCACTAACCTGACTTAAAATTGTCACATAACTAATCAATCAATTATTTTCGACTCTGAGAGGAACGGTCAATTAGATGTTTTAATGACAATTTGTAAAATACCCATTATCACTAATTTAATGAACGACTCTGAGTGCGGCAGTAAGTGTGTTAAAAGCTAAGGTGTTTTGTGAACGTGAAAAACGTAAGGAGGTGCCGCATAATCCATATTAGTGTGTACAAGTTCGGATTGCCGCCATTAAATTGGGTTACCAGTACCAGTTTTATTTTGTGTTTGATTAATAAATTAAATATATTTATTTCAGTTTTAGAACCATAAATAATAGTAATATAACAATTTAACGACTGACAAGAGTGAGGAAAGGTCAAATGTAGACATGTTAGATAAGCACAATTATTGTTAATGATAATAAATATAATATTTTATTATAATTTAACCATTTTTTATTTAATTAGTCTATACTTCTTACGTGAGTACAATTTATATTTATCTATCTACTTTTTTTCATACTAATAATGCCATAAACTAACTGTTCTCGCAAATTTTGACAAGCTATGGCTTATTACTTTTATAAAAAAAACTAATATGTAACTACTACTGAGTACCGCGAGTAGTTATAAGTAACATAATAAGATAGATGCATAATTATTTATATAGTTAATTGAAAAAAATCTCCCTGAATTAAAGGTAAGACAATAAAGTTGACATGGTATCATTTTCTTGCAATACTACCACCATGGCGGCATAGGAACTATAAGATGAAACGCACTATAGGCAAAGATACCTTCTTTCCATTTGCTACAATCCTTAAATACTTCTTTCGCTTTATCCAATCTCATTAATGTTCTCATGCATGCCCGGCGGTCCACATTTAAAAACAGTCGCTATTGGACTAAGCCTCCGGGTGAGATAAGGAATGGTGACTATTGTATTCTGCTCCACCGTTACCACACGGGTAACGCGCGATACTTCAAATTATATTTATAACTAGCTGACCCGGCATACGAAGTTATGCGTGGTTATGCCATATAAATTAAATTAAATTAAATTATCCCATAGCCATGGATGGTTACATTAAATGTTTGACAGGAAAGCAGTTTATATGGGAAAAAGAAATTGTTGTTTTTACTACTTTTCTCGCAATTTTTCCATATTTTCTCACCTTCTATGCCTTGGTTAGCCCAAGACAATCATTTCAAAACCAAAATCTGCTAAATGGGCCCAGCCGTTTTAGAGTTTTAGCGAGACAAACGCACATATATATGATAAGATTATTAATAAGTGTATTTATTGTCACCACAGAACAGAGAAACCGCTTTTACTGTTCAGTGATTGTCACCCTTCCTTATTTTACACTTGGTATTCATCTCACGACGATGCGTTTCAAAAATCTCAAAGCTAAAACCGTGCCCCTCGCAATTATCCCTAAAATTCCAGTCGCCCGTTCAGTATCCATCCTATTATTTTAATCTCTTGGGAAATTTGTGAAATATCACATCTTGTAAGTGACATTTTTATTAGTCCCGCAAATTTACTTTTAAGTTGGAAGTCTTCGAGCGCTTTAATAGGCTAGACTCTGTTATTCTAAGGCTCCTTTCATTCTGCAGGCCAGAAAAAAAAAACAAATTGCTTCACAAGTTAGCTACCCTTTTCCAGCATTGCAATTTTAATAATTTGTATTTTTATTGTTGTAAAATTAATATCAATCTCAAGTATAATCTGAAAACAAGTGATTTTTATCGAATCTCCTTTTCCTAAATTAATAACATACATACATAAATCACGCCCATATCCCCGAAGTAAGACCTTATGTTAGGACCCATGTAATAGGTGGCGAACCCATTACCCATTTATCGGGCACAAAAGTCGCAGTACATTGTTAGGTGGTATAAGAGGAACGCTGCTGCCTATTCCTCATCGCTGATTTATCCTTAAGTCGCCTTGTACGACACCCACGGGAGAGATTTGGGGTGGTGAAAAATTGTATTCTACTCTGCCGTCACCACACGGCACCTTATCCTTAATTATTATTATAAATAAATTCAGTTATTATTATTTCAGTGATTCTTTGTTAGTGTCATCATCCCTATTGCACCGGTGTGTCATCTTCGCACTCGACCGGCGACACGCCGCAGTATGAAAGGACCCTAAGTTTAGTGCTGTTTTTTGTTCTTGCGACGTTATTGCTTAGCCAATGCCGGCTGTTAATAGAATTTGCCTTTTTAACGCGGTCTCTTGAAGCTCAAATTTGCAATATCATTTGCAGTTTAATGTGTCTTTACATTTATCTGCGCACTTCATTTAAATAAATTTACACAAAGAGGCGGCCCGTGGGCCTGTTTTAGAACGTTGTCATCCCAATCACTCTCGACCACTGACCACTACTATATAAATACGCTGGACTGAATACTTCTACTAAAATGACAAATTAATGTTTCTTGTAACCAATTTCAAGCGCCCCATTCTTACGGAGTATTGTATTCTCTTTGCGCACCGTCGCGTGGCATGGTCACTAAATTTGACTTTTGTTTCTTGTATTTGACATTACTAATTCATCTCTATAATAGTTCCGTGGACGTTCACCTTCGTAAACCAGTGCCATCAGGGCCAAGATGGCGATAATGAAATTGGTTTCATTTTTTGGATGACAACCTACAGTCCAGTATACTTGTTTATTAGAGGTCAGTGCTCTCGACACGACTTTTCTACGTACATTCATTTGTCACTAGCACATATCCGGTGTGATGGAGGATATGATCCAAAAGGGATTGGATGGGTTTTATTAACAACCCCTGACCGTGAATGCAAGAGGAAACATACAGCGTCAACCCCAGACAGACTGGAAACAGGGCAGGAAAATGGTGGTCCTTGAAAGATTTATACAGTTCTGCCTACTACAGTCTGATAAACAGGCGTGATTTATCTATGTATGTAGTTTTAAACTTAAACTGCTTAATAATAATATTAATAGCTTAATCCAGCTCGAATGGCCAAAAAATACTTAAGATTTGTTAGAACTACACTATTTTTGTAGCATTAAAGTCTATTTGTTAGGAAGTTAAGTGTATAATCCTGTGTCAAAAGAAATATTCAATGGCAATGCAAAAGATAAGGTAGTAAATACAAAAAAATGTTGCGTTTATCTCTTACAGATATTGAATTTCTGAACAATAAGAACAAAAATACTGTAATAACCAATTTAAAAAATATTTTTTGTCCCTTGCTTATTGCAAAGAGTAGGTACATACTAAGTATTTTTCTCTCATTATTTTATTGTCGATAGTAATAACACCTAAAACTTTAATTTTTATGCTTTTTCATCAATCCAATTTAAATTTATTAAAACGAGATTTATGGTATATATGCAATTTTCTGTAAGTCATACCTACGTAGATAGGTAATGTAAATTGAAAGGGATTAGAAACAGGCATTAGGTAGGTACCTAGGTAGGTACAGGTCACAGCACGTCAGACTGCCACAAAATGTTAAATTTTCTCAATCGACTTTTGGCTCCACTGCCACCAAGATAAGGTTGACAGTCGATTGAAGAATTTTGACAGTTTTGGGTAGTCTGAAGAGCCGCTGACTGTATCTACCTACCTACCTACCAATAAGCAAAATAAATAGAATCCGAAATAGACTGTAGCGCCATCTATGAAAACTTTTGGGAATTCACGACTTGCTTAAAAGCAAAACGGTAGAATCATAATATATGTAGTCTATCGTATCGTTTCGTATCATTTCAGTTGCTTTAAAATTACGTAGATGGTGCTGGTTACAGTTATTCTTTTTTCATCATTATGATAAATACTTGAAAACATTTCAAAAATGACAACCCCCCAAAATAAAAATACCGTTTCTTTATTTTCCAATCCTGATTTCGAAAATATTTTTAATAAATGTTTTTATTACTTAATTACAGAGAAAAATAATAAAATGTAAAAAACATACGATGACGTCACAGTCGTAGATGTATGAATTAATGGAAGATGGAAGAATAAAAAGTTATCATAGACATGATAACAGACGTCAGTCATAAATCAAATCCAATATCAATTATTGTCATCGTGGAAATTAACATTAATAAAGTAGCAATAAATTGAAATCCTTCATAAACTTTAATTTAAAACGTATTTTACTTTGAAATTAATTTCATACATTTCCGATAAAATGTGTTTATTTTCGACACCGGAAACGCCAGTTCGTAAATTTTGACAAGTGATCTTTTAATTTTTCGAGTCAAAAGTGATTTCGCCATTCGTCCCCGACAGTTACGTCATTTGGCGCTTACGTCTGTTTAGAATGACCGGTATTTCAATCATGATTTTTTGTATGAAAACGACGGAATTCAAAAGAAATAAAAAATATGGGTCACTTCATTTTCGGTTTAATTTCATATAACATCATAATAAAGGTATGTTGAAAAAATTAAATGTTGTCAATCTCAAAAACATTATTATACGCAGTTCTATATTATTATAGTTCTATACATTATTATCGCATTGATGAAGAGATAATGTAAGCTTTTGTATGCAATATTTTTTTAATAAAATTTATATATAAGGTTTAACTAAGTAGATAGGTACCAAACTAATATTGGGTAATCGATTTATTTAGCAATCCAATTATATTATTATTGCTTACTATGTATTAGCGATTAACAAACCTAACAATTTCAATACCCAAAGAGGGTTGGTGTCAGGCAGGCGGCCGGCTGTAAAACCTAAGCCAAAACCTTGAGCAGTATGGTTTGGAATGTTGTCATTCTAATCACTCTCTCCGTTCATGGGTCTCTCGACATGGTCCGTTCCGTCTCTTTTTTAGACATTCATTCATCACTAGCACCTTTACGGTGGGATGGATGATATGAATCAAAAGGGAGTGGATGGCTTGATGACGTCTGACATATGAATGGAAGAGGAAACATACTGCGCCGACCCCAGATAGACTGGGAACAGGGCAGGAAGAAGAAGAAACCTAACAATTTCACTGATGGCATTGGTAAACAATTATCTTTATTATATTAAGAACATACATAAATCAAGTCTATATTTCCGAAGGGGTTGGTGAAATCCACATTCCGAAATTATGTTCATCATCTTCGCATTCTACAACACCCACAGGAGAAATGGGGTGGTGACCTGTATTCTGCTCGGCGAAGAGTTTATGTATAAGAGTACCAACTAGAAAGGACATGTGACTCTTTTGGGAAACAAGGACATATTGTGAATAGTAACCGGGCAAGTTATACCTACCTACTTGAACTATTCTTTCCGCAAATTTTCATATTTTGAAAATTTCGCCGTCGTTTTTTGAAAATTTTGCTTTGAGTTTTTTATTACATGATTTTGCTATGACATCTTAAGCGCATTAACTTAATTAGGTGATTTCACAAAAGAGATCTTTTGTAGTAAGTAGGTACTTCGCTTACAAATAGCGAGGCCTAGTTAAATAACCTACTTAACAACCAAGACAAAAGATTGCCTAATATAAGATATTAAGGAGTTAATTTTTAAACAAAAACAAAGAATTGCTAATAACTCGTGAATTTATGGTAATTAGAAAACAAAAAGTAACTATATTGCTTTAGGCTGTATAGTTAAAAAAAATCAAATTCTTCCAAGCATTTCAATATAGGTACCTACCAATGCTGAATGAAAAATTGTGAAAATAGCCATGTCGATACACCGATAAACGAGAGAGTCATTCGTATGACAACATCCCAGTCTGCTCTAGGTTTTCACCTAGGTTTTCAGCCGACCGCCTCCCTAACACCATTAACTACAACCACCAACAATGTTTGAAAGGCTTAAACAAAAATCTAACTAACGCTAACTGATTGAAAACGCTCCAAACACTCCACATAAGAATTAAAAAAGCTATCGACTACACTGCCCGCACTCTAAGTCAAAAAGCAGGAGTTACCTACAGGTACCTCAAAATGTTATATTAAATTTTCCTAATTACCGTTCTTTCGGATAGTTTAATCAAAATATAATATGGTCTATGCCAAATAGGTTAACTCGTTTAAAAATTATAGAGTCCACTGAATACTGCGCAAGTAATACCTATCACAATTCTACCTTAATTTATTTAGCACATTAGAGGCATTGAATTATTATACTAAAAAGACAATATATTGAATTTGCCGGAAGTCAGTTGTGTTGAGATAACGCTTAGGTACAATAAGTAGCTAATTAAAATGGGCGTATGTGTGTGTGTGTGTTCTTCACTTGCGTGCGTGTGCATGTGTGTGTATATGACGGTAGGTAGGAGATCCTGGTAATCGTTACTTAGTTATAACAAGTAAGTCTTCTACGTTACAATAATAGTTCTACAGACAGCATTTTTAATTGAATTATTTAAAAGCTTTGGTACCTATAGAATCTACGCCTGCGATTCCCAAAGTGGCCCATATCGACCGTTTGCGTTCTAAATCGGCTTCTCAGGGGTTGACATATACAAACCAACAGCAGAATTTTTAAATTAGTAAGTATTTTGTATCAATAGAAAAACAATAGGAAAACCTAGAGACGGGATTTTGTTAAGTAATTTACCTATGGAGGTCTGAGGTACAGTCAACGGCACTTCAGGCTACCCAAAACTGTCAAATTTCTTCAATCGATTATCAACCTTAACAAGGTAATAATAGAGCACAAAATCGATTGAGAAATTTTGCCATTTTGTGGTCGTCTGTCGTGCTGTTGACTCCCTGCTCTAAGCACTACAACAACACGTCCTCCACAATCCGGTGTTATTACATTACATACGATTGGTGCTTAAGAAGTTTTTAAACGTAATGTTGTAAAGGAGGAGATTCTCAATTCGTCTGTATTTTTATTTTTTTTATTTTAATTACACCATATTATTTTCCTGATTATTATACACTTTCCAACAGCTCCAACACATTTTTGTAATGGCACTGTGTAGACTAATAATAATGCGATTAGTTAGTTACACATGAATAATTTAATGAAAATAGATTTACAATAATGCGGTAAGAAAATGTATGTGATATTTGCGAATTCCAAAATGTGAATAATAAAACAATAGAAGATCGCGGGTCAACGCGGCGTCAGTAGACTCGGTGCTCATTGGGCGTCTTGCTGCTGATGGCGTGATAGGCAGCCAATAGGGAACCACTGACGACGTGGTGTCAATGATGACGTGTCCCAATTAGAAAGGGGTTGCGATTCCCAACATGTCCCCGGCCTTGGAAGCATCCGCGTCCAACATCTTGACATCTGCATCTTCTTCAATGGCGAATAGTGGGCAAATTCGAGGAAAGGCGCGTCGAATAACTCCCGTGGCTACTTGGATATCGGCTACTCTCGAGACTCCGTCTCTTCCCGGCTTGGTAGAAATGATGCGACCTAGCCTCCATTTCAGGGGTGGTGTATTGTCCTCCTTGACTACAACTAGCGTGTTGGGTTGAAGATCAGCTGTGCCTTTGCTCCATTTTGATCTGGTTTGCAGTTCAGAGATGTACTCCTTGCTCCATCGTGTCCAGAAGTGCTGCCGGATCTGTTCTAGCCTCTGGTACCGTGTTAGCCGCTGCGCAGGGACATCAACCAGCTGAGCTGTAGCAGGCGCTGTTAGGGGACGACCAACCAGAAAATGTGCAGGACACAGGGAATTGAAATCGTTGGGATTGGTAGACATGGGACTCATAGGACGGGAATTGAGTATGGATTCGATTTGTGATAACACTGTGCTAAATTCCTCAAAAGTGAGATGTGCGTTACCAACAACCCGTAGCATATGGTATTTACATGATTTTACCCCAGCCTCCCATATTCCACCAAAATGAGGCGCGTGTGGCGGTATAAAAGAAAATTTGATATCTTGGCCAGTTGCGAAATCAATGATATCTTTCGAACAATTAGATAAAAATTTAGAAAACTCGTTAGCTACACCTACGAAATTCTTGCCGTTGTCAGACATTATTTGGGACGGCTTGCCGCGACGTGAAATAAACCGCTTTAGCGCAAGAAAGTAAGCATCTGAAGAAAGGTCACTGACAAGTTCTAAGTGCAAAGCGCGAGTAACGAAACAAATAAATAAACATATATAACTCTTAACTAATTTAGAGCCTCGACCTTTACGATTCAATGTGAGCACTGGACCAGCATAGTCCACGCCGCAGTATAAAAAGGGAAAGCTCGGAATTAATCTCTCCTGCGGTAAATTTCCCATAATGGGAGATAAAGTTTTACCTCTCAAACGAGTACAAGTAACGCATTCATGTACCGTGCGTCTCGCGAGGTTTCTGCCCCCGATGGCCCAGAAAGATTCGCGTACATTGTACAGCAGCGCTTGCGGCGCGGCATGCTGCAACCGCCTATGCTCGTGACGTAGCAACAACACTGCAAACCAATGTTTGGAAGATATTAAGCAGGGATGTTTTTTATCGTAACTAAAATTAGGCGAATATTGTATTCTTCCACCTACTCTCAAAATTTTCTTATTGTCTATAAATAAATTTAACTTACTTAAACTATGTTTACTACCTATACTTAACTTATTTAATAATAGATTATACTCGTCATGAAACGATTCTTGTTGACACAATCTAACTAAAGACATAGTTGCGTTTCTTATTTCGTCAACAGTCAAAAGCCCTTGACAAGCATTGCCTTTGTTGCGCGTGTTATATATAAAACGTAAAACGTATGCGAAAGCCCTAATCATACGATTATACTGTGAGAATCTTTTGAATGGAAATAGTGAATTTTCTACATCAGTTGTAAATGCAAAAACAAGTTTTGGCTTTACTTCAGGCAATTCTGACTGTGCAACAGTATTTAAAGGACAGTACGCAGGACATTTAAAATCAGGGGCGTGTAAGTATGTTGGCCCGTGCCACCACAAAGTGGAAGTTACCAAATCTTTTATGTTCACTCCCCTGGAAACCAAGTCGGCAGGGTTATCTTTACCATTTACATGATACCATGGTAATTGCTTAGCTATTTCCTGAATTTCGGCGACTCGGTTCTGGACAAATGTTTTTAACAACTTTGGAGACATGCGTAACCAACCTAATACGATTGTCGAGTCACACCAAAATGCTATTAAATCGAAATTATAATTAAGAGCGTCCATTACATTTCTATATATCTTTGCACCCAATAGGGCCCCACACAATTCCAGTCTAGGAATACTCACTGGTTTTAATGGCGCAACCTTACTCTTAGCACAGTACAGACTAACAGTTACCGAAGAGTCTCTGTTAACTGTTCGTATATACAAACAAGCACCATATGCTAATTCTGAAGCGTCAGAGAATATGTGAAGCTCCCTGCGCACTGGGTCCTTCCCTACGACATGTCGTGGCACGCGTATATCATTTAAAATAGGTAGGGAATTTGAAAACCTTTGCCAAGACTCCACGACATCTCGGGGAACTTCATCATCCCACCCTATCTTTACTAGCCATAACTGTTGTAGTATAATTTTAGCGATAATAATGAAAGGACTCAACAAACCCAGCGGGTCAAATATTTGTGCGACATTAGACATAATAAACCGTTTTGTGATAGGTTTGCTAGTGTCGTTATTAAAATGACTATTATAATGGAATATATCCTTAAAATTACACCAACCTAGACCTAAAGTTTTAGAATTAATATTCTCCCCCAACGATAAATCCTTAGTATAGTTTTTTATACTATGTTTATAGTTATCTACTGAAAAATTGAACATCCATTTGCGAAGTGGAAAACATGCAGAAAGTAAAATATTATCTAAGGAGGAACAAATTTCTAATAATTTATCCCTACTGTCGCAACTAAAAATAAAATCATCAACGTAGAAATTCTCGTTGATCACCCTGGCAACATCAGGCTGTGTATGTGCGCAGTCAATAGCCAATTGCTTGAGACACCGACAACTCAAAAATGGCGCTGAGGCGGTTCCGTAAGTGACGGTGTTCAACCGGTACGTATCTAAATGTTTAGACGGGTCGTCACGCCACAGAATCAATTGGAGATCGCGTTGGTCTTCGTGAATAAGACACTGCCTGTACATCTTTTCGATGTCTGCGCAAGCAGTGTACTTATAGAATCTAAACCTAAGTAATATTGAAAGCAAATCCCCTTGTATTGCCGGGCCAACCATCTGTAGATCATTTAACGACACGTTAGTACTCGACCCAGCGCTAGCATCAAAAACTACACGCAACTTGGTAGTGGTACTGTGCTCGCGGAACACACCGTGATGCGGCATCACGTAGTGAGGCGTCCCGGGTCGCTCAATACGGCTCATATGTCCAAGTTGTATGTACTCGTGGATAAAATCAGTGTACAGCCGTTTGTAATCAGGAGTCCGTTGCAATCGTCTTTCGAGGGCTAGAAAACGAGTTTTAGCTTGCGAATAGCTTTCACCTAATGCTTCAGGACCTTTCTTAAAAGGTATGCGTACACAGAAACGTCCGTCATTGTTGCGCGTAGTGTTCATGACGAAATGTTCCTCGCAAGCACGCTCCTCGTTAGTGCGCGTATCCCTAGGCATAGACACCTCTTCCAGCTCCCAAAACTGACGTAATTGTGAATCGAGTGTCTGAGAGAGATTACAGTTAACGAACTTATTATTAACCAAAACTGAACTAATTGGTCCTGATACTATCCACCCGAATTTAGTGTCTAATAAATACGGGCCATTCGATAATTTTATTTTATTATTATTGTTTATCAATTCCCAAAACAAATCAGCGCCGATTAATATATCAATGTTTTGCGATTTTAAGAATTGCGGGTCAGCTAATCTGATATTGGATGGGATATCAAACCGCGCGTATTCTAATGCAATTGCCGGCAGCGATGACGTAATAGACGGCAAAACAAAACACTGCAAGCGCGTGTGATAGCAGTGGTCAGTGCGAGATCTAACTTCGAGCTCACATATTTGCGTTGTATTCACGACGGAATTACCAACGCCGCGTATTTCATGAGTGGACTGTATTACTGGCGAATTTAACAAATTGCATAAGGCTTGTGTGACAAAACATCTCTGGCTACCACTATCTAAAAGCGCACGCGCAACATGATATCTATTGTGACTGTCAGCTATCTCAATCAACGCAGTCGACAACAAAACGGAGCTCATAACCGGTGCTTGTGCACCGAGGCTGTCAATTGATTGTACGTGAGCATTATTTACATGAACTAAAGATTCCTTTTGCGTTGACGATGATAGGCATGGGCAGCGCGGCGAGTGTGTCGCGGGGGAGGAGGACTGCTCCTCGGCCGCAACAACCGACACCTGTCGCGTGCTCCCATTAGCGTGCGTAAGATGAAGTGCTACGGAACTATTATTATTTGTAGGGTTATCATGCGTATCGGAATGAATTAGCGAATTGTGCTTTTTGTTGCACATCCTACACGGGCCAAACCTACACGTATCAACAGTGTGTCCCGACCGCAAACAGTTGTTACATAGCCGTTTGTCGTTAATAAATTTAAGTTTTGATGATAAATCACAATCAAGGAATTTTTGACAAGAATACAGTGGGTGATTTGCATTACACATCAAGCATAACCTCTTAGTGAAATCACGTGAAGGTTCCGGTGACTTGTTTGTGGAAACATTGCAGTGAATTTTAGTATTATTCTGTGTGTAATTATTTTTATTTTTATTTTCCACTACCGTTTTGTTGTGTGACATTTGCAATGTTTCCAACATATCAGCCCGGTCTTTTAGAAACGAAATAAGGTTATCCACTTTGAGCTGTGTCCTAGTCTCGTGAGTCCTAGAAAATAGGGTGCCCTTAAACTGTTCCCATTCGCGTTCAGTAATGGGGTCTAATTTGGTAACAATTATGTATATAATTAAAGTGTCCCACGAGTCGGTGGGCTCACCTAACACTTTTAAAGCGCGGATGTTTTTTAGTACAGTGTCAATCAATCTCCTAATTAAGACAGGTGACTCCTTGGTTAATAATTGCATAGTAAATAAAGCTTTGACGTGGTTATGTACTAACAATCTGCTATTATTGTATCGATTGAGAAGTAATTCCCATGCTACACAATAATTGTCGCTAGACAATTCAACAGAGTTTATGACTAATTCCGCACCTCCTTTAAGAGACGATTTCAAATAGTGGAATTTTTCTATGTTGCTAAGCTCGCTAGAATTATGTACTAACGACAAAAAAGTGTCTCTGAACTCTAACCATTGCTCACATGAACCGTTAAATGTCGGCATGGATATTGTTGGCAACTTTACGGATTTGCTGCCGGGATTGCACTTAGTAACATTGTCATTGACCTGATTAGGGTTTAAAAAATACTCAGCTTGCGACATTATGCTATAGTAGGTGTCTTCGAAATGTTCCCTTTGTGTTAACTGTTCATCAACGTCGGCGGCTAGTTCTTCGAGCTTATTTTGAACGTCATTAAATTCATTGAACAAATTAGCCGCTCCTTGCATTCGTAGTTTTAAATCTATGCGGCTTTGTGTCGACATTGAATCACAGTTAAGCGCGGACAAATAATTAGAAAACTTTGTCAATCTACCTTTAACTATGCCACGCTTTTTTATTAAGTCTCTAATTAGGCTATCGTTACTATTTTTATAAGGCGATTTATCGCGAACATGACCAGATTCTAGACTCATTTTAGTGGAATATGAAATTAATGAGGTACTCACGATTTAAATGCGATATGAACACTGGGTAGCTAGCACGGCAATTGCACTTCTCACTGAAATCAGGCAAAAGCACAGCGTTACACAAAGGAATTAGGCTGAAGCAGGATAGGCAGGATGGCTGGTCGTACCTTTATGCGCTTTATCAGGCACAGGACCGGCTAGTCCTTAATTATGCGAGTATACTTCGGCTCTTCCTTGATATGTACACCAATTCACCACGGCGTATATTTTTCAGTGTGAGTGTCGCAAATGTTCAATACTGTATTTTCCTGGTTGTGCGTATGCAGGTCTTTATTCGGCTTTGAAGGTCCAAAAATGTGTAGACTAATAATAATGCGATTAGTTAGTTACACATGAATAATTTAATGAAAATAGATTTACAATAATGCGGTAAGAAAATGTATGTGATATTTGCGAATTCCAAAATGTGAATAATAAAACAATAGAAGATCGCGGGTCAACGCGGCGTCAGTAGACTCGGTGCTCATTGGGCGTCTTGCTGCTGATGGCGTGATAGGCAGCCAATAGGGAACCACTGACGACGTGGTGTCAATGATGACGTGTCCCAATTAGAAAGGGGTTGCGATTCCCAACAGGCACTGATATAATTATTTTCATTTTAAAGAAAACGTTCCTCTTATGCCACCTAGCAATAGAATACAATTTTCGTACCCAATAAATGGCAATAGGCTCGCTACCTACCTACATGACACCTAACATAATTGGCAAAAAGTGGGTATTAATTCACCCATGTCTACCCCTTTGGAGATATAGGCGTGATTTATGTATGTTATTTATTTTATATAAATAAATAATATATAAATCAAATTTAAGCCACCCGTTCGCAAACTACCAGGAGGCCCTGTCCTGAGAAGAACGGGCAAGAAACCATATATATATATATATATATATATATATATATATATATATATATACACTATTTATAACTGATGAACGGCTGAACCGATTTGGCTAAAAATTGGTGAGGAGGTAGCTTAGAACCAGGATTAACACCAGGATTGACTTTTTATCCCGTTCGACCCCGTTCCTGTTTCCCGTGCCCGTGGGACGTGACCTAAAAACTCAAAGGTAAAACAAGTCAATATAAAACGTAAATGACAGCTAAACGTCATTTTGTCAGAAATCAATAATCATAATAATATGTAATTTGTATTCTCTTTGAATCATTAAATACTACACAAAGCCGCGACGATCAAATCTTTCTGAACAAAGCAACGTAGGTAATGCAAGACGGATACGAAACATTGCGAATGAAAGAACTGAAAGAAGAACAAGAAATTTCCCGTGAAGGGCGCCGCATTAGTCCTCCTATGGCTCGACTTCGTCCTTCTAAATCACAAGTGCAAAGCGAGGCAGCCCGTGAAACGCCTCGGTTGGCAATGCGAAATCGTGGAGCGAACTACAGAGATCAACAATTAGATAATTTTTGACGCACTAGAAGAGATGTGTGTAGACCAATAAGCGCCTTGGGGCACCCGAATGGTGGGAGGCAAACTACCATCAACAGCATACACAAAAGCAGTATAGGTAGGTATGGGTTGGAATATTGTCGTCCTAATCACTCTCTCCGTTTATCGGTCTTTCGACATGCTCCTTTCAGTCTCTTTTCTATACCTTCATTCAAACTAGCACCTTTGTATTGATTTTTAAATTGACATCATTTATGATAATACATAAAATATATGGTATCCTTTTTTTTTAATTTATATTTACTTTAGCCGTGTGATGACGGCAGAGTAGAATACAATTGTCACCACCCCAAATCTCTCCCGTGGGTGTCGTACAAGGCGACTAAGGATAAAACAGTGATGAGGAATGGGCAGCAGCGTTCCTGTTATACCTACCACCCAGCAACATACTGCGACTTTTGTGCCCATAAATGGCAATAGGCTCGCCACCTATTACATGGGACCTGACATAATTTGCTAAGCGTGGGTGCTGGTTCACCTCTGCCTACCCCTTCGGGGATATAGGCGTGATTTATGTATGTATGTATATTTACTTTTAAGAGATCACACTTAAAATATGAATATTAAATTGAGTCATATGGTAATGAATTGTTCATGTTTTATTATGCCTGCCAAACCTGCCGAAACATTGACTAGAAATAATTTATATGGCATAACAACGTATGCGGGGTCGGCTAGTAATATTATAATAAAGAAATTACCAGGGTTTCACAGTATGCCGACCTTTTATGACAAGTTCAATTCGACGATTCACCTGCGACATTTGACATTAACTCGATTAACTTGTCCATAAACTTGGATTCGAACCCCGTGCCCTGTTCGTAGACAGACAGCCAGTCTGACGACTTGTTCGAACCAGAGCGGTGAATTTTTATAGCTAATCCACCAATCAATTGTGTTGTCGTGTCTTGTTAATTAATTTAATCAATTCTATTTATATAAAGCCGTCTTATCTCTTGCATTTGAGCAAACATTTATTCACGACGTAAATTAAGAGTCGCCTAAGTCGGCTTGATATCTGCTTTTTCACCCAAATCGAAGCGTGAATTGTTTCCGCAATATTCTTAATGACACCGTTTATGTAGTGGTTTTGCATTTGTTGTTTCCTGTGTGTAAAAGCCGTCTAGTCATCATCAGCCCCTTAAATTGTTAGTTTGATTTTTATTTGAGCATTATTATAAATATTAGAAAAAATATCGCAAAGAAATTTTTGGACAGAAAAAGTTCGAAAAATCAGTCTTGATCCGGGATTCGAAACCGCGTCCTCTGCATTCCGGGCAGATGCCTATACCACTGGGCACCGAGTGGTACAGGTCTATCTGCCGAAGATTATGATTTTTAGAACTTTTTCTAGCCACAATTTTTTTCAGTTTCCATTGCTGGGCCACAGGTCTTCCCTATGGATTGAAGAATATTAAGCAGAATAGGCCATAAACCAACGCGCTAACCAAGTGCGGATTGGTGGATGCTTAACGTGCCTTCCGAAGCACGGAGGAACTTGAGACAATATATTTTTGTAACCCATCCAGTGAACGACCTTAGCGAACGTTGCTTAGTTCATGCAATCGCATTCCGAGCGCGCCTTAAGCTACTATTAACGTCGAGAACCTAATTTTTTCCGGTATTTAAATACCGTCTCGTATAGAAATAATCACAGAACAATAAATATCTGTTCTGTGGAAGTCATCAATTGTTACGATTATTTAATTTCATAAAACAGGTGTTAAATGCTGGTCGATTATAATTCCATGCTCAATACAAGAATGATCTTTGTAGTGTAGTCATTAGGGTGCTATCATGACATCAGTTAGCTATAAGCAATACGCTATATATAAACACAGACACATGCTATATCATAATTTTATATTTAACACTATAAAACTCAGAAGAAAATGGGAAGCATATGTTATCTATTGTCTTATATCTAATTATCTGTTTAATTAAATACACATAAATCACGTCTTTCTCTCTTCAGGCATAGGTGATTTAACACCCGCGTTTCGCCAGCTTATATTATTAGGTCCCATGTAATAAGCCTATTGCCATTCACCGGGATCTCATTGACGTTAATTGACGCTTCTGAGTACGAACTTTAGTCGCTTTGTATGTCACCCCCGAAAGATACAGAGTGGTGATAATTGTACCTTTTCTTCTCTGCCGTCACTATACAGCTAATTTATAGGTAAATCATCTATGGAAGCCAAACCAATGGATATTCGTAGCAAGAACTCTACAGATTTTATAGTGGATTCTCGGTGTCGGACAAGTGACCTATAAGTAATTGTTTCCTAGTGGCATGTTCGATAAATTAATCACAAAAAGAGTTCATATTTTCCTTGTTAAAAACGTCTTACTTTGTCCAATGACGTCATATTTTGTGGAACAAATGAGAACTATCCGAGAAGAGAATAATATGATATGTCATTAGTTCGGCTCGCGAATTCGCAAAGATCTCACACTTAGCTGACTTGTCTGCTTTATGTATTTATACGCAGGAAAATTGCGTGTCAGTAACATTGCACGTCAGGCGCGTACCGCGTGAGGTACATGCTTGTTCATGCGTAATTACATAGTATATGTTGGTGCTGTATACTGAATTTCAAAGATGAAGCCCTTAATAAGGCTTTGTTGGTGCTCGTCGTTTTTAGTCTATTTTCTAAGCACTATTCAATGGTAAGTTACTTTGCTTCTATTATCTGGAAAAGTGTTAACCCTTTCTAGGGCAGTGACAAAATGGTTGCCAACCTAATTTGAACGTTATTGATGTAACAGTAAGATTTAAAACCGATAAAAAGAAATAATTGGATTGCCCTTTAGAGAGGACTGAACTACTACTAAAATACGAGTATAAAGTGAATGTACTTTTATAAGCAGAACGAACATAAAAGGACAAACCTGTTTTCGATTTACGCTTTTGAAAATAAAAAATATCTGTGGTGGCGAATGAAACAAACGAAATCGAAACAAAAACTAAGTCTTATTATAATAAAACTGTTTAAGACAATAACTCTTAGCATTCCATGGATTCACCGTGCGGGTGCCGGGTCTATAGTGTGGCAGAGAGCCCTTCACAATAAGTCAACACTCACTTTCGCCACCCCGTCATCTCTCTCTGCCAAGCCATATTTGGTAAGATTCCATGAGAGCTAGCTGCCTTAGATACACGGTTCAGTGTAGAACTTACGAAAGCTCTAGACAAGCCAAGGTCTTTTAGTAATAAATATTAGGTACCACATACTGAAAAAATTCTCGAATCAATTTCAAACGTTTTTGACGTAAAGTGTTCAACAGATTGTGAAAAATTGACAGTTCGTGGTAACCTGACTTTTTCTGTACTTTGATTGTGTGTATATACGTTTTTATATTTACACGCTAATTAATTAAGTATTTTGTATTTTGTTATTTGACAGTAAACAAAAAATGTAGGGACACTTAATTATAAAATATGATGAAGAGCTTGGAATCTAAATTGATTATTCCCATAATTAAATTGATGCGCAATCCAAAGATTAAATTTATTTTGCCGATATTGATTTATAATTCAGTCGGCTTGGTATAATATATACTCTAAAACCTTCAAGTATAAAATAAAATATTAATGGTCCTAGATTCCACCCTTGCAGAACTCCTGAAGCTACGTGTGAAATTTATAACTCTAGGCCCCAGTCTCTAATTTTATTAGTTCAAAATCAGTTTAAATTTATCCCTTTTTCGGCGTTAAATATAATATCTTTAATAATGTATCAAAATAATGGTAGAGTTCAAAAATCAAACGCCTTACAAAGTAATTACTTAAGTGAAACAATTACAACTAAATTTTTCTAATGATACGTCAAAATAATATGTAAAATTTGGTCAAATTACATAAAAATCTAACAATAATATTAGTATTCTAGCCATCGATCGTTTTCGTAATTTTCACTAAAGAACATAGAGATTATATTTCAAATGATATTAAATTTTATAAGGTCCAAAAAGGTGGGTGTCGTACAAGGCGACTAAGGATAAATCAGTGATGCGGAATGGGCAGCAGCGTTCCTCTTATACCTCCTAGCAATAGTACTGCGACTTTTGTGCCCAAGAAATGGCAATAGGCTCGCCACCTATTACATGGGATCTAACATAATTGGCGAAACGTGGGTGCTAGTTCAACTCTGCCTACCTCTTCGGGGACATGGGCGTGATTTATGTATGTATGCAGATGAGAATTTTGAGAAAGATATTATTATGTAGCGATAGTGACGTATGTACGTAAGCGAAAGATTTAAAAAGCGACGCAAGTTTTAAAGTTGAATGAATGATATGAAATGTGACTATAAATATTAATGGATGTCTATGTAGATAAATACAACATAATAAATCGATGGTTTCTGTAAGAAATTGTATGAATATAATTTGAAGAGTTGTAATACCATAAAAAGTGGAGTGAGGACATAATAATATATGATACAAGGGCTTGATGATAATCAAAACAGCAAAATCACTATCCTGTACCTTTGAAGATAATCTTAAATGGAAATGTACACCTCAGCTGTGTATCATTGCCAGATGTATTTGTGTATTCGAATTGACAGATGTAATAGTACACTCGAAATCTCAATCACTTATCACAAGGTCAGAATCGAGGACAGATAATGGAACCGACCGAGGAGAAATTCGTTCATGTCTTTTGTGCACGTTATGTTTAAATGATAGCAATATAAAATTTTACTGTTTTGCGGAAATTGTTAATAGATGCTTAATAGCACGAGCACGATTGAAAATTATAGTTTGTAAGGTTGTCCATAAACATGCGCAAGTAAAGTAGCTAAGTAAGTAAACAAGTAAATTAAAGAAATTGAAAGTAGGCATTTTAAAAGAGGGCTACGTCAAGAGTAACCGGCACCGACGGGCATTCATGAGGCCATGAATGAGATTGGATTAAGCGAAAGAAGTATGTAGGAAAGATCGTAGCAAGTCGAAAGAAGTGATCCCTGCCTATCCCTGTGTATGTATGTAAATTGCCTATAAAAAAAAACACCTTTGCATCCCACTCGGATTCGTAGCGCCGTGCGAGGCTCTCCAGGGCTTACTCTCCTGCGAGATGCCAGCCGTAGAGAGCTCGAAAAAGACCTGGAATGTTTCCAGGTCTTCGCCTTCCCCAAAAAACCCGGTAGTCCTAAAAAAACCTTAGCATCCAGAGTATTGAAGCGATCCGTATTAAGCGTAATTTTACACATGGTGCTTTCTCACTTTGTATCATTACATAATTTACTTGTTATTTCAGTCACGTACTACGATACGGCACCAAGCTAGTCATAGACCACGATGGAGGAGCCGATGATGCCATGGCCATTTTTATAGCGCTCCTCCGGGAGCAGTATTTTGGGGGGTGAGTAATTCTACTTTTTACATTGCTCTATTTCTTCTTCTTCCTGGCAATTTCTTCCCCTAACTGCCTTCCTCATATCTGTTCCTAGTTTATCGGAGGTCGGCGCAGTATCGTTCCTCTTCAATTCATATCGGTCAGACGTCATCAAGCCATTCACTCCCTTTGATTCATATCATCCATCACACCGGAAAGGTGCTAGTAATGATGCAATGTATAGAAAATGGAAAGGGCCTTGTCGATCGATGGACAGAGAGAGTTATTTTATTTATACATTTCAATCCATACTGCCCAAGGTTTTGGCGCAGGTTTAACAGGGCGACTGCCTGACACCAACTCTCTATGGGTTTATTATACATACATACATACATAAATCACGCCTATATCCCCGAATGTGAACTAGCACCCACGTTTCGCCAATTATGTTTGATCCCGTGTAATAGGTGGCAAGCCTATTGCCATATATCGGGCACAAAAGTCGCAGTACTTTGCTAGGTGGTATAAGAGGAACGCAGCTGCCCATTCCTCACTGTTTCAACCCTTAGTCGCCTTATACGACGCCCGCGATTGCGATTGGGTGTGGTGACAATAGTTACTCTACCATCCTCCACGCGGCTCAATAATAATAATATCAAACATAGCAAAACACATAATGTAATTTATTTATGATTTCAGGCATCCACTTCTGGCAATAAGTACAGTGCACGGGAACGTAAATGAAACGCAGGCATTTGAAAACACCCAGAGAATTTTGGATGTCGCCAACAGACAAGACGTGAGTAAATAAATAATCTTGTAATTATAATCAATATAATCAAATTATAATCAATAATGATTATAATCAAATAAATGAATTGATGAGCGTTTGTCTCGCTAAAACTCGCGAATGGCGGGGCCTATTTAGCTGATTTTGGTTTTGAAATAATTGTCTTGGACCAGGCAAGGCATAAAAGGTGAGAAAATATGGAAATATTGCGAGAGAAAAATAGTAAAAACAATAAGTTTGTTTTATTTCAAATTTCATTTTCCCTTAAAAATTGCTTTCCTATCAAACAACACAACGGGATAGTTATTAAATTTTGTTCTTTTTTGAACACACACTTCTTTAAAATAAACCCTTATTTGTAAATGAATGTTGTAAACAGTAATATAGCTAACAATTTTAGGCATCGATTTAATTATGAGATCTTTCAATTTGTCCTTGACACAGAAACGGGAAATCAATACACTGATTGGTAAAACTATTATCTGATCTAGTACCTAAGTACTATTGTACTTAAGCTTGCGTGTTGATCCGCTAAACAACTAGTTGCGTATGCATTAATACCTACTCTGCGTTTCCAGGTCAAAAACGTCTTTTGCAGTGAACCTAATTCCATTAGAGGGATTTGTTGTACCTATAGTTGGATTATTAACAAAAACAGTAGCACCTTTTTTTTCATGAAAACAGTCAATATTTAAAAAATAACCTATTTATAATATAAAAAATACCCAATTACCTTATTTATGAATAATGAAATTAAAATTCATATTAAATTAAAAATTATTTAAATGAGTTAATGACTATCTAAATAAAAATTGATGAATAGGGTTGAACAACAAATACACAGAAAGAAAAAAAAATAAACAAAAAAATCATATTCTTGATGCGTGAATCGAATCCCTGCCCTCCGCAATCTGGACTGATGCCTCTATACCGGACATACAATATTTTTTGTAATATTTTTGTAAACATTTAAATAATGTCAAATTAAAATAATTAATAAATATAAGTAAAATTAAATGTACTTCACCTTACAAATATACTACAGACAACGAATACTCTATCGACAAAGCATTACTTATGAGTTTTGATTTTCTTTCCTTCAAACACTTTCAGGTAGCAATATTCCGAGGGAGTGAGAAAGCTATCGTCATTGATGGGCCAAAAGATCACTTCTTCGGCATCGATGGCTTGGGAGACAACCAAAATGCGGACTACAACTCAATTATGGCGCGCCCGGGACATTCAGTGTTGGCTTTGCTTCGTCTCTCGGAGCTATATGAAGGTATGCACATTCATTATAGTCATAGTCAAAAGTTTTCTTAAATTCCTAGAATGAGGAATCATTGATTAGTAAATCTTAATCCGAAGAATATGATACTTTATTTATTTATTGTATACAAAATTCACAGCTTCTTTATACAGCATTATATAGGTAAAACATACAATCAAATCTTACAGCTAATAACGGATTTAACTTATGTCAATACAACAGACAATGTTTCTTTTATCATTAATCGCAGTCTTAACGGGCATGGAATAATGTTCTGTTATGAATTGTCCATCATTACAATAGCTACCTATTTTGCCAAACCAACAACCCGTTGTTATAACTAATATAAAAAAATCTCGTGTCACTGTGTTTTATTACCGAACTCCTTCGAAACAGCTTGACCGATTCTTATGATTTTTTTTGTGTATTAGGTAGTAGGTTTTTATACCCCTAGATGATAAATATGGATAGATCATTGATGAGGGATGGGCTGCAGCGTTCCTCTTTTACCACCTAGCAATATACTGCGACTTTTGTGCTCGATAAATGGCAATAGGCTCGCCACCTATTACATGGGACCTAACATGATTGGCGAAACGCAGGTGCTAGTTCACCACTGCCTACCCCTTCAGGGATATAGGTGTGATTTATGTATGTATGTAGATCATAAGGGTAAAACAAAACTACTTGAACACGTCTGACGGATCATCTAGTTGAAGTTAGAGAGCAGTTTTTTTATTTAATCTGGAACTCGTATTGAGATTCGCGATACAGGCTTGCCTGGAGGTCTACTCTGAAACTCCGGACGATTAACTCACATCTATCCGTCTTTCTCACGCCACTGCGTGTGAGCGTGAGAGAGCGACAAAGACGCAAAGACTCGGTCGAACGAAATAAACTTACAGTGTAACCACTCTGGTGTGTCTGATTTCGCAAGAAATTAAATGTGTTCTGGCAGTAAAGGGTTTTTTTTTCATATTATTATTTTTTTCAACCCATTTTTTACATTGCAGGTGAACTGGTAATAGTGGCCATCGGACCGTTGACCAACATCGCGTTGGCAATCAAGCTGGACCCTCGATTTCTAGATAGGCTGAAGCATTTGTACATTGGAGGAGGCAATGTGTATAGTAAGTACCTATCTAAAGGTGTTGGGTGTAGTCCGACAACTTCGTGCGCGACCCTCCTGCGGTACGAGACGGTGGCGGTGACGGGGCACTCTAGATGCTAGCGGCGAGCGATGCGGGGAGAAGCGAGTTTCCCTCCTCACTCACCCCCGCCAACATCCAGAGCGCCCCGTCCCCGCCACCGCCCCTCGTACCGCAGGCGGGTCGCGCACGAACTTGTCTATAGTTAATATTGGTACCTTTTTTTTTGTCGGGGTGGAATGCATTTATGCATCTCCATACCAGCTGCTGGCTAGACGACTAGCGTGTGTAGGACTCGACCGAATCACGTCTGAGTCGGAAATACCCACTAAACCACTCCGGTTTTCCCCAAGCCCTTAGAGTGGGGAGAGCCTGGGATCCACCGCGAGGCAATTCGCCAGTCTCTCCCCAGGCAGGTAGTTAGTATAATAACCAAAATGAGGCCAAAATTGGTTTCCCAGGGATCGACATAAACGAACCAACCGCAGGTTTTTAAATTGATATCACAAATTGTCAAATTTTCTCAATTGATTTTTTTTATGGAAGATTTTGGCCTACATCTCACCTGGTGATGAGTGACGATAAGGGCCGAAGATGGAATCGAGCTTCACCTCGAACCCTTAACTCCAGAGGGTCTAGCTAGCTATCATATCACAAATTGTCGGAACACATAATGCTGTTAATATTATTATTATGGCGACAGATTTTGATAAGATGTTGGTTTGATTTGACAGCTTAATCTCTTGAATCAAGCCCACAAAAACTGTCGAATGTTCCAAAATAACTTTAAAGAAGCATTGTCCTTATCTGGCGCAAAACTGCATAAAATCGTTGGAAACTTTGACAGTTTGTGATAAATTGGCTGCACATTTATCAGGTGTACTATACCATAGTGCGCGCCAGATATAAGTCTGCGTGTGATGGGTGGCACTGCTCGCTCACATTGACACCTCTAGAATCTAGACAAACAAAATAGCAGGCGGAGATTTAGTTCCAATTTTGACCACGCGCAGACTTATCTGGCGCGCAGTCTAATCTTGAAGACTGACTCATGTTTTACTAAAATATGATAGGTAGATACTTCAAGAATAATCATTTTATTTCTTATTTTGGGAATTTTGGTAGTAAGTACGCTATAGAGACAGTAATTCAGTAAAACCATCCTTGTAACTTACAAACTTAAGCTTCGGGCTATTTGCGAACGTAAGCGCTTGGTGCGTCTGTCCGGATTGGTTGAAGCGATAAAAAACAACATACATAGGTATATATCATACATCCATCCACCAGCTCGCCAGCTAATGTGGATGGAAGAATATAGGGAGAATGGGCCATAAACCACTACGCTGGCCCAGTGCGGGTAACGTCCCTTTCAAAACACGGAAGAACTCGAGATAATGTATTCACCCGTCCAATGACCGGCTTAAGCGAACATTGCTTAGTGTACGCAATCGCCAGCCGAGCGCGCTGAGCCTTGTTACTGCTTAGCTCGCCCATTGGATCCTACCTCTTTCGATTAAAATATTTAACTCGCCCTGTTTATTACAATTAACTATCACCACCCCCATATCTCCCGTGGGTGTCGTACAAGGCGACTTAGGATAAAGACAGTGAGAGTAATGATCAGCAGCATTCTTATTATACCACCTAGCAATATACTGCGAGTTTATGTCCCCGATAAATGGCAATAGGCTCGCCACCTATTACATGGGACCAAATTTCATTGGCGAAAAGTGCGTGTTTATATGACCTCTGCCTACACCTTCGGGGATATAGGCGTGATTTATGTATTTATGTCTGCCATTTTCAGGTGAATCTTTTCCTCGGCCTGAATTCAACGCATTGTTGGACATCGAGGCTTATTACATTGTCGTCAACAGCGCTAGCCCTGACAAAGTCACTATAGTACCTTTCTCTGAAATGGTGCTGTCTATGCCCATTCCTGCAGTAAGTATTTAAGGTGTGATGGTCCTTTGGTACTTTTGGATTTATTACTTATCAGATGAGGCTTAGGCTTAGTAGCGCCGATGATCGAAAAATTGGTTAGCGTGGTCATTGGAATGGGTGACCAAAAATATACTATCGCAGGTGCTTCGGAAGGCACGTTAAGCCGTCCCGGCTGCATCTGCAATCGATAAAACCCACCATTCCGCACTGATCAGCGTGGTGGCGGCTTCGCTATTATATGTATAGCCTATCGCTTTACTCGATACCTAAATGGAATATCCAACACAAAAATATTTTTTCAATTTGAGACAGTCGTTCCTGAGATTAGCACGTTCAACCAACCAACCGAACAAACAAACAACAAACAAACTCTACACCTTATAATATTAAGTAGATATGATTATGATTTGATTGTTTTTAACATTATATCAATGAGCTTGACAAACGTTTTACATTTGATATATTATATTATCGTATTTTTTTTAAACTACTGCACATATGGTCTCAATTTGTCTTAGATTAATATTATATTAAATTAAGTAACAAAATTAGACCGATGTCATATTTTTTAAACCTCCCATTAAAAAGTGTTATTTTTTCCGAAACATCACACTGCTACATTCTATAGAACATAAAGAATGGGACAGAGTATACCTGACTCGGCAACGTTGTTTTGCCCCCTATCACCTAAAAAATTAGCCTACGATTAGACTAACAAAATATACTTACAAAAAATCATAATAATAATAATCGGTCAAGTCGTTTCGGAGTAGTCCGATATCAAACACTGTGACACGAGATTTTATAAATAAGTGTTAGAATTATGTTAGAAAAATATTACATATTGCGGATTCGATTCCCGCATCAGTGTGTACAATTAATTTAATGAGAATAGGATTGTCATAATCAGGTTAAAAAAAATTTTAGGACTGGCGCAGAAATGAGCTCGGAGCAATAAAAACTGCAAAAATGAACGCACAGAACGAATACGAAAGAGTTTCACTGCCTAAAGGTGACACGTGGGAGTTCTTAGATCCAGTTGTGTTGAGTATAGCGGAAGACCACAACGTTATTGCCGAAAGAAGATTGTCCAGCAACAACATAACGTTGTCAGGTTAGTCGAATTTGCCAAAAAATTGCCAAGATCGGCCATCTTGGCAATTTTTTTTTGTGATTCAGTAGGTACGCACGCGGCAATTTCTTCAAGGTTGATTATGTTTCCTTAATTAGCCCGTTATATTATTATAAAACCGGCACAACTAAAAAAATACTTCGAGACATTGTGTGTTCAAAAATTATAGTGTTAAGGCTTATTTTGCAAGAGAGGTGGTTTTGACTTGTTTCTTTTATAGTCATCAAGCGAAATCTTAAACCGGAAATGTTAGTCTAAAAATAATGCTATAGATAAATTATAATTAGAAAAGGCACTACGCATTACGTCCTTCGATATAATTATAAGAAGTAGAATCAATAATTTATCTCGAGGAGCTCGCTAGCGCAGTGGCATAGCGCGCTTGGCCTGTGATTGCGTAAACTACGTAGGTAATGTTCGCTAAGGCCGGTCATTGGATGAGTGACCAAAAATTTATTATCTCGAGTTCCTCCGTGCTTCGGAAGGCACGTTAAGCCGTTGGTCCCGGCTGCATCTGCAGTCGTTAATACCCACCAACCCGCACTGGGCGTGGTGGTTTATGGCCCGATCTCCCTATATTCTTCCATCCATAGGGAAGGTCCGTGCCCTAGCAGTGGGGACATTAAAGGGCTGATGATCATGATGATCAATTATTTATAAATATAAGGATATTACCATTTTTTTTTTACATTAAAGGGCTGATGATCATGATGATCAATTATTTATAAATATAAGGATATGACCATTTTTTTTTTAAGTTTATAGTTTCCTAATACGTTATTTCCGATGGAAAATTAACTACTGTGTTTGCGGTGATTGCGCAGTACGTAGGGTTCGGAAGGATATTGCTGTCCCTGGCGTTTAGGTAGGTTAAGTATGTTTGGACTTGGAACTTGGATGTCTAGAACAAAAATTTATGATACTTTCATTTAATTATGAAGGCGATCGCAAAGTACCCTACTTAAGATCATTAGGTATGTTAGAAAAATTGTAACAAAAACATTTTTCTTTAAATGTATTGTCTATAGAGATACGAAATTGATTTTATACTTTTTTTATTTGTTTTTTTATAATATACAGGTCCGAACCGAGGCATCTGCACAAACGACTTCGAGAGCGACAAACCAAACGTCAATTTGATGACAGCCGGCAACGAGGAGTACTACAAGCAGTTCTTGTTGGACACTTTTTCAGCTGAAATCTTCAAATATTATTCTATAAAAATACCTGATTTTATAGGCATCCCTTTTACAGATATCAATGACCAATTCACGATAAATAATTAACCTTAGCCATCTGTAGGCCTCTTGTACACACACGGTTTTTTCGCCGTCGAAATCTACGGTTAATTCGAAGCGTGTAGGCACGGTCGTCAGTGTTGTATGGATCACTATGGAAGCTTATGTAGACGCGCACGGCGTGGCCACGGCGGCACGGCGCCCGCAAAAAAATACGCATGTATACAAGCGCCCACGGTTGTTCAACCGTACGGCTAACAGGCTATACCTACGATTTAAAAACCGCGTGTTTACAAAAGGCCATAATGTAAATTAAGTCATGTGAAATGACCATTTAGTATTGACAGTAGGTAAAAATATGTTAAATAATGATAAATATGTAAAATAAATAAATATGTAAAATAAATAAAAATTTTGTTCAAAGAATATTGTGGTAAGTAAAAATTCAAAAAATATATAGTTTTGTATCGACCAAGACTTCTTGGTTGGCCGAGTGATTTATGAATCTGCCCGAATTGTAGAGGACGTGGGTTCGATTCCCGCATCAAGACTATAATTTTTCGAACTTTTTCTAACCACAATATTGTTTGTACCTACTAATTTTTCTAACAATTACCTGTAATGTTCAAATTAAAAAAAAAAATTAATGTAATTTTGTTATAAAAATTATAAGAAGTACCTACCATAGTAAAAATGTCCTAATTGGTCACTAACGCATTTTTATTTACCGTGCTCTTTATTTTCATTGTATTTTTTAATCCCTTTTGTAAAAAAATAAACCAGTCTTCCATTACTGGCCTGGGCTGGAGATAAGTACCTACTATTAGAATAATATTTATAAGCTTAAAAACACTTATCATCATCAACAGCCCTTTAATGCCACTGCTGGGGAACGGGCCTTGCCTATGGAAGGAAGAATATATTCATATTCATATTCTTTATTTGCAAATTAAGTGTACGTAAGGTCTTATAGCTACTTAGCATAAATAGTACTTTTCACTTAATCACCCACACATTTAAGAGGACATAATAGTTATTAAAAATAAAAATAATAATATTGTCATCAGTAAATTATCAATTAGTTCAAAAATAACCATGTAAATGCAACCATGTAATATTATTGAATTGCAATGCCCTTGCAGGGCGTCACATGTAGACCTATGTTATACCATCCACCGTATGTATTTAATGTAATGTGACAAGCAATAAACAATTTGAATTTGAATTTGAATTAAAAAGTGATATTTTTTCCGAAACATCACACTGCTACATTCTATAGAACATAAAGAATGGGACAGAGTATACCTGACTCGGCAACGTTGTTTTGCCCCCTATCACCTAAAAAATTAGCCTACGATTAGACTAACAAAATATACTTACAAAAAATCATAATAATAATAATCGGTCAAGTCGTTTCGGAGTAGTCCGATATCAAACACTGTGACACGAGATTTTACAAATAAGTGTTAGAATTATGTTAAAAAAATATTACATATTGCGGATTCGATTCCCGCATCAGTGTGTACAATTAATTTAATGAGATTAGGATTGTCATAATCAGGTTAAAAAAATTTTAGGACTGGCGCAGAAATGAGCTCGGAGCAATAAAAACTGCAAAAATGAACGCACAGAACGAATACGAAAGAGTTTCACTGCCTAAAGGTGACACGTGGGAGTTCTTAGATCCAGTTGTGTTGAGTATAGCGGAAGACCACAACGTTATTGCCGAAAGAAGATTGTCCAGCAACAACATTACATTGTCAGGTTAGTCGAATTTGCCAAAAAATTGCCAAGATCGGCCATCTTGGCAATGTTTTTTTGTGATTCGTGTGAGGTACGTACGCGGCAACTTCTTCAAGGTTGATTATGTTTCCTTAATTAGCCCGTTATATTATTATAAAACCGGCACAACTAAAAAAATACTTCGAGACATTGTGTGTTCAAAAATTATAGTGTTAAGGCTTATTTTGCAAGAGAGGTGGTTTTGACTTGTTTCTTTTATAGTCATCAAGCGAAATCTTAAACCGGAAATGTTAGTCTAAAAATAATGCTATAGATAAATTGTAATTAGAAAAGGCACTACGCATTACGTCCTTTGATATAATTATAAGAAGTAGAATCAATAATTTATCTCCAGGAGCTCGCTAGCGCAGTGGCATAGCGCGCTTGGCCTGCTATTGCGTAAACTACGTAGGTAATGTTCGCTAAGGCCGGTCATTGGATGAGTGACCAAAAATTTATTATCTCTAGTTCCCCCGTGCTTCGGAAGGCACGTTAAGCCGTTGGTCCCGGCTGCATCTGCAGTCGTTAATACCCACCAACCCGCACTGGGCGTGGTGGTTTATGGCCCGATCTCCCTATATTCTTCCATCCATAGGGAAGGTCCGTGCCCTAGCAGTGGGGACATTAAAGGGCTGATGATCATGATGATCAATTATTTATAAATATCCTTATATGACCTTTTTTTTTTAAGTTTATAGTTTCCTAATACGTTATTTCCGATGGAAAATTAACTACTGTGTTTGCGGTGATTGCGCAGTACGTAGGGTTCGGAAGGATGTTGCTATCCCTGACGTTTAGGTAGGTTAAGTATGCTTGGACTTGGAACCTGGATGTCTAAAACAAAAATTTATGACTTTCATTTAATTATGAAGGCGATCGCAAAGTACCCTACTTAAGATCATTAGGTATGTTAGAAAAATTGTAACAAAAAACATTTTTCTTTAAATTTATTGTCTATAGAGATACGAATTTGATTTTATACTTCTTTTTATTTGTTTTTTTATAATATACAGGTCCGAACCGAGGCATCTGCACAAACGACTTCGAGAGCGACAAACCAAACGTCAATTTGATGACAGCCGGCAACGAGGAGTACTACAAGCAGTTCTTGTTGGACACTTTTTCAGCTGAAATCTTCAAATATTATTCTATAAAAATACCTGATTTTATAGGCATCCCTTTTACATATATCAATGACCAATTCACGATAAATAGTTAACCTAGCGCCATCTTTAGGCCTCTTGTACACACACGGTTTTTTCGCCGTCAAAATCTACGGTTAATTCGAAGTGTGTAGGCACGGTCGTCAGTGTTGTATGGATCACTATGGAAGCTTATGTAGACGCGCACGGCGTGGCCACGGCGGCACGGCGCCCACAAAAAAACACGCATGTATACAAGCGCCCACGGTTGTTCAACCGTACGCCTAACAGGCTATACCTACGATTTAAAAACCGCGTGTTTACAAAAGGCCATAATGTAAATTAAGTCAAGTGAAATGACCATTTAGTATTGACAGTAGGTAAAAATATGTTAAATAATGATAAATATGTAAAATAAATAAATATGTAAAATAAATAAAAATTTTGTTCAAAGAATATTGTGGTAAGTAAAAATTCAAAAAAAATATAGTTTTGTATCGACCAAGACTTCTTGGTTGGCCGAGTGATTTATGAATCTGCCCGAATTGTAGAGGACGTGGGTTCGATTCCCGCATCAAGACTATAATTTTTCGAACTTTTTCTAACCACAATATTGTTTGTACCTACTAATTTTTCTAACAATTACCTGTAATGTTCAAATTAAAAAAAAAATTAATGTAATTTTGTTATAAAAATTATAAGAAGTACCTACCATAGTAAAAATGTCCTAATTGGTCACTAACGCATTTTTATTTACCGTGCTCTTTATTTTCATTGTATTTTTTAATCCCTTTTGTAAAAAAATAAACCAGTCTTCCATTACTGGCCTGGGCTGGAGATAAGTACCTACTATTAGAATAATATTTATAAGCTTAAAAACACTTATCATCATCAACAGCCCTTTAATGCCACTGCTGGGGAACGGGCCTTGCCTATGGAAGGAAGAATATATTCATATTCATATTCTTTATTTGCAAATTAAGTGTACGTAAGGTCTTATAGCTACTTAGCATAAATAGTACTTTTCACTTAATCACCCACACATTTATGAGGACATAATAGTTATTAAAAATAAAAATAATAATATTGTCATCAGTAAATTATCAATTAGTTCAAAAATAAAATAAAAACAATTACATTTTCATCAAATATCAATTAATTCAAATATAAAAACAACATCATTAACATTAATTGTCAATTAAATCAAAAATAAAAACAATATTATTACCAAAATAGTGAAATTAATCAATCATCATATATTTATATTTATTATTTTTAATTATTAAATATTAAAATTATAATTATAATTATTCAATATAATAAATATTATTTTTATTTTATATTTATATTATATATATTATATATTTATATTTTATTAATATTTTTTTAAAGTGAAGTTTATAGTCAAGTCAAGTTGGTTTATTTAAATATTCATGTATTGAGTAAAAATAATTTTCAATAAGTAGATTTTTAAGTGTGGCCCTAAATATTGATATTTTACTTTCATTTTTAATATTTAGTGGTAATTTATTAAATATTTTTACACCCATATGATATGGGCTACTGGACAACATATTGATTCTTGAGGGAGGTATACGTATCTATTTCCATGACGGGTATTAAAGCGATGTGACTGATGAACCTTTTTAAATGTTTAAATATATTTTTAAATACGAAAATACACAGATCAAATAAATAAATACTAGGAAGTGTGAGCAATTTATATTTTTTGAAAAATGGTTTACAACTCTGTGAATTATCTATGTTGGCAAGTATCCTAACTAGTTTCTTTTGCATAATAAATAGATCTTGGGAATCCACACTATTGCCCCATAGCATAACGCCATATCGCAGCCAGCCAGGCATAAGCATATGCGTAATACCTACGTATAAAGCGATTGGTGGTTTCAACTGTCAAAAAAAATTAGGGAATAGGCCTACTGATTCGGAATTTTTATTTTATAATTTTATTTGTGATATATTTTATAATAATAACATTTCTATAACGTTCAAATTACAATCAAACTATACTTAAATACTAATAATACGACGCACTCTGCTTAATAAAATAAGGCAGTAGTTATTGATATACAATAGCATTTCGGACTACAGCATTGACATTGACAACAAGGTTAGCTTGTCATTATTATGACATTGAGTTCAGTCACATTTGACAAGGAGTGTTTGGCGCGTTTCGTGGTGTCAGTTAGATTTTTTTTTCGATAATTCTAAAATTGGTTCAGAGTGGATTTTGTCCAGTGAAAGTGGTGTTATTTTGATGCACAAGCATCCGGGTTGATGTGCAATTATGCAGAATCATTGAAAATAAGTCTTGTGATGGTGTTCATCAAACAAACTTGTGGTGAAAACCACGTACAAAGTGGTTTTGCTCACTTCATCAATCTCCATCATGAACTCTGTTACCATTCAATTCGCGCCAAGCACACCCATATTTTAACGTCAAAATCATTTCATTAATACATTTCACCAACTCATTAATTCATATGACTAAGATTAAATACGTATACACTAAAGACATGGCTGTATGGGCTAGACCCTTTGCCTTCCCTAAAATATGGGGAGAATTTAAGAAAAGAGAGAGACACATTTGACAATTCGATTCCATGAAATTTTTTATAATTTGTTTGTGAAAAACTGAAAGAAAATGTGAACTGTGTAAATCAACAGCAAAAACTCAAACAAAACTTTAATAAAGATGGTATTTATAAAATGAATACTAATATAGGACAACTAAAACATCTAAAATGTTTATAGTATTTTTAAGGAAATATAAAACTATGATACTCATTAGTATTTTTTTCTTTTATATCGGTTGTGGAATAACGTTGAGTTTTCTACGAATGGAATGCGCCGATGCTCTAACTACAAAGGCTGATAGAGAGTTGAAAGCATTGGATAGTGTGGAATATGCTGTGCTAGTGTTGACCGGACCTGATAATGAGGCCAGGAGAGACACCATACGAGCAACTTGGGCCAAGTTCGCTACAAACATATTTGTTGAAAATGGTGAAAAATTATACAAGTGGAACCATACCTGGGTTGGCAATACATTGAAACAAGATCTAGTCAAGATTTATTTTGTTGTTGGCACCAGGGGCTTGAGTATAGACAAGTTATCCAGACTGACAAGTGAGGGCCTAAAGACTTATGACCTCTTATTATTGGATTTTGAAGACAGCTATAAAAATTTAGCATCTAAAGTCCTTCTTTCTCTCAAGTGGCTTAATGACAATTTAAAGGGGCTTAAATATGTAATGAAGTGTGATGATGACTCTTTTGTGAGAATTGATTTAATTGTAAGAGATTTAGAAGCATATGGACCACACATGACTGATCAATCCTTACTTGAATATGTCACATTCAAAGTAAGTATATTAAATTCCAAGGGTGATAGTTAAGCAACTGATAGAATAAACCATAATTTCATAATATTTATACCAAACATTTTTTTCGAACCTAGCATTTAAGCAATTGTGTAAAATGAAATAACAATCAAATATTATTATAAAGGAATCATAAATTATATTTAAACAAAAAAATTACTTACTTAAATATAAATAAATAACCATGATAATATGCAAAGAAATGCCAATGCACCTCATACTATGTAATTAGGTATGGACAACGAAAATGCAAAATAAGGTATTCTATTTATTTCTTTTCTTATTTTTGATTCTATTTACAGAAAAGTCTACCATCATACACAGGCTTGTACTGGGGATATTTTGACGGAAGAGCTAAAGCATTCTCAAGGGGCAAATGGCAAGAAAAGGATTGGTTTCTATGTGACACTTATTTACCTTACGCTCTTGGAGGTGGCTATGTCATATCCCAGAGTATTGTCAGTTTTCTTGCTAAAAATGCTGACGTTTTAAGGTTATTATGCTATACACCTAAACTGAACTTATTATTTCCATAACCTCATGAAGATCTTCCTAATATTTTATAATAATATAACCCTTTTGATAGTCACTAAAAAAAGATTTTTTTATTAAAATCAACATTATTACCAGTTTATTGCTAACTACCGCACTCAGAGACGTCAATTAACTTTAATGTTTACCTAATACAAAGATTTTGGGGTTAGTGTACCTAATATCAAATAATTTCAAATAAATCTAGATCATAGACCGGGCAAGAATAGTGACTAGTTTTGAATTGTCATTTTTAATGTTAAATACTCATTAATGTTATTTGACGTCTCTGAGTGCGGCAGTAACAGCTTTAGTTAATACAGTATGAATAGCTGTGTTTCCAAGATGCTATTAGCAGTATCTTGTATTATCTGTTTCAGCTGTTACAATTCAGAAGATGTGTCGATGGGAGTGTGGACTGCTGCCCTTGATGGTATAAACAGAGTTCACGATATCAGATTTGATACAGAGTGGAAATCAAGAGGGTGCAATACCAACATGCTTGTGAGACACAAACAAACAACGGGCGACATGTTTCAAATGTACAGATCACTTGTACACTCCCGCGGAGAAAAACTTTGCAAGACTGAAGTGCTGGACAGACAATCATACTCATATAATTGGCATGTACTACCAAGTAAATGTTGCAGATAACTTATAATGAGTTCTTCCTAGTCATAATAATTTATAAACAAATAAAATATACTTAATTACTTTGAGAAATATTTTTATTTTCATTATAAACAAATTGAACACAATGTCAAAAAATGTCTAGAATCTATCTCAAAAGATTGTTTAGTCAACAACATTATTTAAAAAATATAATAGAAAATAAAAAAAGACAATACAAAAAGAAAAATGGCATAATTGCAATTTCAGATACAAACAATGATTTGTGTCAGAGACACACTAATATCACATTTAATGCAGGAATAATAAATCACATTCTAATTGTGAGGCTTTACATTGACATCCATGTAAGTTTGATTATTGTAAAATGTCGTCCTAGATAACTCTTCTCTAAAATAGTCAATTGTTCTCTGCAGGCCATCTTTTAAAGATACCTGAAATAGAAGATTGGATTACGTTATTATTATATTAGGATGATGCAGTGTAAGTCTAGCCAGAAATATTTCTCCATACTTTAGGAACCTTCTCACACAGAACACAAACTTTGGGCACAGATAGAGCCCGAAATTAGTTCATATATTGCTTTTACACCTATATTGTTGCTTTTTGAAATAAAAAGATCCTCGAGTAATTGAATCAGTGTCGCAAATAAAAATGGTTATTCTTTCCCAAAAATGGTAAGGATTTAAAACCATTATGCAATCATACAATTTCATCACGAATCTCCGTTATATACAACATGTAAGAGAAACAACACACACCCTGAATACTACACATGCTGTCATAGTCATATTATTATATGCTATGGTGTTATTAAAAAAACCTAAATTGTTTAATTTTTCTTCTTCCCCCATACAAATTATTCCTCCAGTAAAGCAAAATGTATGGAAATTACTAAGACTAATTATACAATTTTTGATATCGCTATGGTTTTTATATTGCTCCTGTGTATTCGATTTTAATTTTAACATTATATAAATAACTAGTACTAAGATTTTGGTGGTTAGAAAAAGAATTTCGAAAAATTATGGTCTTGATGCGGGAATCGAACCCGCGTCCGCTGCTATCCGGGCAGGTGCCTGACCGCTCGGCCAACCAAGACACTGTGTCTTAGTTGGCCGAGCGGATAGTTTTCTAACCACAAAAAATTATGTTATATGTGTGTTATTTTTGTAACATGATGTATACTCCAGCCATTATAAAGAGAGACAAAATGTAAACAATTTTGATATGTTTCTGTAATGAAATACATCATCCCCTTTGGAATATCAAAACTATAAGCATTTTTGAAAAAATAGTTAATACACATTTTCATTTTCGTATTTTGTATTAAAAAACACATCAAGATTGTTTACATTTTGTCTCTCGCCATAATGGCTGGAGTTTAGACAACTGTTGTTTGAATCAGACCGCTCACTCACCTTAGGTGTCCATTGTAGATGGGCCTCCGCGACCGCGATGTCGGGACGCCTCCTCTGGGGGTCGTCTTCGACGGCGGCCACGCTGGATACCGTGCTGCGGCACCCCGGGACTAGATTCTTTATTATCATTGCGAACTCTGCAATAGAACGAACTCGTGTAAAATCGTGTGGTGACGGCAGAGTAGAATACAATTGTCACCTCCCCAAATCTCTCCCGTGGGTGTCGTAAAAGGCGACTAAGGATAAATCAGTGATTAGGAATGGGCAGCAGCGTTCCTCTTATACCACCTAGGCAAGCAATGTACTTCGACTTTTGTGCCCTAGAAATGGCAATAGGCTCGCCACCTATTGGACATGGGACTTGATATAGTTGGCGAAACGTGGGCGCTAGTTCACCTCTGCCTACC
This sequence comes from Cataclysta lemnata, assembly GCA_963931975.1. Classification (NCBI taxonomy): domain Eukaryota; kingdom Metazoa; phylum Arthropoda; class Insecta; order Lepidoptera; family Crambidae; genus Cataclysta; species Cataclysta lemnata. The sequence goes on from OZ008342.1 coordinate 14,121,778, forward strand.
CCTTCGGGGATATAGGCGTGATTTATGTAGGTATATATGTGTAAAATCGTGTCGATTTGCTCAGGAGAATCATAGTTTTTCGAGTTTATAGTTCATAATCAGCGCTTTAAATGTCCCCACTGCTGGGGCATGGGCTTTCCCTATGGATGGAAGATAGGGAAATTGGGCCATAACCCGCCACGCTGGTTCAGTGCGGGTTGGTGGGTATTAACGATTGAAGATGCAGCCGGGACCAACGGCTTAACGTGCCTTCCTAAGCACGGAAGAACTCGATATATATTTTTGGTAACCCATCCAATGACCGACCTTAGCGAACTATGCTTAGTTTACGCAATCGCAGGCCAAGTGCGCTATACCACTGCACTAGCGAGCTCCTCAGTGGATAGTTATTGATAATATATCTCTGTATAATTCAGTTTTCTGCATAAATACTGCTTCATAAGATTTATTTACATTTTGTTTTGAAATCCCATGATTATAACGGCAAGGGGATTTATATCCTTAAGTACCTACACAAATGCCTTAAACCAATATTTCAACATGTGTTATTTTGTTTTCACAATATTCATTATTTTGTTTTTACTTTATTTTTATTGCACATATATGAATGTACAAAGGGAATTGAGTGGTTTTCCGACGTTAATGCTGTGTAAGTTTGTGGTTAAACATATAAATTAATAAACACTACCTTCTATCGTGTGCTCCACTGGGTTCCCAATATTCACAGGCAACGTATAACTAGATGCCATTAGCGACAATAATCCGTCCACAAGATCCGACACGTAGCAGAACGAGCGGGTCTGCTTACCGTTGCCATATACCTAAAACACGCGAATTTACCATCACCAGACGGTAGACCAGAATACAATTTGCTTGACAACACTATCAAAAAATCAATTATTTAATCATTTTAGTGGAAAATACATATTAAAAGGATTTAAAAAACTGAGATTATAAGGACTTTCACTAAAATTAAACATTAAATTAATGCAATCGGCCTATGACATTATTAACTTTGGAATTCATTTTTATCACACAATGTTTGTTGCGTTGACGTTATCTAGGCGTGACGTCAAACCCGACGACATGACACTGCGAGCTGTTTTCACGCACTATTCGTAAAATATTATAAAAATAGCTTTAAGCTTAGTAAAACGTTAGTTCATTGCCCTTAGAAAAAAAATATTACATAAAAAATAAAGTCATTATCATTCAGAAACATTATCTGTCCTGATGCGGGATTCGAACCCGCGTCCTCTCCAATCCGGACAGTCTTGCCGAAATCAGGACATCATCATCGTCAGGCCAAATATTTTTTCGAAATTATTTAGACTTGATTTTCTTTTTGGCTATCAAGAAGTACTTACAGTAATGGTTAAATTCTGTAACGCCTGCATGATAAAATTGGACACTACCCTCCCGTCTGACACGTGCATTCTGGGGCCGTACGTGTTGAATATTCTAGCTACCCTCACTGACACTTTCTCCTGCTTCGCGTACGAATAAGCCAATGTCTCAGCTACCCGTTTCCCCTCGTCATAGCAAGCTCGAGGCCCTGTAAACAATATGACTATACTTAACCACTGACCTCTATTGAAGGTTGTCATCCAAAAAATGAAGCCAATTTGATTATCGCCCTTTTGGCGCTGATGGTACAGGTGTACAGAGGTGAACGTCCACGGAACTAATATTAGAGATGCATTTGTAATGTCAAATACAAGCAACAAAGTCAAGTTTAGTGCCCTTGCCGCTCGATGGGGCGCTTCAAAATGGCACAAGAAACATTTGTCATTTTAGTAGATGTATTAAGTCCAGCGTAATTGTATAATAGAGGTCAGTGTACTAAACACAAATATTTATTTGTTTAACGTATTTCATTACGAGGAGCTCCCTAGCGCAGTAGTATAGCGCGCTTGGCCTGCGATTGCGTTAACTAAGCAATGTTCGCTAAAAAATTTTTATCTCGAGTTCCTCCGTGCTTCGGATGGCACGTCCCGGCTGCATCTGCAATCGTTAACACACACTTACCAGCATTGGGCCAGCGTGGTAGGTTATCGCCCAATCTCCCTATAATCTTCCATCCATATCGAAGGCCCATACCCCAGCAGTGGGAACATTAAAGAGCTGGTGATGATGATGTGATGATGTATTTCTTTGACAATTCATGAGTGTATGTATGTAATTATTTTATAGCTCACCTATAGGATTTACATGACCCCAGTAAGTTTCCGGTTGGGGATGCACCATGGGGTCCCCATACACTTCAGATGTGCTTGCTATTAGAATTCTTGCGCCTACACGCCTTGCTAAGCCTGGAATTAGTACAAATACTAAAATTAATTCCTAAAATACATTGCCATTGTTAATCATTTTATCAATCAAAAATATAATTAAGTATATGGATGTCAAGGTCATCATAAGTGAAAGTTGCATTCATATTAGAGAAAAAAATAAACTTTTAACGTATCTGCCGACTTTAGATTAGAAATACATAGTTTTTTTATCCTTACAAGATTCTTGGATTCAATTATGAAGTGTCAATAAATGTTACTACTTTATAATGTTCTCTTATATTTGCACGAGCACTACACATTTGAAATAAAACAAATTTTACGGATTAGACTCGCGTATATTTAGATGTTTGGCATTATTATTTATCCCGACGTTTCGATCACTTTACAGCGGCCGTGGTCACGGGTGACTAAAGATGACAGGTGTCTTCATCGTAAGTTATAATTAACTACCGTCAAATTATTTAATATTTATGTGGTCCGATTTAAGCAGACGGAGCTCACTGTGTCTATGGATTTGGCAGTATGAGGACGGTGTTGGGATTTAATTATCCTGATGATCGGGTCCCAAGCAGGTGGTATATTCCAGCCATTGTCTCTATTGAAATTGGGGTATTTCTTTATTTCAATAGCTTCTCTTATCATTCTAGGTATGTAACGTTTCTCTTTTGCTAGAATTTGTGGCTTGTCAAATCTTATGTAATGGCTGGGTCCGTCAAAGGCATGTTCACATACTGCAGACTTTGTTTCGCGCTTGTGTTTGACATCAGCTATATGTTCTTTCACCCGGGTGCCTACACTACGTTTTGTTTGGCCTATGTATGAGAGACCACAGTCACAATCTAACTTGTAAATTCCTGCATCTTGAAGTGGGATGTGACACTTTACAGGTCTTAGGAATTGGTTGATCTTCTTCAGCGGCTTGAAGTAGGTTTTGATTGAAGCACGCTTCAAGATGTTTCCAATTTTGTCAGTGACACCTTTCAAGTATGGCAGTATTGCAGGCTGACGTTCGACTGTGACGGGCTTCACTCGACTTCTGCGACGGGGCCGTGGTACTTGCAATTTGTTTTTCCGCAGTACTTGCTTGACATGATTAAGTTCGCATGCCAGATGTTTATTGTCGCAGATGCCGTGTGCTCTCTGAAACAAAGATTTGCCTACGGTAGATAGCTGACATGGGTGGTGGTGAGAGTCACCATTGAGGTACCTATCAGTATGGGTGGCTTTACGATACACAGTGTGGCTCAAGCTTTGATCAGGATTTCTAATTATAGTCCAAGACTGTATTGATATCACTAAAAGAAAACTAGCACAAAATAACATGCCTATTGAATATGCAGATCTACTGGAACATTGTTTAACATCTGGTTATTTATTGTGGAATGGAGAATTTTATATACAAATAGATAGTGTAGCAATGGGTTCCCCTATATCACCTTTAGTCGCAGACATTTTTATGGAGGACTTTGAGGAGAGGGCCCTGAGCACATCACCTGTAACACCTAGGTTCTACAAACGATATGTAGATGATACTTTCACAATACTACCAACTAACCAAAT